>OX463843.1:6531442-6982940 GCA_949825065.1 Odontocerum albicorne
ATTTGGCCACGGAGGTCTTCACCAAAATTATATCTGACATTATAAATTTTTAATAAATATATTATTTACGTTGATTAAAATGTACTCTGTTTTAATCATGCTGTAGTGACTACCGTCGTCCCTGAATATTGTCAACACGCACGGTAAACGACCGACGAACCGACCTTCGGACATGCCCAAAGGTCGCATACCAGAACATTAATATTGTTTACCCGCAAATACTATTTACGTTACATTCCACAGTAGAAAGAGAACGCATCGCGCTGTCTCACCGTTTTCGTCAACAAATTATCTACCCACTATATTATTCGCAACGTCTGCGACCACCTCTGCACGCGCAGGAGTGAGATAAAAATATATTGCGGACGCACTCACGCGCCCCGTTCTGAATATGTATATATACCTACCTATCGATAAATAAAGAATCACTTATTATTAATCACTTGACCATTCATCGCTGTTTACTATTCATTGATTATTCACTCTCACTTTCCGCATTGCTAATCGAGGTATTTTATTTAAATACCAAACAACAATCATAATCATCAGCACGTCCTACTAGGACATCCGCTAAAATGCTATGCAATATCTGAACAAAAAATAGTTTATTGGAATCAATATATACAGTTCAATCTGGTGAGCTTATTTCCGAGTGGTAATCTCTTTTAATTAAACATACAGATGTTTAATAGGCTTTAACCCTTACAGGCACAGGTAAACTTTACTTATTTTTACTCAGGCTGCACAAAAAATAAAAAGTCAAGTTTCTCATTATTTTTTTTAATGTGTTTGTTAAATAATACATACAAATGCTAAATTAACATATTTCCACTTCTTCGGTAGGTTAAGGAACTCCTGATGAGGTGGTACAACTTATGTACCACTAGTCCATATTTCCACTGGTACTTCTAATGTACCATCAAATAATGCCGAAATATATCTAAGTAAAATAAATGTTTAACCTAAATATAAATTTACCACAATTACTGAAGTCAATGTTATCACAACACAACGATTTTTTATTAAAATTTAATAGAAATATATAACGTTTTCTTGTATATACAAAAGTCGGCACACCAAGAACAACTAACTGCCAATAATATTAGAAGCTAAATGAATTTGAACAGGACCGGACCTGCAGCTGTGCTGATACGAGTCATAAGTATTACATTATACGAAGTGGTACATAATCTGAGCGTTCGTGCAGCAAAAGAGAGAGGTTTAATAAGTGGTACATTGCGTGTACCATTGTGCAGTACTGCGTCAAAAAAAGGTGGTGCATAACGTGGACCACTAAGCCTGTAAGATTTAAGCAAAAGCTAGATTGGAATCCTATTTTTAAATCAGAATTCAAACAGGAATCGAAACCGTAACTCGAGGTGTGTTACTAACTAGACCACGGAGTTTATCGTATATTATTTACTTTAACTCAAAGCATATTCAAACAGAAACGTGTTGATTAAATAAAATGAAATACAATCAAACGTTTAATTGTTTTAGACTAAGCACTGGATAGTAATCTAAAATCAAATAATATTTATGAAAATTATGGCACGAACATTCCACATTATTTTAAATCCACTTCATGTTTTAAAGCTTTCCTTTCGCCTTGTTTAATCCAAACAACGTGATCCAATCGTCCTAGTTCAGTGTTGTTCGTGCTAATATATTGATACAATTCTACGTTAACCCAGTTTATGATAGTACTTTGATGTTAATATAATTTTCAGAATCAACACTTCGAAATCCTAGTTTGAAATTCATATAATCTCATGACACTAAAGTTCAGTCCTCCATTTCTCTCTTTATATTGAAGATACTCTTGAAAGTGTATTTATTAGCTTTGGTATCGAGTTAAATTAATACAATCAACAACCTTTATCGGGGGGATTCCCAATGGTTTGAATTTCTTTATTTGAATGAGGTTTCTAATTTCTTAAGGGGAGAAAAATAATTAAAAGATGGGAAATACTGAAAAAAAAAACTTATATACTCGTAAATCTTTTATTGAATGAAATTTTTTATACATTATTGTAATTTATTTTTAACAAACACTGTTTATTCCACTTTTTTTTTTTTTTTTTTATGACGGTATAACCCTACCGGTTTCAAGGCTTTCACCTCATCTTCAGGGGAGCGTAAACAAGACTTGTTTACGCTCTTGTTTACGTCTTGTTTACGCCTTGTTTACGCTCCCTTGTTTACGACTTGTTTACGTCTTGTTTACGCTCCCCTGAAGATGAGGTGAAAGCCTTGAAACCGGTAGGGTTATACCGTCATAAAAAAAAAAAGTGGAATAAACAGTGTTTGTTAAAAATAAATTACAATGTCTTTAAACCTCCACAACGTTAATGCCTTAACTATAAACAACATTTTATACATTACTTTTTTTCTGTGACTTACAATAATCTTTTTATGGTAATTTAATTTTCAGAACAAATATTTTTAGCTTAACTTACCTGTTTTGAAAATATATTGATTATTTCACAACCCGTCAAACAAGTAAAAACAATATATTTTTGAAACATATTTAAAAAAAACGTATTAAATAGGCTGTAAATGCTTCAAAAATTAAAAGAAAACATCTTGACGTATATTTTTTTATATGGGTTATCAAATATTTTATAAATGCTGTGTTTAAAGTCGTTTAAACTGAGACAAACTTCTTCTTCTTCCTAGTGTCATGTCAGGTCCCCCCAACGTTGACTATCACCTGAGAGTAGGCATCTTTGTCTCCGGCAGCCCGAAAAGATCCCCAACGCTCCTTATACCAGTCTAAGCCCGTATATTTCGGAGCCAGGAGATTTGCCTCCTGTTATCACCTCTTCGACCCTCTATTTTGTCTTGGATGATCAGGTGCAGTAATTTGTACTTTGCTCCTCTAAGTACATGACCCAAATAGGACACCTTTCGAATTTTAATATTAGTCAGCAACTCTCTGTCAACTTTGGCTCTTTGAAGAACCCTCGTGCTGCTGATAATATTTGTCCAGGGTATCCGTAGCATTCTCCGGTGCATCCACATTTCGAATGATTCCAGTCGGTTCATACTACCAACTTTGAGGGTCCATGATTCCACTTCATGCAATAACACTGACCAAACGTAGCATTTAACTAACCGTTGTCGAGATGCCATCAATCAAAGGAAAAGGAAGGAATTACGGAGAGGAATAAAAAAATCAGATTTTTTTTACGACATAGAAATAAGTTATGTGATTTAAGATTCTTAGTCAATTGGTTCGTTGGAATCGATACAAAACAACTAAATGCAGATTGAAAGGTACGCATTTATAAGACCTGTGTGCGACCTATCCTCACATATGGCATCGAAGCGAGGGCGGACACTGTCAGGACAAAAAGTATGCTAAGGACAACGGAAATGAGAATTCGGCGCGCTATAGCTGGGAAGACTTTGCGTGATCGTGTAAGGAACACCACAATCCGAGAGGTCTGTAAAGTCCAAGATGCGGTCAGATGGGGACGACAGCGTCGACGATACTGGTACCAACACGTACAGAGAATGAATTCCACAAGAATTCCATATATAACCCTGCATGGGGGGCCGGATGGACGGCGTCCACCAGGGAGACCCCCGAAACGATGGAGTGATATCTGAAGCTCAGCATCACAGGACAATCCTGCAGTAACAGACTCTTGAGAGTCTACAGAAAGTTTAAGAAGAGGAAGACTTAAAATTGATTTTTTTTTATACTACGTAGATTTTTTTATGTCATAATATAATAAAATATTCCACATGAATTATCGTGGAAACATTAAGTCATGGGATTTTTACCAATTAACGTTATTTGACTCTTGTCAGTAAATGTTTATAAAAATATTGCTATCATCGTGTATGAGTATTGAATATGTTATTTAAGTGGACAGTACAGAAGTATTAACGTCATACGAAAATACAATACACAATACAGGAAACATACCTATTTATCGCATTGCATATTCGTAAAATAATTTATTATTCATAATTTCACGAGCGAACGATTCATTTTGTATTTTGTTTGTCTTACTTTAGTAACAATTAAGACTGTACAGTAAAGAAATAAAGTAACATTTCATTCCGTATTCTGTCATGCATTATGTTCTATCCCATTTTAGTGGAGTGACTAATGTGTGACACAATACGGAATGAAATGATTAGGGATAAATGTGAATTTTACACTTGCCTTACTGTGCTAAAAAAATCCGCCAGCCACAGTGCTGGACTCTAAGCGTTCAGTGAAAAATGTATATTTTAAATTTAAATGATGCAAAATCTGCTAGATAATTTTTTGGTAATTAGTTATAATTTTTTTTTATTATGTATTAAAACGTCGAATAATCAAATAAAATATAAGTCCTGGTCAATCACTATCCATCACAGGGTGGCAAGTGTTAAAGGTGATGTGTTGAGTAAAATGATGAAGAAACTAACAAAACATACATATAGTGGAAATTTGAGAGAAAAGCGAAATTAAGTGATTAGAGAATAATGTGAACTTGCAAATGGCTGAAGGTAAGACGCTTGTCTTCCGATCCGGAGGTCGCAGGTTCAATACCCGCTGGAATCCAGATTTTTTTTTAAATGGAATTCCTGTCTGGTTTTCAGTTAGGCCCCATTTAAATATATTTCTAGTTGGTTGGAAGAGATTGCCACATGGCAATAAAAACGCCAGGTAAAATAAATAAATAAAAAATAAAAAAAAGGTTGATGTGTTCAGTAAGGGGAAGAAGAGTAATGAGATGGTTTGAGCAAGTTGTACGAATGAATGAAGAAAGACTGAAAAAAACGAAATACAGTGCAAATATGAGTGGAAATACCAAGGAAAGTATGGTTGGACCAAGTGAATGATTTTTTAAAACAAAGAAACGTGCAAAGTCAGACAAATCGTAAAAGTTATATGAGAAGGTGTATGGATGTGAAAAAGGCTAAGGATGGATTTCGAAATAGAAAAGTCTGGTGATCTGTCCTCTCTGCCTTCCCCGACAGGATAGTGGGGATATGATACGTAGGTACATGTTTAATTAATTCATCAAAATATTCATACTATTGATAGACATTCTAAGCATCTTACAGCAGAATTTATATTAGTGCAACCTGGCGAAATTAATACAATAGTTCGGAAATTCTAAGATGAGTCCTGTGACAGCTCACAAATTTGCCCCAATACAACCTTGTAACGATGTTCAGTAATTTTAATTATTTTATCAACTTTAATATAAACCTCAATTCTAATAAATAACAAGTTATTTAGGTAAATACATTACATAAGTTTGTATTGGGGTAAATTTGTGAGCTGTCACATGACTCATCCTAGAATTTCCGAACTATAGGCTATTTTTTCAACCAATAAAAAATGTCTTTATACAGTTTGAACCTTACGATCTTGTTATGTCTAAGATATCCTTGCATTTTTAATTTCAATATTGATCTATCAAAACTCTTAAGTGCAACAGTTTGCTCGTAATAAATTATTACACTCAGAGGCATGCCAACCATCGTCATTAAATTGAAACAGAGTTGATCGGTTTTCAGTGCGCAAAGTAGAACATTTGATATTTTTATTTTCGTTTTCATTCCGGACTGATAAACTTTCATTTCCTACGTTGACTTGAAGCAATGCAGGGTAGGGTTATCAAATCAAATAACAGCATGTTATTAAATTAAATCAGAAAATTAAGTTTTTTTTATGAAATATATATAAAAATTGTTTTACTGTTAAGTCTAGGCTTTGCTTACATAAATTACTGTAGGTACCAGTACCCTGATCTGTACTATTTTGTGATTGTTAATTGTTTTTCATTTATTTTCTTCAATTTTGAATAAAATTATAATATCTTCTTCAGTTTCAATCCTGGGGATTGGTTAGCAGCAAAGCTCTGCATCTCCTCTTCCACTCCGCTCGGTCTTCGGCGATCCTCTTGAGCTCTGTACAGGAGGTGCAGTCCATATCGTGCCACATTTGCTCCAGATACTCTCGGTGAGGACGCCCTCTGCCAATCGATCCTTCAATCATTCCCTCCAGTATATTGTGCAGGAGAGTTTCATGTCGTAGCATATGACCCATCCATTCTTCACGCCTTTCCTATATGGTGTTTGACAGGTGCCTGATTTCTTCGATCCTGCTGAGAACCTCGTCATTTGTAATGTGGTATCTCCAGGAAATCCTTAAGATTCGTCTATAGGTCCACATCTCGAAGGCCTCCAATATTTTTCGATCTCTTTCGCCTACGAGTATGCACCATGTCTCGCAACCATACTTCCAAATATTCCTCACGTATGTTTTGACCAATTGCTGGCGGAGTTTTAGGTCAATGTTGTTGGATTCGAAAATCTTTGATTTCTTATCAAAGACGAGTTTTGCTCGGTGGATGCGACTGTCAACCTCTCTTTTTGTACGGCCATGCCGTATGATCTTGCCTTCAAGATAGACAAACTCTTTTGCGTTCTTACGTGCAGCTCCTGACATTAGATTTAAAAAAAATGTATAATAAAGGTTAACTTAATGGCTCTAAATAATTACTCTCCTCATGACCTTTTCCCGGCATCATTGATACCAGAAATAGCAGTTTTTTTCTACATCATCGATTACCCATTCTTCCACTTCTTTCCAGTATATTTTTTAAGTTAATGCTTTCTGAATTCGAGGAGCTCTTCGATAAAGCATATCTTTAAATTATATAATACGTTTTGAAAACTCAAAGGAGAAATTATTGTTCTATGTTTATTTCTTGGTTTTATAATCACTCTTCACGATATTGCATAATCATTATTTATAGCTTAGCATGTTAATACATTGTGGAGGTTTAAAGGCATTGTAATTTGTTTTATCACACACTGTTAATTCCACTTTTTGTAACGGTATAACCCTACCGGTTTCAAGGCTTTCATCTCATCATCAGATGAGCACAAACAAAAGTGAATTCTGTTCAAACTGGTATGTAGAGACACGCTTCTAACGGTAAGCATTCGGATTGGGGACTGGGGTTTGAAGGAGGCATGGGACGACCTCGGCGAGCAGTTGAGTAGATGCCCTAGAAATTTCTAAGTCAGTGCATCGAGGTGAACATCTGGCAAACACATATATCCCAAGAATATCTCCGCTTTCCTGATGATGAAGTGAAAGCCTTGAAACCGGTAGGGTTATGCCGATACAAAAAGTGGAATAAACAGTGTTTGATAAAACAAATTACAATTGCATAATCATTATCCAAATTTAAACGATATACGAATATAAGTTTATATAAAAATTGTACGTCAATTTTATTTTTGGTCCTTTTAGAAACTCCACGATCCTTCCACATGTATGCTAGAGAAATCATAGTTTCTGTACATAATGAAAATCTTATATTGATATATTTTCTAAGATCCTTGATTTTTCACATGCATAATATGTCAGAAAGGTCATAGCATCTTTGTTTATTTGAAATACTCCATTGATATATTTTCTGAGATTTTATGACCTTTCTTCATGTATGTCAGATAGGTTATAGCATCTTCGTTTGTTTGAAATATCTTTTCATATATTTATCAAACAGGTCATAAAAGCGTATTCACTCATTTGAATTATTTTATAGATTTTTTTTCAAAAGATCCCACTATCTTTCTGCGTGTATGATAATGTAAAACAGACCAAAGAGTCATTGTTCTTTTTAAATGTTTTATTTATTTATAGTAGAAGATCTCAAAATCTTTCCAAATGTATATCAGACAAGTCATAGCATCTTTACTCAAATATGAAATCTTTCCAAATGTATATCAGACAGGTCATAGCATCTTTACTCAAATATGAAATCTTTCCAAATGTATATCAGACAGGTCATGGCATCTTTACTCAAATATGAAATCTTTCCAAATGTATATCAGACAGGTCATAGCATCTTTACTCAAATATGACATCTTTCCAAATGTATATCGGACAGGTCATAGCATCTTTACTCAAATATGAAATAATTCCAAATGTATATCAGACAGGTCATAGCATCTTTACTCAAATATGAAATCTTTCCAAATGTATATCAGACAGGTCATAGCATCTTTACTCAAATGTGAAATATTCGATCGATTTATTTTTGAGGACTGTCTGTACAATATTTATTTGATCTCAGACACAAAAATTCTGGAAGGTATTACGGTATTGTAAACAGCTTGTAAATATATTTTTTACAACAAAAATCAAGAGAGATGCAGTATAATTATAGAAGATTAATCCACTTTGAATATACGAGTATTATATTTTGTTTCTCGAACTAGATTTTTATTTTATCAAATTTCATTACTGTTAGTAGGCAAAAGGTTAAAATACGAGTAAATTATAAAGTTTATACATTTTCCATTTAAAGATATTTGAATTTATATTATCTTAAGAGTAGTCCATTTATTCCTGTTACTACACAAATTAAATTAAATAATGCTTCAATTTCTATAGCTCACTCGAAACCACTCTGGTTTCATTAGAAAAAAAATGAGACTCCAAGACAACCTCGTGAGCCCTGTTTTAGTGTCGCGTGTAATCTTTTCGCACATGTGTGGAATTCAAAACTTGTTTGAAACTTGCGCAACTAACAAGGATGGTATCGCCTTTTGGTATTGTATGGCACAATTTTGGACGTCTGTTGTCACCTTGATTTGCATAATTTTTTTATTTCTTTGCATTTGTGTTCCAGTGATAAACAAAAAACCATTGTTGTTTTCTCGTAATATATTCAAGGCATGATTTCTCTTACTTGCCAAATATTTTATATATTATTCTCTCGTCACTCCCAAGGTTCAACAAACTAAATGAAATTTTATATAAAAAGCCCGCAAATAATTGCAACAAAACAAAGCAACCTACAAAAAAGTGCAAATGTAATTTAAAAAACATTTATGTTAGCTATCAAGTTGACTAAGATAGAAAAACTGTTTTTCTTTTTAAACTACGTACGTACAAAGTAGTACTTGTGGGTTAAATTTAAGTTTAATCCATAAGGCCTCGGCCACACAGGTAGGAGCCTCGCTTGGTGCTTAGAGATACGCTGCGAGCTAGGTGACATACCCTAGCGAACCAACGCACCACATACTATCGCAATGGCTACACTGTACGCTTCACGCCACGTTACGTGACGATTAGTCACCTAGTGAGTCTCCTAGCGGACAGACGTGTTGGTTGATTTGATTGTGTCACCAAGTGATTTTACAAGATGGAGGAAGTTTTAATAACAGTTGTGTATAAAAGGGAGCCTTTGTGGAACCCATCGAGCAAATTATACAAAAATGTACCTGTAATAAAATCACTTTGGAATGAAGTTGCACAGGAAGTTAATAAAGATGGTAAGTTGTAATGAAATTGGTTAATTTTGAGAGTGGCATCGTTTATTGACTCAACCGCTCCCAAACGTCAAATGAATTTGTGCGAAGCACTTTGATGTGGCCAAGCATGAAGTCACCTAGTCTATTAGTTATGTAACACCTAGCTTAGTACCTAGCGAAAATTAAAAGTAAAATAACTGTACGTAATAACGTATCAGTGCCCACTATTATGTATGGGATTGACACATAAACTAAAGAAAATTTGTGGAGTTTCAATGTATGAAGAAAGTCAAATGACGACATAAGACATTAATGGATGGGTTAAAAAGATGTAAGTAAGATAAATAAAGCATCGTTTAGAAGGTTTGGATTTCTGAAAAGAATTAATGAATAAGCAGTTAGTTATAAAAGTAAGCAGTGCGAGATTGGGTTGAAGATAATTTATTTATTTAACACTTTTATTGCAAATACAATCTGGTGGGCTTATTGTCAGGCGGCAATCTCTTCCAACCAAACCAGGAAGTAAGTTACGTGGTCGCATAAATAATTCAAATGACTATCCATCCCCACGAAATCCATAAACACATACGTGAGCACATGCCCACGAATCCCACAAAGACGGACAGTCACCCGAACATTATTTTTCACATAAAATTTATTATTATTTTTATTTTTAACATTATTTTTCACATAAACATTATTTTTCACATATTGTCACCCGAACATTATTTTTCACATAAAGTGAGATATCATCAATCAAAAGGAAAGGAAGGGATGGTCGAGAGGAAAGGAAAAGAAAAATCAGGAATGAAACACGTTATTTTACTGACTAGAAATTTAGAGTTTTTTCAGTCACTTCTTAAAGCATGCCAAGGACGGAGCGAGTCTTATATTGGTTTGTGACTGATTCCAGAGTCTCACTGCATGGACAGTAAAGGACGATGTAAAGAAAGAGGAGCAGTGAACTGGAAAGGCCAATAGACAATCTTTGTTTGAGCGTAGCGCTAATCCATGACTGGAAAGACGCTGAAAATTTTCGGCGAGATAAGAGGGGGTGGCGGGACAGTTAAGGATACTATACAATAGAGACAGTATGTGAATTCGGCAGGATCAGAAAATATGGCAGGATCAAGAAAACCAGATTTTAAAATAAGGTTAAGTGAGAAATTTCAAATAAACAAGAATATGCATAACAAGATTTATGAATGTGGAAAAGGTGAAAGTTTTATTAAGATAGAAAAGTGGGGAAATCTATTATCCCATATGCAGAAGCTCCAGAAAGCACAACACAGGCAAGGCAAGGCCATATTTTAATACTCCCTTTTATCTTATTTGCTCAGTTCCCTTCATTTCCTTATTCCATGTGCGTGTTTGTCTTTATCTTCTTTGCCCAGCTCACGATAAACTTGAAATTTTTCGTTTATAATACTAATTTTAAATTAATGGAAACATATATTATACTACTTGAACAGAAACTGGCAAAATTGACGACAATCAACATAATTTTCGTTTATCTATTATACTTATATTGTACTATGAGAGGGTTAATTTATTCATCCCTTCATATAAGTTTGGCTCACATCTTATGTTTAATTTTCAAAAGGACCTTCAAGGCTTATTGCGGTATGTTTTATACAAGAGTTGTTTAATTTTATACAAGAGTTCTATACAAGAGTTGTTTGATTATAATTATTATCTGATAATGCTTTCAAGTGAAATTTGTGAATATTTTATAAAATACATTTACTGCTCTAGAAAATAGAAATGTCTTAGAAGATTTTGCTTGTTCACATTACAGTTGCAAGTGTGTGTAATAAAATAGAAGTTTTATGTGCTCTAAAGCTACGGTTTCCTAAGAAAATGGGTTCGTTATATAGCGCACGTTACATACTTGATGCTGGCGCGCCACCAGACGGCAGAAATGAGAACCCACAACTATCAGTTGAAAATTTTATTCCACATATTTTTTTCCAACTGGGCTTTTCTATAGTATTTGCTCTTCACATTATATAAAGCTTCACTATTTCTTACAAAATCAATCAATATTTCGACATTTTCGCTGGTCCAAATTAAATTACGTTTGCGTCGCATCCGCCTGGCGCGCCGTAGATTTTCTGTGGTTGATAATCTTCTGTTAATATCGCAGTACGAATGAAGGTTTCAGCTTCTAAGAAACTTTAGCCATTGTTTAAATTAACAAATTACGATAACACATCCGAAAATTCTTTTGAACTAATTGAGAAATGCAATAATATTTTAGACTATGTAACTGGTTCTTATTAGCTGTATTATACAAGTAACGGCAACCATACTAAACAAGTATATTAACCTTTCCCTTCCTGTGAAAAAAAATACGCGCGTTCCGGTGCTGTGTATTCAATACACATCAATACACATGTAAAAAAAGCGATTTAAAATTGAAAAAATAAAAATATGCATAGCCAATCGCTTAAATTAATTAAATTTGAAGTCAAAAGTGATAATAATTGAAATTTAATTACTGAAAACATGAAAAACAACATCGGCCGACGTTCACAAAACGGGCGAAGAGACCACCTCAAATGGATGCCCTAGAGCTACTGAGACGGGACTCGGAACACTAACACTGTGTATGTTTTACCTCGAAAGATGAAACAACTGCAAACTGAGATTCTATTTCTTGCGTTCCCATATACCGAAGTAGAGTGAGACGTGAATTGCGTCGCTTCCAAGCCCATAGCAGTTTTATTAGAATGAATATACCTACGTCACACACTGGCACACGTTTGATTGTATCGGTGAATTTATTCCCGATTTTCACAAAATATCTCTGATGTGGCCGATAAGTGCTAATTATTGTTAATATTATTTTTTCATTCAATGCGTAAATGTATTACGGAGGAATAGCTAAAATCTGAAGCCAGTATTTATTATATTTATGGATATATTAAAGTTTTTAGAAGCACCCTGTACTAGTTTATTTAACCCTGCCACTCTTTACTCGGTCTGTCCTTTCCTCACTCTACATTTATTCCAAACAATTATTAATGTTTCGTAAGTCTTTCGCAACTCATTCTCTTAATGTGGTTTAACCATTCAAGGTTCCTCTCTTCATGCTTATAATTAATCCGAACATTTTTTAGTAAAAAAAAATTATAATACTACAATAGATATTCCACACATCCACACCACATATATTCAGTTCTTATCACTGCCTTTCAATGATTCTAAGGCTTTACGTCCATTTATCGACGTTGACACTATACTTGAGTAAATGTAGGATGATTCCTGTGACATTTGAAATGTCATGTCTCAAAGGGATAGGGTAAAATCGTTTTTTTTTACAAATCGAATAGTTTTTTCATGAATCGAAAAATAGTTTTTCTCTAAACTGACGTTTTAATTCCTAATTTTCATTACACTGACTTTCTAATGTATTGTATGATTTGTATCTATCTTTAAATAAACCAAAATTCACTATGAATTAATACCAATTACGAACATTTAATTTAGGTATAAAAAAATCGAAAATCCAATTATCGTATACCCCATCCCTAGCCAATGCAGACTAACGTAGTGACTTTGTGACAAACGTCACCAAATATTATTTGATTTTAACAAACTGACACAATTTTGCTAATTTGCAATAAGATGTATTAATTAGTCATTATTGTTAGTTTTATGTAATGTATTTACCTAAATAACTTGCTATTTATTAGTATCGAGGCTTATAACATATTAAAGTTGATAAAATAATTAAAATTACTGAACATCGTTACAAGTTTGTATTGGGGAAAATTTGTTAACTGTCACAGAGACCATTATACAATTTCTCAAGTATACTATAGTATACCGCTGTGCACAATATGTTTTGAAGATTCTGCGATTGATTTATTTAAAAAAAAAAGTTCTTAATAAAGTACTGGCCTTGTTACCTACATCATATTTTAAATATTTTTTTTGTCTTACCATTTCTCAAAAACATACTCTCCAAAAAGCGAAATTCCTCAACGTGTTGTCATCTTCCATTGTTCAACCGTAACACAACAATTACTTGTTCATTATATCAACCGTTTCAACAAACATGAATTTCGTCTTTTTAACATTCATTCTCTAATATTTTTTCCTAACACATTGCCTACATTATTTTAAACAACATTAATAAATCATTTACATTTTGCCCTAATACCACTATCTAGTCTGCATACAATAAACCTTTCATAACGAAATAGAAGTTTACAATTTGTTTAAATACATTTATACGTCACATAAAAAAACACTTTGCAAGATAATAATATAGATTGAGATAGGAACACAATCGAGAACACCATATCATAAGATATCGCCACTTAAAATTACAGACTTGAACACAGTTTAAACGATTCATTCGCCGGAGATTGACAGTGTTGAACCGAATTTGATTATACGTTTACGCTTTTTGTTCATAATTTTACTTGGAAATACACGCGAATTGTTTCTCATCAAGCTGTCATGAAGGTATATATTTTCCTTGAAATGTATTACATGGCCTTAATACACGCAAGTATTATCATTGATAATTTAGATATTTATTTTTCTTCAATATCTTGTGGGGTCAATACCACGAATCATTAATTCTTCATTAACTTTATGAGATGAAAATTGAACTCAATAATAAAAATTGTAAAGATAAGAAGTTGAATTGAATATCGTTATTTAATTTCATAATCATTTCAAAATTTATTTTTCTTCAATACATTGTAGGGTCAATACCACGAATCGTTAATTCTTCATTAACTTTATGAGATGAAAATTGAACTCAATAATAAAAATTGTAAAGATAAGAAATTGAATTGAATATCGTTGATTAATTTCATAATATCACTTTGAAAGCGATGGTTGATTTATTTATAAATTAGTTTACAAGTGACTGTAAATACTCGTATATCTAGATAATTTTAATATTCTAGTTTTATTTATGTACTCGTATTTGAAAAATGTACAACACTAACGTGTTTTTTTACAAACTAAAGAAAGATAAACGCCTTAATATCGCACAAAATACTATTGTATGATACAATATCAATGTTATGAAAAATTACAATACTCAATAGTGTTTGTAATTTGTTTTATCAAACACTGTTTATTCCACTTTTTGTAATGGTATAACCCTACCGGTTTCAAGGTGCACACCTCATTATCAGGGAATCACTCTACGTTTTTTTCTTAGTACACCTATATAACCACCCATTAATCTAACTTTCAACCTTCTTCTGCCATGTTCAAGTTTTACTTTCATACATCAAAGTGTAAATGTAATTATAAACAAAACAAAAATAAATTGTAATTTGTTTAATCAAACACTGTTTATTCCACTTTATGTAACGGTATAATCCTACCGGTTTCAAGGTTTTCAACCTATCATTAGGAAGCACAAACAAGAGTTTAGTTTGTGCTCCCCTGACGATGTGGTGAAAGCCTTGAAACCGGTAAGGTTATACCGTTACAAAAAGTGGAAAACAGTGTTTGATAAAAACAAATTGCAATGTCTTTAAACCTCCACAATGTTTATGCCTTAACTATAAATAATACACATAATAGTGTATTACTGCCCCTCTTGATGTATGGAAGTGAAATTTGGACTTGACAGTAGAATGATATGAGTAATAATAGTGCTGCGAAGATACGTGTACTGAGGAAATTTTGTGGAGTGTCAATGTTTGAAAAAAGGCGAAATAAAGACGTCAGAAATGAACTCATGAAAAAAATGGATGTTTTAAGTAAGATGAGAAAGGAACTTTAAATTGGTTATGATATGTGGAGAGAATGAATGAATGAATAATCGAGTATACAAGTCAGAATTGCAAGGTGTGCGTGTAAGAGGTAGACCAAAGAAAACATGGATGGATCAAATGGACCAGGTTTGGAAAAAATGTTAAGCGTAAAGTATGAATAAAGATATAGTTTTGTTTGTAACGTATTTTTACTTTAATAAAAAAAATAATTGTTAAATATAAATTGTTTTAAAAAATCTTAGAAATAAGTCAGTGAAATTTCTTAGAACAAGGAAACAATTATCGATATACGAGTAAGTACAAGACTAAAGTATTTATATTTTAACATAAAAAAATGAGATCATTTTAAGTGCACAATTGCTCGACATTATACAATGTAAAACGCATTGTTCGCACTCTATTAAATGATCTACGTCACGTATAATGTGATAATTAAACCCGTAGTTTAAACTGTCATCATAAATATCATTATATATATGGATTAGTTTACGTGTTGTAAGAATTCTGTTAACCTTTTCTCTTTTCAAAGTTATATAGAAAATCACGGTGAACAATAAAATTATTGAAATTTCAAAGATATGTAGCAAATAACGATAAACAATAAAATTATTGAAATTTCAAAGAAATGTAGAAAATAACGGTAAACAATAAAATTATTGAAATTTCAAAGATATGTAGAAAATAACGGTAAACAATGAAATTATTGAAATTTCAAAGATATGTAGAAAAAAATGGTTAACAATAAAATTATTGAAATTTCAAAGATATGTAGCAAATAACGGTAATCAATAAAATTATTTAAATTTCAAAGATATGTAGAAAATAACGGTAAACAATGAA
The DNA here is from genome assembly GCA_949825065.1 of Odontocerum albicorne. Classification (NCBI taxonomy): domain Eukaryota; kingdom Metazoa; phylum Arthropoda; class Insecta; order Trichoptera; family Odontoceridae; genus Odontocerum; species Odontocerum albicorne. The sequence goes on from OX463843.1 coordinate 6,547,321, forward strand.
ATTATTGAAATTTTAAAGATATGTAGAAAAAAACGGTTAACAATAAAATTATTGAAATTTCAAAGATATGTAGCAAATAACGATAAACAATAAAATTATTGAAATTTCAAATGTATATAGAAAATCACGGTAAACAATAATATTATTGAAATTTCAAACATATGTAGAAAATAACGCTAAACAATAAAATTATTAAAATTTCAAAGATATGTAGAAAATAACGGTTAACAGTAAAATTATTGAAATTTCAAAGATATGTAGAAAATAACGGTAAACAATAAAATTATTAAAATTTCAAAGATATATAGAAAATAACGGTTAACAGTAAAATTATTGAAATTTCAAAGATATGTAGAAAATAACGGTAAACAATAAAATTATTTAAATTTCAAAGATATGTAGAAAATTGCGTAAAAAATTGAGTAACATATTTTTATATTTCACTTCAAATAATATACACTATAATGACTCGTTATCAAGGAAGATAACAAGTCCATGATGCCCGAGTATATGAATGACATAAGTGTTTGTTTAACTTATTGAGTTCAAGCTGTAGCACTTGAGCAAAACTTTGTTTTAGAGGAGATTCAAGGTATCACAAGTCTAACTTGCAGCCTATTGGTAGGCAGTTCTTACATTTAATTTAATATTTTTTTTTTGTTGGCATACATGATACAATTGGTGGGTTTACTGTGATATATTAATTTCTTGCAACGTACATGATATAAGAGGCTATCTTTCGTGATCAAATATATTGTCAACCATCCTATAGATGGAAGATGCCTGTGCATGTAATGATTTGTTAAGTGCAAGCTGTTTCATTTCAGAAAACACGCGTTCTTGACAGATAAAACCTAAACTTTCGAGGATATCAATATTTCAAACCGATCGGCATATTAAATCTCTGAAACCTTTCACTAGGTAGAGTTTTAAATAGCACCTTTTTTTCTCTTTTAACCTTTCCTCTCCTGTGATGTGTAACTAGTACACATTGCTCCTAAAAACTTTAATATCTCTATAAATATAATAAATACTGGCTTCAGATTTTAGGTATTCCTCCGTAATACATTTACGCATTGAATTAAAAAATAATATTAATAATAATTAGCACTTATCGGCCACATCAGAGATATTTTGTGAAAATCGGGAATAAATTCACCGATACAATCAAACATGTGCCAGTGTGTGACGTAGGTATATTAATTCTAAAAAAACTCGCTATGGGTGAGGAAGCGACGCTATTCACGTTTCAATCTACTTTGGTATATGGGAACGCAAGAAATATAATAGAATCTTAGTTCGCAGTTGTTTCTTCCTTCGAGGTATAACATACACATTGTTAGTGTTCCGAGTCCCGTCTCAGTAGTTCTAGGGCATCCATTTGAGGTGGTCTCTTCGCCCGTTTTGTGAACGTCGGCCGATGTTTTTTTTTCATGTTTTCAGCAATTAAATTTCAATTATTATTACTTTTGACTTTAAATTTAAGCGATTGGCTATGAATATTCTTATTTTTCCGATTTTAATTCGCTCATTTTTACATATGTATTGAATACACAGCACCGGAACGGGCGGATATTTTTAGCACCGGGAGGGAAAGGTTAATGGCGATATAAGAATTTAAACTTCACATAATATTAGGTAAAGAAAAATATTAATTTAGACTTAAAACGGTATAAGAGTAAAAACCAGTCTGGCATTGAATCCACCAGGAATCGAACCTGAAATGCTCGCTAGCTAAGCGTGAATGCTAACCGTTAAACCGGAGCCACTGACAATGAACAGAAATATGCTTACAAGTTAAAAAAATAACAAATATTCTGATGAAATAAAGTTTGAAATTTGAACTGATTCGGAAATGTATCCACTTGGAATTATATATGAAACGCTGCGTGTTAGTGACTTAATCTGAAATAATCTAGACACCACTTTTAACGAAGCTATGACGTTAGTTATATTTCAAGATTCGTTATCAACCTATTATCATATTGATCTATTATAGTTGAATATTATCAAGTTGATGAGAGTTTGTAACAGAGGTTTTAAATAATCATCAATTAGTATTATTCATCAACTTAATTTTCCATGTTTATATGTCCTCAGTAAGATACAGGCAATGGCCTAGTTTACTAGAGACACGACAAAAGAAAGGCAACAAACTCAGACCCAATAAATTGAAAACTTTAAACTACCTGATATAATTTGATGTTGGTCTTGTTTTTCATAATTTTTCTATTCATACAATTACTTGCCATGAAATAAAATGAAATAATAAAAAAAATAAATAAGACGTTATATGACAAAGTCATTTGCATGTGCTAAAAAAATAAGGTGACCCTAAATAGAGTTCACAATCTTTTGTTATAGCAATTGGCTAATGCTTATCATATGCAATTTTCTGCATGAAATGTATTGAAACATTATTTCTTAACCGTGATGTAACCGTCAGAGGTTCGAAATGCATATTATTTTCTACTACAGGAGTTATTAATTTTATAAAGCGGCTTGAGAATAAAACACCTTGATCAGTGTTTCTGCGCAGTGATGAATTTCGATTGTAAAACTTACAGTATGTATGTATGTTCACCATATTTCGAAACACTTTGTTCAGGAATTCCCTTTTACAATTGGCGTTTTATCATATTTTATATTGAATGACCACAATATGCAGAATGGCTAAAAAAATCGATTGTTAATGGTCATGGACCGGCACGGCTATAATAAATTATATAACGAATAATAATTCAAAGCAATGTATACATATTTCATTTTCGTCACATTTCGGTGGACTGAATGGTATTTGAATATTTTTTTCATTGAATTGCGACTACAATAATATACAATCAAATTTTGATAAACCCGTGCTAGATTTCTCTCATTAAACTAAAATTTCAAAACCAATTAAAACCATTATCATTACTGATTAAAAGTGTCATCAAATACGTAAACTATTCATTATTTATTCAAATCATACATATTTTTTTCTTCTTGCAATGTATAGGTACTTGGTTTGTATTTTTATTACTCCTAGAATATGGACTGCGAAAGATTGTATTTAATTTTATATCATCTTGTATGTAGTAAATTTGGTGGGTATTGACAAATAATAAATAAATACAGGTTTATTGATAGCAACATAGTATGTACATAATACATTTAGACACATTTCAAGAACACATTAAAAAGATAATACATTAAAAAACAGAAGCTATCAAAAGGTCTGGGCTCATTTAATAACATCCCCCCGGCCAAGATACACCTCACCAATATAGGGCGAGCCCAGCCACGGGGACACCAGATGTTTTTTAGCCCACACCCTTGAACACGTAAAACAAGAAGATTAAAAAAAACACAGAAAATAAATAGTTGAAAAAAAAATACATTGAAGAGAGAAGACGTTAAAAAGGTCCGGGCTCATCCCACAAACATTCCCCCGGCCGAGTTACACCCCACCAATGTAGGGCGAACCCGACCGCAAGGGCATCGGGGGGCTTCCATCCCACACCCCCGCATATCTAGATTAAAGGATAAATAAATAAAAAACAAAAACGTATGGCAGAAAACAAAATAAAAAGTGAACCCACATATACCACGTCAAGTTAACTGTCAGCAAGAACGAAAAAAAGAAAAGCCTCAAAGAAGTCCAAATTTTACAAAATGACAAATGGTAAATGAAATAGTTGAAACAACATTGAAATAGTTAGGCAGTAATACATTGAAATAGTTAAGCAGTTTTCAAAGAATGAATGAGAAGATAACGCACAATCCCCGATTCACCACCAGCGAAAAGAGAGAAGAGAAAGAAAAAGAAAAAAATATCATCTTCCAAATAATATCTTCCAGCTAACCAGAAAGATATTTAAGAGAGGAATCTTTTTTTAAATCTGGGTTTCAACATATGATACAATAATAATAATAATAAAATATATACTCGTATAAACTGGATTTTATCAGACGTTTGTTATATAAAGTGCAACTTGGCGGAATATAGTATAGTATCTCCTAATCAACCAGAAAGATATTTAAGCTAGTCTTAATTGAAAACCGGACTGGAAACGGGTACATTTTCAAAATATATACGAAATGTTTTAATATAAGGGAAGTTTTATTTGTATATATTTATTTGAAACTTTTAAAATTCTCAATTTTTATTGTGATATGTAAAAAAATCTTTATTAAAACTTTGCAAACAAGAACAAATAATCTGGTAAATGGTAGAAATCTTTACAATTTTTATTTATAAAATTATCTATGTTATTTAAATATCCAAATGCTGCAAAAGTTCTAAGTGTTGTTCGTCCTTATAGATTTTGTTTTATACTCATACAATTAAAATCAAAGCGCTCGTAAGGCGATATTTCGTTCCGAAACAACGCTATACAATGTCTCTGTTTTTATTTAGAAGGATAGATGGCAAAATTGTAATTTTATTTGAAATTCTTCCATGTCTCGAACAAGTGCCAAGTGGCACAATGCAAGAACAAAACAAACCGAAGCAGTCTGATTTCAACAATGGACTCGAGCAAGTTACGCCTGCATTGTGCAGATGAAAGCAAGAGTACGCTATCAGAAAAGAGAGAATACTTGTTGCATTAACTTTGCTTTTACACACTTTCACTTTGCTCTGCATCGTATACGTTGTATTTATATAAGTTATATTTGTGTTACACATTATTCCGCTGTGTATTGACATAAAATATTTAAATTATGTGTGACATTTATGACGATATCCATGACTAGTTGATAATATGCAACATCCGGATTGTCTTCCAGCCCGGAGGTTGCAGATTTAATTCCAGTTGGAACCTAGATTTATTTTAAAAATATTTAAGTTATGTGTGATAATTATGACGATATCCGTGACTAGTTGGTAATATGCAACATCCGGATTGTCTTCCAGCCCGGATGTTGCAGATTTAATTCCCGTTGGAACCCAGATTTATTTTAAAAATATTTAAGTTATGTGTGATAATTATGACGATATCCGTGACTAGTTGGTAATATGCAATATCCGGATTGTCTTCCAGCCCGGAGGCTGCAGATTTAATTCCAGTTGGAACCTAGATTTATTTTAAAAATATTTAAGTTATGTGTGATAATTATGACGATATCCGTGACTAGTTGGTAATATGCAACATCCGGATTGTCTTCCAGCCCGGAGGTTGCAGATTTAATTCCAGTTGGAACCTAGATTTATTTTTAAAATATTTAAGTTATGTGTGATAATTATGACGATATCCGTGACTAGTTGGTAATATGCAATATCCGGATTGTCTTTCAGCCCGGAGGTTGCAGATTTAATTCCCGTTGGAACCCAGATTTATTTTAAAAATAATTCCAGGCGGAATTTCACTTAAGGGTGTTTTAACATATTTCTGGTTGGTTGGAATATATATAATAAATCCGCAGGTTGTACTATATATAACGAAAGTGTAATACTAGGTAAGTCCAGAAAGTAAGTGTACTGAATTTTTGTAGGTTACAATTTTTTTTATTTAAACAAAAAAATTACGTGGTTACCGTAGTACATATGTAATCTGAAGGTGCTAGGTCAGGGGAATGCGCGGGATGGTTCAAGACATCCCATTTAAACGAGGCGAGCAGTTCCTTCGTGGCGTTGGCCGTGTGTGGTCTGGCATTGTCGTGCAGCAGGCAGACTCCCTTTGTCAGCATGCCTCTTCTCTTGTTCTGAATCGCCCTCCGCAATTTTTTTAGGGTCTCAGAGTATCTTGCAGAGTTGATGGTCTCCCCTTGAGGCATATATTCAATTAAAATTATGCCTTGACAGTCCCAAAACAATTTCGTAAATTTCGTCAGTCACAATTGAAGGTCTTCCGCTCCTCTGATCATCATGCACAGACGTACGACCGTTTTTAAACTCGCGACACAACTTGTACACACTCGTACGATTCATAGCTTTATCACCATATGCAATTTTCACCTCATTATAAACCTCAAACGGAGGTTTTCCCTTCCAAACGAGATAACGGATGACGCCGCGTATTTCGCACTTGGCGGGAGATTGGATTTACATTTGTCACGAAACGTGTTGTCGCGTCGACACTTCTCAACGTACTGACCTCGAACCGGTATCGTTGCGGAGGGGAAGGGTCAGGCTACACGGAAGTGTAGCCAACATGTCGAAAATAAAATCCATCCGGTCGTGAGAGCCTCAGTACACTTACTTTCTGGATACGCCTCGTACAATGCAGTTTTTTCGAATAGTTTATGATGTGTACTTGGGTGTTTTAAATTGTTTATGGGTCAGGATTCTGGACAATCGACACTTTATTAAACTGGACGTTACTTTTGTCATGTGATAAGGAAAGATACATACGAGTAAAATAAGATAGATCAACATGTGTATAGTTTAAACGCAATTAAAATTCATATTATCTCCACAGTATGCAATGTTTCAAGATATCAGAATATTCAAAAAATTAGAAGCGTGAGAAAGAATTAGTAAGAAAATATTTAAATGCGATGAACAAAACATGGACCCAGATACCAATTATTATCAGATCATTGACACAAGCAATAATATCTCTTTCCAGGTATAAAGATTGATACGATCAAGTAATGAAGCAGCACGATAATCTCAAAACTGTTTGATTAGATAACGAACGCTGCGGGATTTTTCCTGCATCTATTTTAGTTATTAGTCACGAACACTCGCCTTCAGTTAACAACCATATTAAGAAAAACACTTTTGGTCTTCTTCTACTTGCAACTTAACTAAAGCATAATTACGGTCACCAAAAATATAATGGTGTGCTCCTATCATCTTCAGTGCGCCATCGAATCTAGTACAGCGATGTGAAGAAAAAAAATATCTAGTACAGCGATGTTTTTTTTTTTTTTTTTTTTTTTACCTGGTGAGTTTATTGCCATGTCGCAATCTCTTCCAACCAACCAGAAAGATGTTTTTATAGGCCCTAAGTATTAACTAGACTGGAATCTAATTTTTTTTTAAATCTCGGGAACCCGCAACCTCCGGATCGGCAGACAAGTGTCTTACCACCAGGCCACGGAGGTCGTCAATACCCACCAAATTTACTACATACATGTTTGCTGGTGTACAACGGCTAACTCACTTAATCTTTCTCTTCCTGTGCCAAAAAAAATCCGCCCGTTCCGGTGATGTGTATTCAATACACATGTAAAAAATGAGCGATTTAAAATAAGAATATTCATAGCCAATCGCTTAAATTAATTAAATTTGAAGCCAAAAGTGATAATAATTGAAATTTAATTGCTGAAAACATGATAAAAAAACAACGGACGACGTTCACAAAACAGGCAAAGCGACCACCTCGAACGAAATCCCACTGCGTACTGAGCGAGAGAAGCGAGTGAACTGACATTCTATTTCTTGCGTTCCCATATACCGAAGTAGATTGAGAGTGAGACGTGAACAGCGTCGCTTCCTCACCCATAGCGGTTTTTTTAGAATGAATATACCTACGTCACACACTAGAATTGGTGAATTTATTCCCGATTTTCACAAAATATCTCTGATGTGGCCGATAAGTCCTAATTATTATTATTAATATTATTTTTTTCATTCAATGTGTAAATGTATTACGGAGGAATAACTTAAATCTGAACTTAGTATTTATTACATTTAGAGATATTAAAGTTTTTAGAAGCAATGTATACTATAATAGTTACACATCATAGGACAGGAAGAGAAAAAATAACGGAAATGTATTAGATACCGCTTCAAATAGAATTTGGATTTTTTTATGAAATCATTTAAATGTTCAATTTAATTGTCTCATGGCAAACTTATATTTTGACACCACTTGTAATTATAACCAATATTACTGCATAACCAACGAATTGATAGGAATGGGGGTTTGTTTTAAGATGTTATGCTGTGGAAGGGGACATTTACGGTCGTTATAAGTCAGTTAACGCTTGTTATAAGTCATTACATTTCGCACGATTTCGCAATAACATGACTTAAATAAAATTAAGAAAATAAAAAGTAGAATTGAATTTTACAACCACTATGTGAGCTATGGAGTTATTTAGGTGGCTGCAAAGGACTTTATAGGTATAATAAAATGCCCGTTACTCACTCTTGACTTTAAAAAAAACTGAAAATAGTCTACCTACGAATCTAGAGCCTTCAAGGTAGCAGGATAGTTACAAAGTCAGACACCCTGCTTAGTTCATTCGTTACTCAATTGAAACGAATAAACTATATACTTGTATATAAGCGTTATGGCAGAATATGTCCGTTGTTTTGTCATTTTGTATTTATTCTCCCAATTTATAGAAAATATTTCTCAGCATGTTGTGTCAAAACTTGGTGTATCAGTCAAAATCCAAACAAAATATATATTGTTTGAAAAAACTTAAAAAATGCTTATTTGTACTGATTTTAACAGCTTATCAAAGTTAATATTGCTTCTCCTGTAAATTAAGGTAAAACGGACATATCAACTTCTACCACAACGCCACAGATATGATCCTTCTAATTAATTGAAAATAAAACTAATAAAAGTATTATTATTTATTCAATTTCAGGGTAGTTTTTTTCGTTACGAAATAATCCCACCCAGAATAAAATCAATGTTATTATTGCTACGTGTTTTTTACTAAAACTAATTAATCGCGTCAAGTGAAGGGTGCCTTTATATGCTTTGCTTAAAATTTATGATTTAACAAAGATATTTTTTAATAGTTTCTTACAACAACAAAAGGCAAATGTTGCATTGTCATACCGAACAAAGATAGATAAGTGTATTTTTTATGTTCGGTTCTGATAAAACACGCAGCAGATTCTGTTAAACTGAGACTTTCTTGACGATTAATATAGATGCACCATGCGCAAGTGGCCTGAGATACGATTGTATGATAGCTCAAAATAAATTCTTTGAAAAATAATTTAATAGCATTATAAGAACTAATACTTTTCATGTGAATCAGTGATTTAAAGATTATTATCAGGCTGTTCTGAGAAACATTTTCGATTTTAATATTGTCATTTCGAACGTTCTTGACTATAAAATATTTATTCATTTATTTTTGTTTGGCAGTTAGGAATCATAGTATAAATAGGCCAAACCCATACGATGGTTGTCGCCAAAGAAAGAATACGAGAATTGAATTTTGAATACAAGAGAGCGAGAGAGGAATACTTCGAAATTTGAATCTCGGTGGGTCCGTGATAAAACATTATACTGAACGAATTTTAAATACCTAGCTAACAATTTTTTTAACCGGTGTAAAAGGGGACGATGTATAAATGATATACGAGTATATAAACAAATTCTATATTTATGAATACATATTTTCATAAATGTAGAATTTGTTTTACTTCCGTGAATATTTCACGGGTTGCAACTAGTCATAGTATAAATAGGCCAAAACCCATACGATGGTTGTCGCCAAAGAAGGAATAGGGTGTGGGCTGAAAAACATCTGGTATCCCCGTAGCTGGGTTCGCCCTATATTGGTGGAGTGTATCTTGGCCGAGGTTGTTATTAGATGAGCCCAGACCTTTTGATACCTTCTGTTTTTTTAATGTATTCTCTTTTTAATGTGTTCTTGAAATGTGTCTAAATGTATTATGTACATACTATGTTGCTATCAATAAACCTGTATTTATTATTATTTATTTATTACGAGAATTGAATTTTGAATACAAGAGAGCGAAAGAGGAATACTTGGATTCTCTCCGAAAGTAATTCAAAATTTGAACCTCGGTGGGTCCGTGATACTGAACGAATTTTAAATACCTAGCTAACAATTTTTGAACCGGTGTAAAAGGGGACGATGTATAAATGATATATAATAAACAAATTCTATATTCATGAATATATATTTTCATAAATGTAGAATTTGTTTTACTTCCGTGAATATTTCACGGGCTGCAACTAGTTAGCTTTATTTATAAATTGAGTCAGGCATATTTAATTTGCATTAGAAATGGGATTGAAAAAATTAGATTTTTTTTGTATAAATTTAAACTTGGACATTATGTATCTCAAACAGTACGCAATGTTAACCAAACACGAGATGATATAACTGCTTTTGAACGAATAGTGCGGCGTTGGTTCAAAAAATTTAGGAATGAAGATGTAAAATCTTAAAGATGAAGATGATCGGAGATGTTGTGCTACTGTTAATTACGACAAATCGAAAACTTTATTGTAAGAAAACACACAATAATCGTTATGAGAAATGGCAAAATTGCTGTTACAATTTTTGTACATTTTAAGCAAATTTGAAAAATGAAAAGCTAAATAAATGGGTTCAACGTGAACTTAATGATAATCTAAAAAAGTGTCGCTTTGAAGTGTATTTTTTGTCGCTGATGCTTAACCGTAATGCCTTATTTCTTAATAGTATTGATCTCAATTTAAATAAACGAGTTGAGTTACGAAACACTGTTTTATCCGCCTTACTCACCTGATGTAACGCCAACCAATTTTCACATTTTCAAACACCTCGATAACTATTATATTTCCAATAGAAAAAATCAATAAGGGAAAAGCAACAGAAAAAGTCTTGGATTTCTAATCCGCCTGAGTTTTATTGTATAGGCATAAAAAGCTTAAATAAAATTCTGGTTGGTTGGAAGAGATTGCCGCCTGGCAATAAGCCCGCCAGATTGTATTGCAATAAAAGTGTTAAATAAATAAATAAATAAAAAGCTTCTAACTGGTTGGCGAAAATGCGTCTATTGATATGTGGGGTACATTTTGTATTCACCATATTGACAATACTCTGTGTCACAATGCTCTGAATATATTTTGTACAGTATTGTTACAAGTTTGTCTTGCCCTATATAAGAGCAAACCATGTCTCACTTGTGTCCCGCATTAAATAAACTTAACATGGTAGCATAGCGTTGCTGGAGATCAAATGGTTCTTACTTTGGTTAATGAAGTTTCTATACTCTAAAGTCATGTTTGATAAAAATTGAAAGTTAAAATTGGTCAATAATATTGTATATTTTAATTTTAATAATAATAACGATGTTTTATTTTATGTTTTCAGGAATCCCTCCACAGTTCTGTAGAGCCCTTCTTAAAGAAGGCTGATCAAATGACAAACAACATGAAGCAAACCGTCATCACGTGAGTATTTTTTTTATTATACCTAAGCTTATTTGATATGATAACGAAATTCTTGATCCGGATCTAATGTGGAAAGATGTTGTGTCGTAAAATCTAAAAAGACGCTTATCTAAACTAGTTTTAGTTTTGCACAAAGAACTAAGAGATTAACACATTAATAAAGAGCGCGTGATAAGTAAAATTTTTTGTAACTAACTATTTTGTGTGATTTCTTATTAAAGTTTACATTTTTACAAGAAATACGAGTATTTTTTACCACGTCATCATTTGTGGTGATGATTTTTAATAGAAATAATTTTATTCTAGTGCTGTGATAAAGATTTATGATTGATTCATAAGGGGCCGCGTATTCTTTGATTGATTTCAAAATATTCTATTTTATGGCATTAGATTAAATTAAGAGGCTTTCAATGTTTGCAATGCATGTGTACAACTTTTTATCTCGAATGTGGTTCATCCACGAAAAATTTAAGTTTCTCCGGCTTAACCAAATATCAGACTAGTCAGGCAACAGATAATACTTCGGGAGCTTGTGCTTATAACGGAAGGGTAGGTCGGATTTACTCTCGTAAGCCCCCAGGGCAGCGACTAAGGGATTGCTGTGGTTTTGTTGGCTTTTATAAAACTTCACGGTCCAAGCGAGGATGTGGTGTTGTAGGGTTTCTTCTCGCTGTTCGGCGTGAAGTCAGGTAAGGTTTGTTCTGGGATGGGTGTTAAAAGATATCTTGAATGCCTTGTTCTGCACTCTCTGGAGTTTCAGGTGATCCATGTTGCTCACACTACCCCAAACGGGTGCAGCATAGGTCAAGATAGGATGAATAAGGGTTTTATAGAGGAGGAGCTTATTTTTGGGTGAAAGGAAGCTGCGTCGATGAAATATCGAACTGATAGCCCCTATGCCCTTGTGACCCTTCTGTCTGATGGTATTCAGATGGGTTTTCCGCGTCAGTCGCCGGTCGAGGTGCAGGCCGAGGTATTTAACCACGTCCTGCCACTCAACCAGGCAACCACCGATGAATGATGAACAAGCCCATCCAAAAATGTACGAAAAAAATTATTAAATACTTGTTAATTGTTACACCATTTTATATTATATCCCATCATACCATACCCCTTACGGGGTAGGCAGAGAGAATAAATTGCGCTTTACATTCATATACCTTCACGTAAATTCTGAATTAAATGATTCTCGAAAATTTTCTATTCTGACTGTACCGTGGCATTATCATGTTATTTGCCTTTGCCAACAGGTGGCTCTCATTTTAGTTTTGCCGATCTTCATTCGAGATCCGTGATCTTCGATCCACTATCATGACGAGATTGTCTTTGTTCAGCGTGTATCGTTTGTCGCCCTAGCGTCTTTGTTCTGTTTTTATTCGCTTTGCAGCAAACGCTCTTCTTCTGTTGATGTGGGTTTTCGAAGAATTTCAAAGCGGTTTTTTTGTACTGTGGCGGTCGTCACACACTCGGTCGCCCACTCGGAACACTGTGGGCGTTCATACACACGGTCAATGACCGATGAAGTGACCTTTGCATTCCTCGACAAATCTAAATAAACAAGTTCAAAGTTCACACACCCGCCATTCAACCCATAGCCCGGAGCGGACCGCATTCCATACTAGAGCGAGAACGCATCACGCTGTCTCGCCAGTTCCGTAAATAAATTGTCACCTACATACGACATTAATCGTTTTGCTAATGCAGAAACGAGACGAAGGATATCTTGCTCGCATTCCCGCACACACGCGGAAATAGTATAAATACCTACGTTTACTAAAAAAACTCTTCTTCTTCCGCATTGCGATCCAAAACGTGTTTTATTTATCAACAAATCATCATCATCTCTTCCCTTAAGGACTAGCTCCTAAAGTACAAAGAATAAAAGTTAACTATTGCACCCAATGTTACTAACTTTATACATTGAATATGTTTAGAAAAAATAAGGTTTTTTTCGCATTTCATTACTTTAAAACATCGTCAAACTGTATGATATTTCACTTTATAAACACTTTATTGTTGATTGCGCGGATTCTAAATGTGCTACAACAAACGTATGATAATTTATTTTGTAAAAAAATATTAGAATAAAAAATAAATTATATAATTTAACATTGCTTAATTCACTAAGTACTTACCTTTGAAAATAAGTACAGTACCCGGCGGTAAGTAATACACATCGGGCTTAAGAAAGAGACTGTCGGTGAAGAAAAACAGCCGAAATAGTACTGCTATACAAAACCATTCACTTAGTGATTGATGCACCTCACTTACTCGCAAGTATTTCATTTCGTATTCCCACTAGATCCACAAGACAGCTCAATCCCTTTGGTACCGAAAATTGCTGTACTAATTATAAAATCAACTCCTCTATAATTCGTATGCAAAGACTTGGTAACGAGTTTTGCAACAATTTAGATTTTTTTAATATAAGTATACATAGTATTCGGCAGAGTATCACAATATTTAGAAATAGCTACTAACTTTGTGCTCTTCTTTATTAATATAAATAACGTAATATAAACAAAACATTAAGGACAATACTTTGCCTCTGGAGTTGAGTGACCCTGCATCAACATGTATAGTATGAAGCTTTTAATTCTGCAAAGCAGCTTGCATCTCGTTCTACAAATGAGGCCATGTGTTTTCTATATCTCAATATCTATTCATAAAATTCCCACAAAATTCTCAAAGATTATTAAATAATTTTAAAACGATGAATGTAATTTATTATTACTACTGCTTTTTGTATCTTCATGTTAGTTTAAGACAAAGTTTTGCATTATTTGTCAATAATTTTAAGTACTTTATAACCTGTCACATGTTCATTTGTATATAAAGACACTGTTGTGTCGTTAATTAAATAAATAAATAAATAATCGGCTAACTTCGGCTTTGTAGAGCGTCATCTCTGTCATTCATACACGTGTTTCGTCACGATTTGTTAGTCGTTGTCAAGCGTTCTAGGGACAGAGACGACGCTCTACTCGTATAAAGCCGAAGTTAGCCGATTATGGCCGACAGTCTCTTTCTTCAGCCCCATGTGTATTACTTACCGCCATGTACTGTACGTACTTATTAAATTAAGCTATTAAATAAATTATTTAATTTAATAATTACTCACCTTCCGATTGCCGATTTATTTTACTTTGATAGCATGTGTTTCAAAATTAGAACACTTGCTTTACGCAGTTACTTGTACATACACGTATATGTTTTATTTCATTTTTACTTCACGGTCTCATGTTTTGTTTCATTTTTGGGGTCACAGTATTAGGCAAATTTTATAGCAGATAATAAAAAATATGTTGGCAAATTTCAAAAACCTGTCACCCAGAGATACTTAAAGAAAATAAACAAATATTCATGTAGTAAAAAACTAAACGTTGTCGTATCCATGTACTCGTAAAGGTAAACCGTATTGCTTTTAAGTACCTTACAAAATCTATTTACATTAGCAAATTTGAATGATAAGTTTAAACAGTATTTTAAGGTACAATATACTCGTAACTTTAAGGCCACATCAACGATTTACACAATTTCACAACTTGACGTGTCGCGGTCACTTGTTTTCTCAATTTGAAATATAATTATGCATAATTATGTTCATAGTTTAAGAAAAATCTTAACAGTTTGTTTATTTGATGTTTCAGAAATCATACCAAAAAAATATATTATTCAAAAGTGACTTTAAGGTGATTTTAAGTCGTAGCCATCAATGCTGAGGAATGTGACTAGCAAATTGTTGAGCATATTCAAGTAATTTTCTTAGGAAAAATAGTCCGGTGGTTTCCCCTTACCTTCAATACTCAAGTAGATATTGTAAACATGTTGCCCATAATGTGAGCCCTGCAGCTGATACACAGTATTTTGGGATGTAGATTTTTTTTCTGGGTTACAATCCTAGGATTGGTCTGGACCAAGCACTCGATCCCTCCACTCATCTCTGTCATCCGCCAGTCTCTTCATCTCCTGGTAGCTACCACAGCGCACATCCCGGATCACCCGGTCCATGTAGCTATATCTAGGTTACAATCCTAGGATTGGTCTGCACCAAGCACTCGACCCCTCCACTCATCTCTGTCATCCGCCAGTCTCTTCATCTCCTGGTAGCTGCCACAGCGCACATACCGGATCACCCGATCCATGTAGCTATATCTAGGTTACAATCCTAGGATTGGTCTGCACCAAGCACTCGATCCCTTCACTCATCTCCAAGTCATCAGCCAGTCTCTTCATCTCCTGGTAGCTGCCACAGCGAACATCCCGGATCACCCGGCCCATGTAGCTATATCTAGGTTACAATCCTAGGATTGGTCTGCACCAAGCACTCGATCCCTTCACTCATCTCCAAGTCATCCGCCAGTCTCTTCATCTCCTGGTAGCTGCCACAGCGAACATCCCGGATCACTCGGCCCATGTAGCTATATCTAGGTTACAATCCTAGGATTGGTCTGCACCAAGCATTCGATCCCTCCACTCATCTTTGTCATCCGCCAGTCTCTTCATCTCCTGGTAGCTGCCACAGCGAACATCCCGGATCACCCGGTCCATGTAGCTATATCTAGGTTACAGTCCTAGGATTGGTCTGCACCAAGCACTCGATCCCTTCACTCATATCTGTCATCCGCCAGTCTCTTCATCTCCTGGTAGCTGCCACAGCGAACATCCCGGATCACCCGGTCCATGTAGCTATATCTAGGTTACAATCCTAGGATTGGTCTGCACCAAGCATTCGATCCCTCCACTCATCTCTGTCATCCGCCAGTCTCTTCATCTCCTGGTAGCTGCCACAGCGCACATCCCGGATCACCCGGTCAATGTAGCTATATCTGGGGCGGCCTCTGTGGTTATTGCCCTCGATCATTCCCTCGACGATGGTAAGGAGCAGGCCTGGGTGCCTGATGTTACGGCCTATCCAACTGGATCGTTGTTGGGCAACTCTATTTAGGAGTTGCCTTGTTTCTTCAACCCCGCTCAATACCTCTACGTTTCGGATGTGACCTGACCAGTGGACCCTGGCCATACACCTGTAGCACCACATCTCAAAGGCAGCCAGACGCCCGGACTCACTCTGGCTGATGGTCCACGTTTCGCAGCCATACAGCAGCACACTCCAGACAAGAGTTTTCACTAAATTCTTCCTAACATTGATATCAATGTTAGGAGATTCAAATATTTTGGATTTCTTGTTGAAAGAAACTCTTGCCTATTGGACCTTACTTATTATTTCTGCCTTTGATCGGCCATCTTGGGATACTCTGCTGCCCAAGTAAACATGTAGTATTGGGGCCAAATGTAGTGCGTACTTGTGAATGTAAAGTGGATGTAGGAATCTTATCGATGTTTTTGATATACTAATGTGGATATGAGTTAGAAGATTAAGACAGAAGATGGAGAAACATGGAAGGAAATGTGACTAGCCTTTGTTTAGCTTACTTATTAATTTTAAATGGCTGCAGCCTTTTAAAAAATCCAAATATACAAAAACAAACGTAATTTAAATCAAAACAGCAATCACATAAACTTTACATCACGTCACATAAATATGTGAAAATCAACAACAAAATTGAAAAAAACATCTAATTTTGAATACATAATCAAAATAGAAAAACATTTGTGTTCAAAACTGAAAATAATATATAGCATAAGTATATAAAAAGTACTTTTTAAAAAAATTATATTACATTCCAATTGTATTAACAACACCAGATCTACACCGCATCAGCCCCGAAAGATACAAGTGTGATGGCATTTGACTTCCTTTCAGCAGGTCTTCTTCGCCACCATGTCACCACATGTGCATAGTGGTGGGTTCTCTGTACCAATCATCCATCAGAGAAGATTTTCTTTTGATTCGAAGATTGGGTGCGAAGGCGAATAGTATAGCCAGTGGTAGGTGGGGTTCCACCAGCAAATACTCAGGTGACTGCAAACGTGTCCACAGACGTTCAGTTCTAGCTATTACAAGAATCAACACTTTCAATATCTGTAGATAATGACCGTATTGTTTAAGTTGATTTTGAATTAAAAACTACTTTAAATTCATGATAAATTATTAACATAAAGGCAATACAACAATCAAAATTAAGAAATCCAAAATAGTAACCGTATGATTATTGATTAAGTTGATTTTAAATAAAAACGACTATAAATTCATGATAAATTATTCACATAAAGGCAATACAACAATCAAATTTAAGAAATCCAAAATATCCAAAATAGTAACCGTATGATTATTGATTAAGTTGATTTTAAATAAAAACGACTATAAACTCATGATAAATTATTCACATATAGGCAACAATAAAAATTAAGAAATCCAAAATATTATAAATAGTAACCGTTTGATTATTGATTAAGTTGATTTTAAATTAAAAACGACTTTAAACTCATGATAAATTATTTACATAAAGGTAATACAATAATCAAAATTTAAAAAATCTAAATATCACTTATATCAGTTTAAACAACTGAAAATATCTACATCATGTTTTTTCCTTAAGGAACTGAGCAACATATTATGAAACACGACTATGTAAGGACACACACAGTTAAAAAGTATGATTGCTCTACCTAGCGACATTTCCAAAGTCAAATTGGTTCAACTTAATTTAAAAAAAAATGGGATTCCAGTCTGATTTTCACTTAGGGTCCATTAAAACTTCTTTCTAGTTGGTCGGAAGAGATTGACACATGACAATAAGCTTGCGAGGTTTAAAAAAAACTAAGACTGTTTAAGACGGGTGGGTTAGCTAGATTTTTTGATGATCTTTGAGATGAATTATTCAGAGACAGTCAATCGATTCTTATACCGCATTTATAGACTGTCAAGTACACCTTCCCTTTACTAAAACCCATAATTATTATCATCCCTTCAAAATCTGTTAAACGCTATGGAAACACTATGGTAAAGTATAATATTTTATCTATTTCGTTGTAAGATTTACTTCCGATTGATATTTATTATCATCATCTTCCGTTCCTGAAAATGACAAAGATGTAAAGATGCGGAAACAATTACAACAAGTACAATAAGTCATGTTGCCGATTCGAATTCCATCAAGTTGTTGATTAAATTATTTTGAGGCGTAGATTTCGATATATTTTAGTGTAAATAAATATAAAACACTTGAGAGAATTTAGCTTACGTGAGAAACTACGAGTATTTTAGATTAGAAAAATTAATCGTTTTCGCAACATTAATGATTTCTTGAATATCTAAAAAAATTTCGACAGTGTATCTGCTTGTATTAGATAAGATAACAAAACCAATATATATGTGTATTTTTTATTTGTTTTTAAATCGTTTTAATGGGAAGGATACCCAAAGTTTTCAAGTACATAACAATGCGTTAGCCACCATTTTGTTTGACATAGATAACCACTTTAATATACACGGTCTTTTCATCAACATCATGTCCAACTACTACTCATCATGCGCTTAACATTCGCATCAGTCATTCACTCACATTACTATGTGGAGACTCCTTCCTCGTCTCTCATGTCAAAGAGTCATTTTATTAATTGTGTTTGTGCGTTATTTCCTCATTAATTATTTTAAAACTGCTTATCTATTTCAATGTATTACTGCCTAACTATTTCAATGTTGCCTCTACTATCTTACTTCCCATTTGTCATTATGTAAAATTTGGACTCCTTTGAGGCTTTTCTTTTCTCTTTTTTTTTCTCGTTCTTGCTGACAGTTAACCTGAGGTGGTATATGTGGGTTTACTTTTTATTTTGTTTTCTTCCATACGTTTTTGTTTTTCTTTTTCTTTTCTATTTATTCTTTAATCTAGATATGCGGGGATGTGGAATGGAAGCCCCCTGATGCCCTTGCGGTCGGGCTCACCCTACATTGGTGGGGTGTATCTCGGCCGGGGGAATGTTTGTGGGATGAGCCCGGACCTTTTAGTGTCTTCTCTCTTGAATGTATTTTTTTTTGTCATCTATTTATTTTCTGTGTTTATTTTTTTTGTATATTCTTGTTTTACGTGTTCAAGGGTGTGGGCTGAAAAACATCTGGTGTCCCCGTCGCTGGGTTCGCCCTATATTGGTGGGGTGTATCTTGACCGAGGGGATGCTATTAGATGAGCCCAGACCTTTTGATAGCTTCTGTATATAATGTATTATCTGCAATTTATGTGTTTTAGAAGTGTTATTTAAATATAATCTGTACATACTATGTTGCTATCAATAAACCTATTATTTATTTATTTATTTATTTAATTTAAAATCAATTTTAAAAATTTAATGAGTTTTTTTTATTTAATGATAACATTCATTTATTTATTTTACACATGACAAGAAATATACATAATTTGCGAAAAAAATAACAAGTAATTTAATTCGGACACACAATTTTAATGGATCTGGGTTTTTTTGCCTTTCATTTGTCGTATCCCCAGTAAACTAGGTTTTTGTGTGTATCTCACTGAGAACGTGTATCATGAAAAAATATATCGATTCTTCTTTCCGATTTTGGATTATGTAAAACCCCGTCACACATTCTCATCTATCTGACAAACAATGACACTCAATTACATAACATATGTATACATCACGCGAAATCAAACTCCTCACACTTCATCACTCCAGGTAGACCAAAACATTAAAATGGCAATTTAAATATCACGTTTGGATGATAAACTCTTCGTAAGGGCGCTCTAATTCGGGATTCCAATTCATTATTATTGACAGTAAAAATATAATAAAAACAAGCTGAGTGTAAGAGTATGCAGGTTATAACTGCAGCCATTAGATTATGAAAGAATTGTGTATGTATTTACTTAGAAATACATTAAATGTTGACTTATGTTCTTGAAATATCAAACTAGGAATGTAAGTAAAAAAGAAATGAAGAATTAACACTTGCCACCCTGTGATGGATAGCGAGTGACCAGGACTTATATTTCATTTGATTATTCGACGTTTTAATACATAATAAAATGATTTTTATAGCTAATAAGAAAAAATAACCTAGCAGATTTTGCATAATTTTGATTAAAAATATACATTTTTCACTGGACGCTTAGCATCCAACACCGTGGCTGGCGGATTTTTTAGCACAGTAAGGCAAGTGTTAACGACCAAGATTCATTATTAGTTCCACCGGAGTCGTAAAGATTAAAAGAATGTTCATAAAAGTTGGTGGCTTTCGGTTGATTAGATAATTTTAGCTCTTAACGTTTCCTCCGTATTCATTCCAACATCGTCGTTGCTGGGCATCGTAATCGAGGATTCCCTCAATCAAGCTGGAAAGCGAAACGCTATTGTACACCAGCAAATTCACCGGTCACACCGCTGTATTGAAAAAGGACCTAGAGGGGGTTTGGGCATATAGAACAAATGAAAGAAGAAAGACTAACAAAAAAAATATCTAGTACAAATGCAATGCAAATGCAAACACTAATGAAAGTATTGTTGAATCAAGTAAATTATATTTTGAAAGAAAGAAACGTAGAAAGTCTGAGAAATCGTAGAAGTTATGTGTGTGGAGGGGGCTAAGGATGTATGTTGAGATATGATAGTCTGGCGATCTGTCCTCTCTGTCTACTCTGACAGGGAGATGATGTGATGGTATACATGTATATTATAATATAACATCGCTAGTAAAGGAAATATAATATTTTAACGTGTTGACTAATACGTGCTTGTACTTGTTAATAGTATATCAAGACCTTTTGTCTGTTAAAGAGAGTGAAACAGCGTTGACATAAAGCGCCTTGAATTCAGGTACACCGTAGACTCAGTAATGAAGCAAGGGAAGGTATTAATTCTCTGTTAACGTGGGAAATAAAAAAAAACTGCAAGTAATAACATGTATGTTCTTTAGCTTCCGATTGTTAACTATCAAGAACATATTGTATGTAATGTCGGTGTGTTATTCAATACACGAAGTCTACCTGGCAATGCACTGCGGATATGAATCGCACCTCTCGATAATTATAATTCCTAAAGCATTCGTACTTTTATTGTTGGTTTTATTTGATTTTATAATTTTCTATCCCTATATTATTTTGCTTCTCTACTTCCTGTATACTCGTAGATTAACGTAGTAGTTATTATCGCAAATTATAGATTTTATTGGCAGTTGCGCGAATGCACAAACTGAGGAATCGATTAATGTGGATGGATATTTTCAATTGCTCCAGAGGGAAGCTGAAATCAGTAATATTTTAAACTTCTCAATGTAGATTTTTTCTTTTAGTTTTTAATTTAACAAGATACATTTTAAGATCAATTTTTAACTGAGAAAACCTAATTAGTTGTACTTCTTCCATATATCTTTTTCTTTTTTGAGGATAAACATTTTTCGTTCAAGTTTTGGTGTTTTTTTTTTATTTTGTTGTTGATTTTCATTTTGTGTTATGTAATACGTTTAAACGGTTATTTGATTGCTGTTTTGATTTTTTTAAATATTTTTTTATTGAATTAAGACGTTTTGTAAAAGCTACGGCCGTTAAAATTGAATGAATGAAAAAACTCATACTCGTGTTTTTCAGAATGATAATATTTATTTTTTAAATTCAAATAACATAATTTTATTAAAGGGGGTGATATTTTGTGTTCCACTACCGAGTTTTTCATCAGAAAAATTACAAATCAATTCTAATAGTTAACCTGTTTACTCTAAGGGTCGTGCAAAGGATGTGTAGGAATACCTACCCAGATAAATAAATAAATAAATAATTGTCAAAATGAATAAGTGAATTGTTAAACACAATTGAATTAAATTAATTATTGTTAATAATAAACATACAGGGGCAATGACCGATGAAGAATTCAGGGATTGTTACACGCTACGAACAACAACAATATTTACTATTTTATAGTATCTGCGACTCGCCTAGTCATCTCCAAATATAAATAATTAACCTACCGCCAGTCCATGCGCCAGAGCGAGATAGAATATGTATCGCGAACTGGTTCATTCATTGGTATAAATTGTCCGCACTCTGAGAAATAAACATACTTTTATTGTCATCCATTCAACTGTCACGACGTATTATTTATTTACCTGCTGTCCACTTATCGATTTATATCCGCATTCCTGAGTCTATATTTATTGAAAACAAATCAAGATCATCATGACAAATAAAGACAAGCAATCCGCTATATTGATGACTCTGCACGAGAAGTAACGCAGAATCAGCTAAAACGAAGATAACGATGTCGATATCAAAATCATCAGCACGTTCTAATAGAACACACGCTACAAAGATAACGACCATCGTTACAGATGCATAACGGGGGGGGATGTCTCATTAAAATACTGACAGAAATTTCGAAGTGTTTTGGAATGTACGAATGTTTGAAATTGACGAGTACAACTTATATATCCAGAGAATTTTAGGATTTTACTCAAGTACATTTTACTTGCTTTAAGATATTTGGGTGGCTCCTTGTATGGAATCAACATTTTTAAGCCAGAATTAATCATAAAGTACACATGTATGTGCTGATAAATGACACGTGCATGAAGGAACGACCTCTGTAGCACCCAATGTGTTTTAAAAGAGATTCCAGTCTTGCGTTAACTTAGGCCTCGGCCATACAGGTAGGAGCCTCGCTTGGTGTTAAGAGCTACGCTGCGAGCTAGGCGACATATCCTAGCGAACCAACGCTCCGTATACTATCGCAATGCCCACACTGCACACTTCGCACCACGCCACATGACGATTAGTCACCTAGTGGACCTAGCGAACAGACGTGTTGGTTAATTTAATTGTGTCACCAACTGATTTTACAAGATGGAGGAAGTTTTAATAACAGCTGTATATAAAAGGTAGCCTTTGTGGAACCCATCGAGCAAATTATACCTGTAATAAAATCACTTTGGAATGAATTTGTACAGGAAGTAAATAAAGATGGTAAGTTGTAATGAAATTGGTTAGTTTTGAGAGTGGCATCGTTTGTTGACTCAACCGCTACCAAATGTCAAATGAATTTGTGCAAGGCACTTTGATGTGGCCAAACGTGAAGTCACCTAGTATATTACTCACGTAGCACCTTGCGAAGCACTTTGGTGATAGCCTTAGCCTTAAGGTTTATTTTTACTTTCTGGTTGGTTGGTAGAGAATTTATTTTAATCATTAGTTTCCAATTTATTTATTTTAAAAAGTTGTCCAAAGAATCTAGGATACGTTGCAAGCTTGATGTTCCATCAACGACAGTAAATTCTTCCAAGATTGATTATTTGCATTTTTTAAATGAATTGGTATTATCGAAGTCATAGGTAACCGTATATTCTCGAATACTAGGCATAAGATGTCATAAGTATCCGTATATTCTCGAATACTAGGCATAAAATGCCTGTGTCATTCGAAGGGAGTGACACAGCGCGGGGCTCGTACTGGCGACTATCCGCATGGAAGTCCATTGCGATTCGCATGACCACGCACCTTATTAATATGATGAATATTGATTATAATTATTAGACATGATAAATAAAAAATATATCACGTGTGGAAGGAACAAAATAGACTTTAATTATTTTTTTTAGATTTTACTACACGAAAAATTCCTTCGCTTTCGTACAGTTGTAAAATTGACTGAGAAGTTCTTCAAATAACAATGTGAGTTTAAAAAAACACTCAATGTGATACGTTTTCTGTACAACTTTTTGTAATAATTTTGCATACAAAATGGTTAGTTTATAGTATATAATATGTGGGAAAATATAAAATAATAATAAATTTCGGATATCTGATTATCTTCAATTATCACGCATGCTACGTCAGACAGTTATCAGTTTAAAAAAAATTGGAAACTTAATATCATTTTTGAATCCCATTTTGTACGATTTAACAAAAAATCATTTAAGGTAAACTGGGAGAATATGGCAACGATTTATTGAAAATAGGATATCTCACTAAATTTACTTCATTTAAAAAAAATGTTTAATGAAAATTATAATATGTTTATTCAAGTTTAAAAATAATTCACATTAAGTACTAAATATGTTTATAATAACATGATTATAAATGTTTTAAAAACAATCAAAACTGTTATATTACCCAGGACGTTGGGTAATATGGCAACAATGAAAATACACAATTTTTTATGACAATTTTTACATAATTGACTGGAATTAATGCACGTTTCGTGCAACCACTGTTTGCACTGGATCCAGTCACATTTCGGTCCTTTCCTATCAAAATAACATCCATTGCATTCCTTGCAATACTCAGTTTCATCGATTATTGTGACGTCGTTATCGTCGCCACTAGAATGTTCCCTTTCTTGAAACGATGAACAACTAATCGACGATTCACTAAGAATTTGCTTTCTATTAGTTTTTGTTTGTTTTTTTATACTTAGATTATACATTTTTTGGCTTTGTATTTGGCTCTCTTTAACTACATAACACATCTCTTAAAAATGTATAACTCTAAAGTTAATTTTTTTAAAGATATGTGTGAAAGGCAGTTAAATGATGCTTAAAGTTTATTTTAAGTAAATAGCAAAATATTGTAAAACATTTTATATTTTGTCTCATTGCGTTGAAATTCTTCAAAGTTTCTAAAATAATTACATAAATATAATAGAAATGCAAAATACGTATTTAACTATTATATTAATTATCTCATTAGTGAAACCTGTTCTTACATATGCCTGACTTACGTTATCTGTCGGTACATGTTGTGTTTGACGGTATGATTTACTCGTCAAGTGACATATAAACGATTTAAAACTCAAATCAAATTCTGTAGTCCCCCGTTATGCGCGAGGAATAAGCTCCAAGCCATCTATCTACGCGCGAATGGCGAAATTTGCATTTAACAGAAAACATAAGTAGGCAGAGAGAACATATCTCAAAACTTTTCTATCCATGCACACAACTTTCGCCTTCATATTCATGCCACAATCTTCTATTATTCATAATTCTCACTTTACCTTCATAGAACATCTGATCCACTCATTTCAACCACGTTTACCTCAGTCTATCCCTTCAACGCGTACCTTGTACTACTTAAATTGTATACTCGCTAAGGCTAAGGCCACAGCAAAGTGCTTCGCTAGGTGCTACGTAACTAATAGACTAGGTGACTTCATGTTTGGCCACACCAAAGTGTTTCGCACAAATTCATTTGACATTTGGGAGCGGTTGAGTCAACAAACGATACCACTCTCAAAACTAACCAATTTCATTACAACTTACCATCTTTATTTACTTCCTATACAACTTCATTCCAAAGTGATTTTATTACAGGTACATTTTTGTATAATTTTGTATGTCGCCTAGCTCGCAGCGTAGCTCTTAGCACCAAGCGACGCTCCTACCTGTGTAGCCGAGGCCTAAGTCATTCTTTCGTTATTCATTATTTCCATATATTAAAGAAGTCTTAAATTTTCTGTCTTCATTTTATCCATTCATTCATTTTTGATATATTCATTCCGTCTTCTTTCGTTTATTGATACTCTACGTTTTTTTCTTGGTACACGTATATCCTCCCATTAATCTAACTTTCAACCTTCTTCTGCCATGTTCAAGTTTTACTTTCATACATCACAGTTTAAGTGTAATTATAAACAAAACAAAAATAAATTGTAATTTGTTTAATCAAACACTGTTTATTCCACTTCATGTAACGGTATAATCCTACCGGTTTCAAGGTTTTCATCTCATCATCAGGGAGCACAAACAAGAGCCTTGCTTGTGCTCCCCTGATGATGAGGTGTGCATCTTGAAACCGGTAGGGCTATACCGTTACATAAAGTGGAATAAACAGTGTTTGATTAAACAAATTACGATGTTGTAATTTATTTTTATCAAACACTGTTTATTCCACTTTTTTGTGACGGTATAACCCTACCGGTTTCAAGGCTTTCACCTCATCTTCAGGGGAGCACAAACAAGACTAAATGCTGTTCGAACTGGTACCGATATACACGCTTCAACGGTTGGGGGCTGAGGGGTGAGGGAGGCATGGAACGATTTCGGCCAAGAGCGGAATGATTTTTGGGATATAAATGTTCACCAGATGTTCGAATCGATGTACTGACTTAGTTCGGATCGATGTACTGACGATAAAAATAAATTACAATGTCTTTAAACCTCCACAACGTTAATGCCTTAACTATATAGTAAACAATAAATTACGATGTCTTTAAACCTCCACAATGTTAATGCCTTAACTATGAATAATATGTAAAAAGAAATATTTTCATGAGTGACCTCAATCTTGAGACACTTAATAATAAAATTCTATCATAAGCTTTCTTCATTCATACAAAAAAAAATTGGGTGGGAAAATAAATATTTTACTAATAAAATTAATGAATATGGCTAGTCATTTATATTTGCATTTCCTCAAAAACACAAATCTTACGTATTATATTCCAATAAATAATTAATGAATATGGCTAGTCATTTATATTTTCATTTCCTCAAAAACACAAAGAGTTCGTGTTGTAAGAGAAGAGAAGCGAATATTGTAATTCTAAACGGTAATTTACTCAAGAGAAGGCAGCGTGTTTACCGCACGAACATTGCATATTTATTTACCTTTGTAGTTTACTAAACAATTTCAATTTATAAGTTTCCTTCTTCTTATTAATGTCATGTCAGGTCCCCCCAACGTTGAATATCACCTGAGAGTAGGCATCTTTGTCCCCGGCAGCCCGAAAAAGATCCCCAAAACTCCTTATACCAGTCCAATCACATATATTGCGGAGCCAGGAGATTTGCCTCCTGCCAGCAACTCTTCGACCCTTAATTTTGCCTTGGATGATCAGGTGCAGTTATTTATACTTTGGTCCTCTAAGTACATGACCCAAGTGGGAAACCTTTCGGATTTTAATATTAGTCAGCAACTCTCTATCAACTTTGGATCTTTGAAGAACCTTCGTATTGCTGACCATATCCATACAGGGTATCCGTAGCATTCTCCGGTGCATCCACATTTCGAATGCTTTCAGTCGGTTCATACTACCAACTTTGAGGGTCCATGATTCCATTCCATGCAATAACACTGACCAAATGTAGCATTTGACTAACCGTTGTCGAAGTTTCAAGTATAGATTTTCATCGCAGAATACGCTTCTCATTTTATTAAAAGCCGCACGAGATGATTCAATTCTGCACTTGACTTCGGTTTCTGGGTCGAGGTCTTCCACCAGGCTACTATAAGTTTTAGATGTGACTTTTAGTAAATGAAATCTGTTTCGCAAAAGACAACCGAAAAATACATGGTCTATAGTTTCACTATCCAGACCACACTTGCAGACGGAATTCTTCACAATAACAATTCTGTAAAGTGACTAGCCACCAGTGATTAGCCACCACACAGTGGCAAGCCACCACACAGTGGATAGCCACCACACAGTGGATAGCCACCACACAGTGGATAGCCACCACACAGTAGATAGCCACCACACAGTGGCCCGTCCGCAAACGACAAATGAAAGATACTTCCTTATTATTAATTCTTATAATATTAACCCATGGTTTCAAAGGGATAGATAGTTGGATTGATTTTTATATATATAGCCCATATTTATACCAGTTATATCCCAATTCAACGCCCATCAGAGCCAAGTATCATGCTTAATTGTATTAAAATGATCAGTAAAAATCAGATAGGGGACAAATGACAGAATATGCTTCTTATGCCAAGGAATAGCACGTGTCACTTATTGGCATGTAGGTATTCTTAAATATGTTATAATACATGTGTACTTCATGATTCATTCTGGCTTAAAAATCTTGGTACCTTTCAAGATGCAACCATATTGACTACAATATTTTTAAATGTATTAGTTCAAATAAAACTATTTTTTCACACAATCAAATTTTTTTTTATATACACATTCTTATAGTTTCTCAATCACACGCAGTGAGAAAAGTCATTATTTTTTTGCGAGAAAAAAACATCCAATCATTTCACGAATTAGATAATAAAACCTTCCGAATTTCCTAACAAACAACAAATGTTACCACACAATTTTATATGCTAGTTTTTGCACATAAATAACTTTATGCCCTGATTGATTTCGCAACAATTATGCTCTTAAACAGCTTGGACCAAACAGTTTATTGAATGTTTTTTAATATTGCATTTTACAGCTCATTTTACGAGTAAATATGTTTAAAACGTATTAATTTTTATTTTACTCTTTTAAGATTTATATTTGTATTTAAACAAATTATTTGATTATATTTGTTTCTTAAGTTTCTAATTTATATCATTGTGGAAACGTTTTTTTATTTATGTTAAATCAATTTATAAATATTTAATAAAGTAGAAGGAACGTATGTTGAGATATATGAGATTTTGCAAAATTTACAGCTTAGTGAAATAGTTAAAAATTGATATATCGGACGTATGCGTCACCCAAAACATATGATGTATTTGTTTTCCTGTTTGTTATGTTTGTTGATGTACGTGCTGTGTCACGACCGCAATGAAATTTTCCTTATGCGCGGCCATCGCACGAGATAGAATAAAAAATCGGCCGGCCCATGCATGCAAAAACTTGCGAGAAAAGTGATATCTCGCAGGTCATGACGGCATGCACGGGCGAAAATAGGCGCTCGCGATGAGCGATTGGCCGTACATAAGGAGCGTAAAATTCGAAAAAATACATTCTCAGTTCACTCCAGTCTACTGCATTTTACTTGTGACCATCTTCTACCTGCTAAAAAGGAATCTCTTCACCCTGCTACTTTTCACCGACATTTTTCTACAATCTTTGTACCGGTGCCGTACAATGGATACGTATTAAACTAAGTAAACGACTTCGTTAGATGCCTATCTTCAAATCTAGTGTTACGGATTTAATTTCCATTGAAACCCATTTTTTTAAGAAATGATTAAACTCTAGTTTTCCCTTAAGGTCTTATTAACATCTTTGGAAGAAATTAACATATAGTAATAAGCCGCTCAAGTTGTACTGTATTTAACCAAAATATTTATTTCCTTAAGGTTTAAATTGTTATTATTGTGGAAATATTTTTTTTTATTTATGGTAAAGCTATTTAAAAATCTTTAATGAAGAAGGAATAATGTGTGTTGAGGTATTCATGAGCTTGATAATTGAAATGAGTTATTGAAATACATTATATATTTTTTCCTTGCACGGCTGCGGACCGAAGCATTCTTAGACCTGTCCTTTTGTGTAATATGTTCATAGATACTTATTTTAAACCGCAAAGTGTGTAAATCATGTTTGTGGTTTTCTTTCCTTATTTTAAAATCTTGTATTAACTAGCACTATGAAATATCATATAATAATACTGAATTTTGTAAAAATTATTAATAGTCGAAATCTATGACAAATGCAATAAACGAACAAATATTTTTTTTGCCCGTGAATCTATCAATATACTCGTACAAGTAAACTTCTTATTTCTGGAAAAGTTTTTTTAATACATTATTATATTATAATGCAATAGGGTTCTAAAACATATAAACTCGAATGGGACAGTGCCAAAACCTGCTATTGGTAAATTCTTTGATTTATGGGAGGAAAACGTGGACGTGGAAAAATACATTATAATGCTGATGTGAGTTGAATAAATACAGTAGCAATGCGTGTATTGAGAATAATACACGAATTGACAATGTATAACAGAATACGTAATGAAGTGATAAGGAATGAATGTGAACTTAAGGTTAATGTATTCAGTAAGATGAAGATGAACACGCTGAGATGGTTTGGACATGTGGAACGAATTAATGAAGAAAGACTTACAAAATAAATTAACAGTGCAAATGTGAGTGGAAGGCGTGTGAGAGTGAAGGACATTCTGAAAGAAGGAAATGTAAAAAGTTAGAGAAATCGTAGACATTCTATGAGAAGTTTTTTTAAGTTGGCGAGCTTATTACCATGTGGAAATCTCTTCCAACCAACCAGAAATATGTTTTTTATTGAGACCTCTGTGAAAACCAGACTGGAATCCCATTTTTAAAGAATCTGGGTTCCAGCAAGAAGAGAAACCGCAACCTCCGAATTGGCAGACAAACGTCTTACCACTAGGCCACGGAAGTCTTCTGAGAAGTTGTATGGATGTGAAAGAAGTGAAGGATGTATGTCGAGATAGTAAGGTCTGGTGCTCTGTCGTCTCTGCCTACCCGACATAGAAATGACGTGATGGTATGTATATTGATCACAATTTTATAGGAAAAATAAAATATTTATTTATATACAACAATGTACAACATACAATTTAGCAGATTTATTCCTAAATGACAATCTTTCGTAACCAAACAAAAAAAACTGTTTTACAATATTGTTTCTAGTGTTGAATAATAGATTTATATTTGAGGTTTATACAAAGAGACATGGTGCATAGGCGAAAGAGATCGAAAAAGATTGGAGACCTTCAAGATGTGGACCTATAGACGAATCCTAAGGATTTCCTGGAGAGACCATATTACAAATGACGAGGTTCTCAGCAAGATCGAAGAAATCAGGCACTTGTCAAACACCATATCGAAAAGGCGTGCAAATTGGATGGGTCATATGCTGCGACAAGAAAATCATCTGTACAATATACTGGAGAGAATGACTGAGGGATCGATTGGTAGAGGGCGTCCTCGCTGAGAGTTATCTGGAGCAAATATGCGACGATATGGACTTCAACTCCTATACAGAGCTCGAGAGGATCGCTGAAGACCGAGCGGAGTGGAGGAGGAGATGCAGAGCTTTGCTGTTAACCAATCCCCAGGATTGAAACTGAAGAAGAAGAAGACAAAGAAAATAAATCTGCATTGTCAGATGAACGAACAGACATCATTTGACAATTGACATACTTGTATAACAATTTCACC
Organism: Odontocerum albicorne; assembly: GCA_949825065.1. NCBI lineage: Eukaryota > Metazoa > Arthropoda > Insecta > Trichoptera > Odontoceridae > Odontocerum > Odontocerum albicorne. The sequence goes on from OX463843.1 coordinate 6,578,189, forward strand.
TGCGGCATGGAGATAGAAGCGCATGATAAGATGGTCAGCTGGTGTGTCCCTAAGAGACAAAATAAAAAGTTCACGCATTCGTGGAAGCCTAGGTGTTACAGACATCAACAGTAAGATGAGGGAGAGGCGGATGAATTGAGATGGTGTGGGTACGTTGGACGCAGAGCATCCTATCACATTATGAATCAGGCAATCTCCATGGATCTTCCTCGAATAACAACCAGAGGAAGACCAAAGAATTCGTGGGTGGTGCAAAAAGATAACATGATGCAAAGGCATGACCTGGGGGACGTAGTCCGGGTCAGAAGAGCATACAACCTGAGGACGACGAGAGCTGACCCCAACAGTCTTCGCAAACAGTGAGTTGGGATGGAGCCAGGGAGAAGAAAAATGGAGATAGGAGGGAATATGGAGAAAAAAGATAGTGTAGAACCAGAAAACACAAATACCATGGGTATATTTATATGAAAATTATGACCTATGTGTTCCAGTTAGAAAGCGCTGGGGTTTCGGGGTCTATTTACGATAGTACTAAAACTAAATGAAAGGGTAAAACAATGTACAGTAAAAGAATTCGTGCGAATGTTGTTGCCTTTTTACGTACGGGATAGTATTGCTAACAGGTGTGATAATGAACCGTTAGTTCTGTGTCTACTCAATTAGTTCTTAACACGAATGCTCGATTACTGGGGCTGAAAACAATGTTGTTTTCATGCCCCATTAATCGAGTTGTGTTACTTTGTTTTCTTAGAGAAGCTCAGAAGATAGAATCTTCATCCTGGAGGCCACCAGGAATATTTATTTGAATTATGTGGAGGAAATATTGAAATAAGGTAATAAAGGGTCTTTCAAATTGAGCGGTTTTTTTAATTCTATTTTTTTCAAATTCTTGAATAAAACACTCAATTTGCTTTGATTTTTAAACACTTTTTATCGATCATTGAAGCATAATGTATAAGATTTAAACATAAAAAACATTATCCTCCAAATATCCACCTCTTACAGCTCCACAGATGTCCACCTCTTACAGCTCCACAGATGTCCACTCTTTTGTCAAAAATTTCGATGACGTTTTGGCATAATTGCGTTTCTAACTCCCCAATAACGCAAATAATTTCGCTTAGGAATTGATTAGGGGTCATTCTTATCGACCTGGTTTTTCACGTAACCCCAGAGAAAATAGTCCAACAGTGTCAGATCACATGATCTTGATGGCCAATTAACATCACCGTTTCCAGAGGTTACAATACGTAAAATAATTCAACAATTTGAACGCGTTGTTGTATTGTATACGACTCCATTTTTATAAATGTCATACATTACACTTCTCAAATGTCACAAGTCCAGGCAAGTTTGCGACGCCATCTGTGTTTTATCCAAAAATTTAAAAAAACCGCTCAATTCGAAAGACCTTTTATCATAACGCACTCTATGATGTATAAGAAGACTTTTAAATGTAGAGTTGTGATATATACGTTTGGCGTTTTTTCCTCTCTGCCTACTTAAAAAAAGGAAATGCGTAATGGTATACATGCATATCATAAAACTGAAGACTGATTACAAGTCGTACATTTTGGTACACGTCCGTGTTGTGTATTAAACCATTTTGTTTATGCTTTTTCTGTTTCACACGAGATAATAAATGCACATAATATTAAGCAAGTTGACTCAGTTGATTTGCACAATTTGATTTGACCAATAATAAAATGGTGTCCAAAGTTTTACGTGAAAATATTAATTTGAAACAATCACATAAAGCAAGTATGTCAGCGATTAAATTGGAAACTTCATTGTAAAATTTACAGCTAATTGAAAAAGTTAAGAATGGATACGTATTAAAATTAATGAAAGACTTCGTTAAATGCCTATCACCCAAACTGGGGTTGCGGGTTTATTTCGTGCTGGAACCCAGTATCTTTAAAAAAGGTTTCAGTCTAGTTTTCACTTTAGATATTTTTAACATCTTTCTGGTTTGTAGGAAGAGATTACCGCACGTTAATAAGCCCCTCAGGTTGTACTGTATGTATATAACGAAAATTTTATATAACGCATGTAAAAAAAACGATTAAATAAAAATCTCCAATATTTTTAAATCAAAAAGTAATACATAAGATTAAAAACTACTTACGAAATACCTTAAATTAAAAACTTTTTTATATAGGCATATTATATGAAGGCAAAGTTTCACATGCTGTAATATTTAAAAATAAATTTCCACGTTTATGTTAATATTAGATTAGATTGAGATGTGGTTAGGGATGAATGTAATTAGGGGTGAATGTGAATATAAGGCTTATGTCTTACATAAGTAAAATGAAAAAAACCCACTCTGAGTTGCGTTGGGTGTGTAGAACGAATGAACGAAATAATACTTATAAAAAAATGTATAGTAAAAATATTAGTTTTACTATGTGGTGGGTTTTATGGAGAAGAGCACTGAGAAATGGACATGTAAAACGAATGAATGAAGAAAGATTCAGAAAAAAATAAATTGTACAAATGTGAATAAAAGCATTGAAGAGGAAAATCATAAAAAAAAGTATGGTTGGATCAAGTGAATGATATTTTGAAAGAAGGAAACGTAAAAAATCTGTGTGTGTCGCAAGAGTAAAGTCTGACGCCCGTTCCTCTCATCTTACCCCGACAGAGAGACTGCGTGATGGTATAAATAAATAAATACAGGTTTATTGATAGCAACATAGTATGTACATAATACGTTTAGATTTATTGCAATAACACATTAAAAAGATAATACATAAAAAAAAACAGAAGCTATCAAAAGGTCTGGGCTCTTCTAATAACATCCCCCCGGCCAGGATACACCCCACCAATATAAGGCAAGCCCAGCCACGGGGATACCAGATGGTTTTCAGCCCACACCCTTGAACATGTAAAATAAGAAGAGAAAAAAACACAGAAAACAAATAGATGACAAAAAAAATACATTCAAGAGAGAAGACATTAAAAGGTCCGGGTTCATCCCACAAACATTCCCCCGACCGAGATACACCCCACCAATGTTGGGTGAGCCCGACCGCAAGGGTATATATGAATTAAAATTTCAAATTCTATTTTGATGGGTGAACTGTAATGAACCGAAATGAAGATGAATCGAGAATATCACATAAATAATGAATGATAGAAAAATGTGTCATGTTGCTCAAAGCAGTACCACTTCTTAAAAATATAAAGAATATTTAAATTGTATTATTCTGAAGGAAGAAAAGTTGTTCTTTCCGGGTGTCTCAGATTTTTAATTAAGGTAATGAGACATGGAATGATTAACTGTGTAATAAATTTGAATCATTCTCGTGGATGAGTCTAATGAACGTCAAAGGAAAATATGCCAATGGTATGAATTTGAAATTAATTAATTAAAGATTCGACACTATGTCAAATGAATGTTATGGAAAAAATATGTCAATGGTATCAATTTCTAATTATTGAAAAGTACGTTTCCGAAAGATAGCATTAAATTTCTTGATGTCTGTCATTATAGTAATCTCTCTTTCAATAGACAAATTGGTTTTAAAGTTTCTAGTCTTAGTTCCTGGTCGTAAGACTGCGGAGCTATTTTTATGTAGGCTAAAAATAATATTCTCTTGAATTTATACAACTTTCAAATCAACATTAAATGTCAATAAATTTATTTTATTGGCAATTATATGATATTATTTGGTCAAGATTTTATAAATATTCTATACAAAATCTAAAAAACTATATACTTGCATTGTAGGTATATAACATTGATCATCCAAACGATTTAAATGTTTTAAATTGGATTATAAACTTAGGTTTATTTGAAAATTCACTAGGTATGGTGATAGAATATATAATATCATTCAATGACTATACCACTTCATACATCACGAATTTATACTACTTACGAGTTCGTAGATATAAAAACCTCAATTACTTCTTCCGCATTTATTATGGCGTCACTTTATGCTAAATTCTTAAAGAATCATACGAGGGTTGCTACGTAAGTTTTGAGACAGACAAGTAAAAACAAATATTTATCATCGAAAATGGCTTTATTGTTTTTAAAATACTCTCCAAAAAGATCTATACACTTTTGCATGCGTTTGAACCAATTTTCGAAGCACTTTTTCCACTCCGAATGAGGTAACTTCAAAACATGCGTTTCGAACGCATCAACCGCTTCTTCAGGCGTCGAAAAACGTTGACATCGCAATTTATTTTTGATGTTCGAGAGTAAAAAGAAGTCATCGGGTGCCAAATCAGGGCTGTACGGCGGATGACCCATCAATTTGGTGTTTTGAGTGCTCAAAAAGTCACTTGTTTGAGCCGACGTGTGAGAGCTCGCATTGTCGTGGTGGAGAATGATCCGTCTTAGCCGGTCGGTTTTCCTCATTTCTCCGAACACTTCTGGCAAACAAATAGTCGTGTATCATTCAGAATTGACCGTATGACGTTTCACTAAAGGCAATATTGCGACGTGACCATTTATACCGAAGAAACAAGCCACCATTTGCTTCGAAGTGCTTCGTGCACGAACAACTTTTGTTAGATTTGACTCATCTTAAAGACCCATACAGTCGACTGCTGTTTAGTTTCTGGCTTATATGCTATATATTATAAAGATCCATGATTTGTCGCCTGTCACGATCTTATAGACGTCTTTTTTCAACGTTTCTTTGGACCAATCGACACGAACCTTTTTTTGAGCGATTGTCAAATTTCGAAAACCTCACTCAAAAATCTTTTTTTGAGCGAGGTTTTCTTAAAATTTATGATTATGTATGAACACTATACACACACATATACTACACCTAAAGTCGAATGTGATACTAGCACATATCTGAAGATCTACGAAGGTTTCTTTATAGTTCGTCTTCCCTTGCTAAGATTTCTGTGTGTTTTTACCAAATATGCAGATGCATGTATTTGCCTAATCTAATGACCACAGCTACTACTTTATAATCCTTACATTCAACTTGTATAGATTTATTTTGCAAAAATGTTAATATCTCAATAATACTGGCTTTAAGTCCCATTTATGTGGCATGAAATGGTCTGCCTCCAAGTGTCAGAGATATGGGTAGTGTGTGCAGCTTTAGGAAGTACTTGACGACAGCCCCTGTTTTGGGTGTCTTCTTAAAATTTATGATTATATATGAACACAACACACATGTATAATACTACACCTAAAGTCGAATGTGATACTAGCACATATCTGAAGATCTACGAAGGTTTCTTTATAGTTCGTCTTCCCTTGCTAAGATTTCTGTGTGTTTTACCAAATATGCAGATGCATGCATTTGCCTAATCTAATGGCCACCAGCTACTACTTTCCAATCCTCACATTCAATTCGTATATATTACTTTTGCAATAATGTTAATCTCTCAATAATACTGGGCTTAGGTCCCGAATTCGAAGAGAGTCCTTTCTGTAAATGGCGTTATATAAATATTCATTTTATTATTATTGGTGATTGTCAGTGGCCCAGCTGGTACCAGACGTGTTTCTCTTGGGCTTAGAGGGTCGATTCCCGATGATACAAAAACTGTGTTTAAATCTGATAATAATAATACTAACACGCACTTGACGAGGTCTATAATATTTACCTTTCTCGTGTGGTTGAGTTTCCTATACGTACGATGGCAAACTATGATTTGATATATGAGATATCTTAATTGTCTACACACCTACAAGGGTAAATCAAAAGGAAATCTCCTCAGATAGAGGATTAACATAGAGGATCCACCACTATGCATCCATGGGGACATTCAGTCAATGTTTTTTTCACAGTGCCCCATTAGGGTCTTCTTGGGCTGATACGATAAAGATCTATGGTTGTCGATACAATATGAATGGAACACAAGATAAAAAAAGGCTTTATACGTGTATATTTTAATGTTTTTTCCATAAATATTTTTAACACACCTATTTTTATTTATTTAACACTTTTATTATAAATAAAATATGGCGGGCTTATTGCCAGGTGGCAATCTCTTCCAAATCACCAGTGGTCGCAAAAAACATTCAATTGACTATCCATCTCCACGAAATCCATGAATCCATACGTGAGCATACGCCCACAAACCCTACAAAGACGAACACTCGCCCTAACATTCCTTTTCATATAAAGTGAGATACCATCTTCTTATTCTTTCCAGTGTCGTGTCAGGTCCCCCCAACGTTGAATATCACCTGAGAGTAGATATCTTTGTCTCCGGCAGCCCGAAAAATATATCCAACGTCCCTTATGCCAGTCTAATCACGTATATTGCGGAGCTAGGAGATTTGCCTCTTGCCGACACCTCTCCGGCGTTCTATTTTGTCTTGGATGATCAGGTGCAGTAATTTGTACTTTGCTCTTCTAAGTACATGACCCAAGTAGGACACCTTTTGGATTTTAATATTATTCACCAACTCTCTATCAACTTTGGCTCTTTGAAGAACCCTCGTGTTGCTGACCATATCCGTCCAGGGTATTCGTAGCATTCTCCGGTGCATCCACATTTCGAATGCTTCCAGTCGGTCCATACTACCAACTTTGAGGGTCCATGATTCAACTCCATGCAATAACACTGACCAAACGTAGCATTTGACTAACCGTTGTCGAGGTACCACCAATCAAATGAAAAGGAAGGAATTACGGAGAGGAATGAAAAAAACAGATTTTTTTTACGACATAGAAAGAAGTTAAGTGACTTAAGATTCTTAGTCAATTAGTTCGTTGGAATCGATACAAAACAACTAAATGCAGAATGAAATGTGATAATTCAAGAATATTGGTGAATTCAGTCAACAGTTTCTGAATCTGTGTCAGACTCATACAATAAACCACCGTTCTCATTCGGTCATTGCATAATACATCACATTTTGTAAGCGGTCCATTGTTGACCATGGCTAATGATTACATTGGGTATGCACGGTTGTGACGGCAAGCCAATTGTTGTCGATGCGGTTCAATATCATTTTTTGACAATCTGAATTATTTGCGTTTATTTTTTATTTCATATAAACAAATCGTATTTTCATTGCCATTTCATTTTAAAAATCAACTTTGAAAATTTGAAACTCGTTGTAAAACGAAAATTATTTTCTATCAAGACCGATAAAAGAGTCTATCCATCGTCATCGAGTATGATGTTGTCAGCCATCCTAGGGAGGGAAGATGCCTGTAATCGTATTGATTTATTGTATACAAGCTATTGCATTTCAGCAAACACAGTATTAATAGATTAAATTCAAAGTTCCAATAGCAAGGAAATTAAACTTCTAAGTCGATCTCTCTCTCTCCCTGGCTCCATCCCAACTCATTGTCTGCGAAGACTGTTGGGGTCAGCTCTCCTCGTCCTCAGGTTATATACTCTTCTGTCCCGGACTACGTCCCCCAGGCCGGGACAGAAGAGCATACAACCTGAGGACGAGGAGAGCTGACTACGTCCCCCAGGCCAAACTTCTAAGTCGATTGATGGGTTTAATCTGCTGCAGCTTTTATACAGGGCTATTTTAGTGTTACTTTGTAAAGCATGAAAACATGAATTTAGAAGTTGAATAGTAAACTTAGTTAGAGTAAAACCAATCTAGAAGTTTTTCAGCCAGAAATTGAACCTGTGGCACCGCTTGCTTAACCTTCCCCTTCCGGTGTTAAAAAAAATCTCGCGTTCCGGTGCTGTGTATTCAATACACATCAATACACATGTAAAAATGAGTGATTTAAAATCGGAAAAATAAGAATATTCATATCCAATGTGATAATAATTGAAATTTAATTGCTGAAAATATGAAAAAACATCGGGCGACGTTCACAAAACGGGCGAAGAGACCACTTCAAATGGATGCCCGCGAGCTACTGAGACGGGACTCGGAACACTAATACTGTGTATGTTATGCCTCGAAGGAAGAAACAACTGCGAACTGAGATTCTATTTCTTGCGTTCCCATATACCGAAGTAGAGTGAGATTGAGACGTGAATAGCGTCGCTTCCTCACCCATAGCGGTTTTTAGAATGAATATACCTACGTCACACACTGGCACACGTTTGATTGTATTGGTAAATTTATTCCCGATTTTCACAAAATATCTCTGATGTGGCCGATAAGAGCTAATTATTATTAATATTATTTTTTCATTCAAAGCGTAAATATATTACGGGAGAATATCTAAACTCTGAACCCAGTAGGTATTTATTATGTTTAAAGAGATATTAAAGTTTTTAGAAGCAACTCTCTACAAAGCCGAAGTTAGCCGATTATGACCGACAGTCTCTTTCTTAAACCCGATGTATATTACTTACTGCCGGGTACTTGAACATACCATCACGCCATATCCCTGTCACGGTAGGCAGAAAGGAGAGAGTGTCATTCTTTTTTTTTTTTACCTGGCGAGTTTATTGCCATGTGGCAATCTCTTCCAACCAACCAGAAATATGTTTTTATAGGACCTAAGTGTTAACCAGACTGGAATCCTATTTAAAAAAATCTCGGTTCCAGCGGCGATCGAACCCGCGACCTCCGGATCGGCAGACAAGTGTCTTACCACAAGGCCACGGAGGTCATCTTTACTAACAATTTAAAAATATTACCAAATAAATATATAATTTGAATGTAAGGATAGAAAAGTATGGGCTGCCATTAGATTAGGTCGTTTTCTACATCTAAATGTTATGTGTATAGAAACATTTGGTAACAAAGCCTACATATTGTATTGATTTTTGCATTATTTTTATAACACACGATTCAATATTACACTTAGATAACATGGAAATGACCACCGTTCCAGTTTTGCCCCTTGATGCATTTTTTGAAAACTCACACCTCAGCACTTTGTATGCACTATTTGATTTAAATGCCGTACATGAGAAGTACAGTTCACTTACTCGGACACTTATACGCACTGTTTCATTTTAATGTTCAATGTTTTTCAAGTACCTGAACATTACACATCTAACACGCACTTTAACCAAAGACTTACGTTTATTTTATTTGCTGTAATTTTTATATTATCACTGTAGAAAATGTTGAAAAAAAAATTGTATTATCTTATTTCTTTGTTGCATGCAGTACAATGTGATGGATTTATTATCATGTGGCAATATCTTCGACCAGAAATATGCTATTGACCTATGACCCCCGGATCGGAAAGCAGGCACATTACTAACATACGAGGATGGTCCGATAAGTACTTAGCCTACAAAAGAATAAACAAAAATTTTGGAAAAGTGGCGATTTATTTCTCAACATAATCTTTTTTGAGTTCGATACACTTGACCCAGCGATGCTCCAACTTCTTTAACCCATCTGCAAAATACGTTTTCTGAAGGTCTGCAAAGTAGGTCTCCATGGCGGCGATAACCTCCTCATTCGACTCAAATTTCTGCCCGGGGAGTGACTTTTTCAAATTTGGAAACAAAAAGAAGTCGCACGGGGCCAAATTCGGAGAATACGGTGGATGGGGCAGCAGTTCGTAGCCTAATTCTACCAATTTGGCCGTGGCGACGGCGTAGGTCGTCAGGTCGTCAACGGCCACATAGGTCGTCAACGGCCATATAGGTCGTCAACGCTGATTCCATATACTAATTTTCTTTAGAGTTATTATTAGTTTTTAGTGTTGCATAACGTGATCCTGAATAATCACATGGAATAAAATCATGGAGGATTCATCTCGTAGTTTTAGGAGGTGGTGAAAATATGTCCATTGTGTCACTAAATTTCTCTCAAGCGTGCTTCGTTAAGTATTGATTCTGCATGTTATACTGTTGTTCTTGAAGTCCATAACCGTAACGTAACGCACTGGATTTCTATGCGGAAGATCGTCGGCTAGCACTCCGCGCTTCAATTCTTCCCTGGAATGTTTTTTTTTCGTCTAGTATTCAGGGATATAAAGATACCAATGACTTCGGTTATATATATATTCTTTTTGTGCTCCGATCGTCTCACTTCGATGATGTGCCATCGGATCCAGTACAGCGGTGTGCCCGATGAATTTGCTGGTGTACAATGGATCACTCACTTAAATAGGAAAAAGGAAGAAAAAAACGTATAATCCACGATACAGCTTTGCTAAATTGACGTTGGAATGGAGAGAGGATCCAAGACTCCCAGGCCCTGCAACGATGATGATTCCTGTTGATTTATATATTTTAATCCGAAGATGATTGTTAATACACCTAAATAAAAATTTAAAAATAATCTCTACATGTATTGAGATATTCTATTGAAAGTCATATCATGTGCATTATCATACAAAATATTATAAACACTGTAATTGTATTCCAATTAAATACGTTATGGAGTTTCACCCTTTATAGGGCAAGTTTTTTGAGATATTGAGTTTTTTGTTGAATAAATCATTATTATGTGTATCAAATCAACTTTATTTCTTCAAAAATGTGTTTTAAAATGATTTTTTTTTTAAAATGAGGCGGTCGCATATGAGACCTGTGCCCATTTCAGGGGTCATGTCACTGGTCGCAAGTGACCGATGAATGTTTAGGTAATAATATCTAAGTTCAGGTTGTATTAGGAAATACAATTCCTATATGAGATATAATAAATGGTGATTTACTTATAATACCTATTTATATTTTTGACAATAAATTGACCGGATGTTTAGATTGTTGCTACTGAACATGCAGCTAACTTCACGACGATCCGTCTTAAATAAGACCTCTGCCCGTCCACTAGATTTGCCAATTTGACATTTGTGTTACTTAAAAACGTTTCATTAAGAAAATGAATCCTGCTAAATTTAACCATAATGGTGGTCGCATATGCGACCGATTTATGATTATGTCCGTCAAAGGGTTAAAATTAAATTTTAAAAAGTACGATAAAAATCAATTCCTTTATTTTAAAGTGTGTTTTCTTAAAATTAAAGTGGTCAGTTTGTATAATTTATTTTCATTTATTTTATACATGACAAGACATAGTTTGCGAAAAAACAACAGGTAATTTAATTGGGAAAAACAATTTTAATGGATCTAGGTTTGTTGCCTTTCATTTGTCGTGTCCCTAGTAAACTAGGCTTTTGCCTGTATCTCACTGAGGACGAGGAGGCTTTTGTATGTGTCTCACCGAGGACGGGGAGGCTTTTGCCTGTATCTCACTAATGATTCTAATATGTTACATCAATCAAAAAATACAAATTAACAAACACTGTTTATTCTACTTTTTGTAACGGTATAACCTCGTTTGTGCTCCCCTGAAGATGAGGTGAAAACCTTGAAACCGGTAGGGTTATACCGTTACAAAAAGTGGAATAAACAGTGCTTGATAAAACAAATTACAATGTTTTTAAACTTCCACAATTTTAATGCCTTAACTATAAATAATATACAAATTAACATCTATATTCAAAACGTGATCAAATCATCTCCATTTTTCTAATATAACTGATGTCACTAATTATTATTGGAGTGTTTTGGTTTCTACGGTTATCGTACTATGTCCGATCTACAAGTGACAAGAATTATTTATGTACATTTTTTCTTTGCATTTGTTTGGTTTAAAAGATAACTTTGTAACCTTTCACCGGTGATTATCATAAATCTGAATATCTCTTGTTTGGAAGATACGCTCGACAGATTCCCGGATAACGATAAAGTTAACAGATTACATATATACATATCATCACGCCATAAGATTGCCGGGGTAGGCCGAGAGGACAGAGGGCCATGCTTTTCTTTCTCGACACACATCCATACAGGTCCTACGATTTATCTAATTTGAACATTCCTTCTTTTATAATAGCATTGACTTGATCTAAGCATACCTTCTAAAATTGATAAAAAAAAACTTGTTCAAAGCTCAAACAGAGATTGTCTATTGGCCTTTCCAGTTCACCGCTCCTCTTTTTTTACATCGCGACTCTGGAATCAGTTACAAACCAATATAAGACTCATTCCGTCCTTGGCATGCTTTAAGCAGCGACTGAAAAAACCCTTAATAGTAGTCAGTAAAATAACGTGTTTCATTCCTTATTTTTCTTTTCCTTTCCTCTCCACCATCCCTTTCTTTCCTTTAATTGATGATATCTCACTTTATATGAAAAAGAATGTTCGGGTGATTGTCCGTCTTTGTGGGGTTCGTTGGCATATGCTTACGTATGTGTTTATGGATTTCGTGGGGATGGATAGTCATTTGAATGATTTATGCGACCACGTAACTTGCTTCATTTACTTTTGTCTGGTTGGTTGGAAGAGATTGCCGCCTGGAAATAAGCCAGCTATATTGTATTTGCAATAAAAGTGTTAAATAAATAAATAAATACTTTAAACACCTTCATTGATCTCCCTGTTTCACGCCTTCCACTCGCATTTTGACTGTATACTTCTTTAGTTAGAATTTCTTCATTCGTTCCACGTGCCTCAACGCACCAGCCTTATGTTTACTTACATTCTTCCCTAATCACTTCATTCTGTATTCAGCCATACATTGTCACCTTGTGTATTTTTCTGAACATATTAAACTTGGCACAGTCCACTTATTTTAATAGTTTTTCCCTATAACGGTTTTATAAAAAATAATTCATTTAAAAAATAAACGTTGAGAAGAACTTGGCTCAAAACTAGAATAGACTCGTTATCTAAGAGTTGTTTTTGTAAAGACGTTTGTTGAAGCGAAATCACACACTGATTCGAAAAACCAGGACAAGATTAAGAAATAATGGCGCCAATTTATGCAACTAAATCATTATTACTAATTTTTGCCTTTTTTGTTCATTGCTGAAGACAAACATCTTCCCAACTTTGAAGGGTAGTGTATTGTTTTTTTCTGCCTTATAAATTAAATATTTTATTTATGCCTATTTGTTCGCAATATTGTGTTCTATTTGCCTTTTAAATTACCTTTTTTATTTATTATTATTTGAACTAGATATCTTTAACACGTGCACTATGGAACCGAACTAAAAATTAGTATATATTATTTATAGTTAAGGCATTAACATTGTGGAGGTTTAAAGACGTTGTAATTTGTTTTATCAAGCACTGTTTATTCCATATTATTTATCATATAGTTAAGTCATTAAGATTGTGGAGCTTTAAAGACATTGTAATTTGTTTTATCAAACACTGTTTATTCCATATTATTTATAGTTAAGATATTAACATTCTGGAGGTTTAAAGACATTGTAATTTGTTTTATCAAGCACTGTTAATTCCATATTATTTATAGTTAAGACATTAACATTGTGGAGGTTTAAAGACATTGTAATTTGTTTTATCAAGCACTGTTAATTCCATATTATTTATAGTTAAGACATTAACATTGTGGATGTTTAAAGACATTGTAATTTGTTTTATCAAGCACTGTTTATTCCATATTATTTATAGTTAAGGCATTAACATTGTGGAGGTTTAAATACATTATAATTGGTTTTATCAAACACTGTTTATTTAATATTATTTATCATAATATACGAGTAGTTAAGGCATTAACATTGTGGAGGTTTAAAGACAATGTAATTGGTTTTATCAAACACTGTTTATTCCATATTATTTATCATACAGATAAGGCATCAACATTGTGGAGGTTTAAAAACAATGTAATTTGTTTTATCAAACACTGTTTATTCCATATTATTTATAGTTAAGGCACTAACATTGTGGAGGTTTAAATACATTGTAATTTGTTTTATTAAATACTGTTTATTCCTCTTGATGTAACGGTATAACCCTACCGGTTGGAATGCTTTCATCTCATCATCAAGGGAGCACAAATAACACATCAAGATATCACTACGTTTTTTTTTAATTACTTTGTATACTTCTTTATTATACACATTTTATTCATAATTTTTTCTTTTTAATTAATTGCCATGTTTCGGTCTCCCTGACGTTGGTGATCACTCTAGAAAATATTTATGTCTTTGGTGGCACGGGACAGCTCCTCAACTGTTTGGGTATCAGTCAATTCGCAAATATTCCGTAACCACGACAGGCATCTTCTAACGATTGTGCGTCAACTCTCAATTTCACCCATCAATATTAATTTTAGGAAGTGGTATTTTTTTCTTCTATATGACCAAGATAAAAAATCTTTAAGTATTCTATAATATTTAAGAGCTCTCATCCTACACCTGCTCTACGCAGCATCTCATTGTTTGAGATACGACGAATTAATTAAACTCAGAGCATTCTCCGATTAATCCACAATTCAAATGTTACTAGCTTATTTAGCATTCTAGTCTTCGTGGTATATGTCCCAGGACCATAAAGTCAAATTCATTCAATCTTATAAAGTGTGGTGAGAGTTTTCAATACCTTAGAGAAAAAATTCTCAACAGAATAAATAGTTCAACTTATAAAAAAAAACTTGACGTTACACCTACACTTTGACGAAGAAAATGTATAAAAATTGTTACACTACGATGGCTTGGGTACTTAAGCAAATTACCTTGAAAAGAAGCTTAGTTTAGTGCCTCTTCTTCTCACTGGTTCCATACCAACTCACTATCTGCGAAGATTGTTGGGGTCAGCTCTCCTCGTCCTCAGGTTGTATGCTCTTCTGTCCCGGACTACGTCCCCCAGGCCGTGCTTCTGCACCAGGTTATCTTTTTGCATCACCCTATGAATTATTTGCTCTTCCTCTGGTTGTTATTCGAGGAAGATCCATGGAGATTGCCTGGTTCACAATGTGATCGGGTGGTCTGCGTCCAACGTGCCCATACGATCTCAATCGCCTCTCCTCCATCTTACTGTTGATGTCTGTAACAACAGTAAGTTTAGTGCCTCTATGAGGCGTAAAATACTGGAAAAAGATCAATGTCGAGATTATAAACAAAAAAATATCCAAGCTGGGGTATAACTAATTGGAAGAGGGAGTGATGAGGCTTAGACAGATAATTTGCAAAGAACCTCGTATACAGCCAAGACTTATCCCTGTTTGTAGGGCTGATAATTATGATGTTTATACAATATTTACAATATTCAATCAAACATCTGTTTGACAATGCTTTTGTAATGCGAAATATACCTGTCGCTTTAATTTAAGTCTATTGTGTAGATTTTTTCCACATTTAATTGTTAAATCATTATGTTTAGTAAAAAAATCGTTTGAACGGAAAGAAGAATTAAATAATACAATAATATGCTGTCGTAGGGATATTTTACGTTGAAATATTGTACAAAAGTCTTAATATTTATTTATCATACGAGAATATAAATATATTTCAAGGTAACCATTTTTTTGTTTCTGACGTGTTTCTATTATAATATTAAAAAGTTTAAACCTCATATATTTCTAGTTAACTTTTTATATAATTTTCAGTGACTCGAATATATATTATATTATTATTAACACATGTGATAATCTGGTTAATTTGAATTTGAATTCAGTTATTTGACTAGTATGTCTACGATATCTGAGAATGAAAATTAAACATGATGAGGGAAAGGGAATATGATTTTACAGAATTATTGAAGTAAATCTTTTTGTTATTTTTATATATTTCCTTATTATAAAAATAAATAATAAATTAATCCATATACTTGCGTTCATCGTTGTAAAAAATATTAATTGCCCGCGTACATAACACGCATACACTGTTTATGGTAGACGGCTCTGGTTGAACTTAGCTTCGTTAACATTCAAACAAAAACTGGTATTTGAAGCCTCGTGCTGTGGCATGGTTAAATCTCTAAATATTAAATATGAAACTTATTGACCCCAGTGTTACTAACGGGACTTTGAAAAAATGTCCACACTACAATTTCTTTGTCTTTTTTTTGTTAAAAATATGGTATGTTGTTAAGAATTTGAATTTGAATACATACAGACGTGATATATTCAAAATATTTAATAAGTATGCTACTAAAAAAATACCACTGTGGACATTATATTTATCTTTAGCTATTAATTTATATTGTATATAATTCTAACAATTGCATCGAGGTGCTAATAGTAAAGGGACTTCTTTTTTTAATCGTTTATCACTTGTCAGGTGATGTCTTTGTCTCCATCAGGATTTTCAAAACGAAACGTTCCACTGTGTTCCACTACAGTAGAAAATTTTATTCCATGGTTCATCATCATCATTGTCAACCAGCGTCAATCCACTGCTGGATGAAGGTCTTCCCAAGTTAACTCCAAATAGTTCGGTGTTTTGCTCGTTGATGCCATGTGATGCTGCCATGATTCCTGATTTAATCTATCCAGCGTACTTTTGGTCTTCTTCTGGGCCTCTTTATGCCTCTTGAGTACCATTGGATTATTTCGGATGTCCATCGGAAGTCTGACATTCTGGCTACGTGTCCTGCCCATTGCCATTTCATTATTTTACACACCTTTATAACGTCTTCTACCTTTGTTATATTGCGAATCCAGGTGTTTCGTTTACGGTCTCTTTTAGTATATCCCAACATGCATCTCTCCATGCCCCTTTGTACGGTATGGAGCTTTTGTGTATACTTTACTGTGAGCGTCCATGTCTCGCAGCCATACGTGAGTACTGGGAGAATACACTGGTTGTAGACCCTTCGCTTCAAGGATATTGGGAGATTACTTTTGATGAAAGATGTTGTTCAAACGTCCAAATGAGCTCCACGCTAGTTTTGTCCTTCGTGCTATTTCCTCCGATATGCCACCTACAAAGGAAATAAGTTGGCAGATACACATATTCCTGGACAAGTTTTAGGGACTTTCCATATACGTTTATTGGTTTTGGGGTAGCAAAGCTGTTCATCATATATTTGGTTTTCGATATATTCATTTTTAAACCAACTTCTTTACTGACCTCTGCCAATTCTTGCAGTTAGTGCTGAAGATCATTCGGGTTTTGTGAGAATATAACGATATCGTCTGCAAATCTCAAATGGCTCAGGTATTTTCCATCAATCACCAGGCCTTTATTGTCCCATTCTAGTTTATTTAAAACGTATTCACGTGTAGCTGTGAATAATTTATTCCATGGTTTAACATAGTTATATTTCGGCTGCGTGTGTAATCCGGATGAAAATATCATACTCATCATTCTATCGTGTAGCTCATGACTTAGCATCGTGACTCCCGTGATAGCCTCCGACGACTCCCCTCCATCCCTGCACTCCGCAGCTCGATGGGCAGTTGGAAAGGAATGTTGAGTTATGTTTCTCACTTGATCAGTCCAACGATTTGGGATTCTTTCTCTTGTTCGTCGTCATTCCACGCCTTCACATAACCACAAACCTCTCCAAACTGTATCTTTGGTCACAAGCAATGTACCCAAAGAATCGGAAGATTCGTCGAATGTATTATCGAAAATCTGTCGGTGATTCTCGGTTATTCGAGAATGGAGTCGTTAGTTTTCCTTGCTGTCCTGGAGTCTTGAAACTGGTAGGGTTATACCGTTATAAAAAGTTGAATAAACAGTGTTTGTTAAAACAATTTACAATAAATAAATGTATTTGGGTCCACATGTCTGTGACATGTGGACCCTGCTGAGACTCCTGGTCCGACCAACTAGAAAGCTGACGACCTACGCGGCCTGGTGGTAAGACGCTTGTCTACCGATCCAGAGATTGGGGGTTTGATCCCCGCTGGAACTCATATAAAAAAAGTGATTTTCAGTCTGGTTTTCACTTAGGGCCCCTTAAAACATTTTTCTTGTTGGTTAGAAGAGATTTCGACATGGCAATTATAAAAAAGCCAAGTATAAAAAAAAGGTGTTGAAACAATCCTTTAGATAAATCTGACTAGATTCGAGGGCTGAGTTGGAAGGTAGGCGTCTTATCAGGCCATGGAGATCGACAATTATATAGCGGTGTTTATTAAAAGAACTGTTTGCAAAGTATTTAGAAAAAAAAAGAGAATGAATTCGTCTAAGTCAATAGTCGATAACGTCAAACGCCGTTCATTGAATTATTGTAAATATGTTATACATATCATTACGCCGTATTCCTTGTAGGATAGGCAGAGACAACAGATCTCCATTTTTTTCTATTCAACTAAAAAAATCGTCATCTCCTCTCATAAACTCTTATATTATTTATATTTCTCACTTTACCTTCTCTAAAAATCTGGTGAATTTGATCCTGCCACGTTTTTCTCGCATTTGTAAAAAAAGTGCACATTGGGGAGTTTATCTACGAAGCATGTTTTCGTGAGATAGTTTGGTAAATAAATATATTTAAAGTCATTTTACTACAAGAAACAAGATAAATACCCTACTAAGTGCTATGCTCGATACTTGTACTCTACAATACAATCATCATGCAATATACAATACAATCATAACACAATACAATCATCATGCACAAACTTAAAATAACAATAACACAATTACATAACACATAACATAACACAATGACATAACAGACCGCAATAACATAACACAAACATAACTCAATAACATAACGATAACACAAACATAACACAATACAATCATCATGCACAAACTTCGTTTTAAATTTGTTTCTGAGCTCAAAAAATCTCCCATGTGTAGAATATTAAGTGACATCTTGTGAGCTCAAAAAAATTGTACGTTTTTTTTATAATTATTGATATTTCCTGATAAAATAAATGCTATATTAGATTTTTTTCCTCGAGATACAAGAAGATCCACAACTATTATTCCATGACATCAAAAATGAATAAAATAATGATAAACTCAGTAATAAACTCAAAATAACAAGAAAAAACTTAACATCGTATCTTAGAAAATAATTGCTTATCATCTCGAAACAATTGTCCATTGTTCTCAGTCAGAAATTATTATAAATCAAGATTTATAAAAAAAGGAACGATATGATACTCGAAATATTTGAAACCGATTTTTTAGTGATTCGTCAACATTATAAACTTACTATAATAAATTTATGAACTCACGTTAATGTGTAGATTTAACTATGAATGAATTAAAGGGTAGCGACTAGAGACACAAGGTAAACGGAGCACTTAATGTAATATATGAGTACAACAAACAACCACGCTATATCAAAAGTTGCAAAAATGGCAAAATATAAAAGTGTATTGGTGCCCACCTTGAAATAGGGAAGTAAAACTTGGTATTGGCAGACGAATGCTATAAATAAGATTAACGCTGTGGTGATACGTGCCTTCTTCTTCAGTTTCAATCCTGGGGATTGGTTAGCAGCAAAGCTCTGCATCTCCTCTTCCACTCCGCTCGGTCTTCAGCGATCCTCTTGAGCTATGTATACTATAGGAGGTGCATTCCATATCGTGGCATATTTGCTCCAGATAATCTCGGCGAGGACGCCGTCTGCCTATCGATCCCTCAATCATTCGCTCCAGTATATTGTGCAGGAAATTTTCATGTCGCAGCATATGACCCATCCATTCTGCACGCCTGTCCGATATGGTGTTTGACAGGTACCTGGTTTCTTCGATCCTGCTGAGAACCTCGTCAATTGTAATATGGTCTCTCCAGGAAATCCTTAGGTCTAAAGGTCCACATCTCGAAGGTCTCCAATCTTTTTCGATCGCTCTTTGATTTCTTATTAAAGGCGAGATACGTGTACTAAAGCAAATTTGTGTTTAAATAGTAAAATTCTCAGAAATACTTCCTAAATAGTAAAACTCTTACACATGTCTAATCTTTCATTATTCACCAATACATCTCATTTACTTTTCCATGGACACCCATATATCTACTTAACTTTTCCATTGACACCCATATATCTCATTTACTTTTCCATTGACACCCATATATCTCATTTACTTTTCCATTGACACCTATATATCTCATTTACTTTTCCATTGACACCCATATATCTCATTTACTTTTCCATTGACACCCATATATCTCATTTACTTTTCCATTGGCACCCGTATATTTCATTTACTTTTCCATTGACACCTATACATCTCATTTACTTTTCCATTGACACCCATATATCTCATTTACATCTCCAACAATATATGTCTTAGACAGAAATTTATTATCTTAAAATCATCTCAAAATATATAATAATATAGTAAAAACTTAGACTTATTTATTTATTGTATTTATTTAAAATCACAGTTTTTTTTAGGAGAACCGATAACGTTATCAAACTTTTTAATTTTACAACAAAAAAACTTTTTATACTTAAATAAATTTAAAAAATTTGTGAGTTTTGAAAACAGTTCAAATAATAATAATAAGATACATCAGAAAAAAAAGCTAAAAACAGACGTGGCTCAAATTGTATTCCAGTCGATAATAACTTGAATCATAGTATAAATAGGCCAAAACCCATACGATGGTTGTCGCCAAAGAAAGAATACGAGAATTGAATTTTGAATACAAGAGAGCGAGAGAAGAATACTTGGATTCTCTCCGAAAGTAATCCGAAATTTGAATCTCGGTGGGTCCGTGATACTGAACGAATTTTAAATACCTAGCCAACAATTTTTGAACCGGTGTAAAAGGGGACGATGTTTAAATTATATATATAAAGAAATTTTACATTTATGAATATATATACAATATTTTCATAAATGTAGAATTTGTTTTACTTCCGTGGATATTTCACGGGTTGCAACTAGTAGTTATGATTTATTGTAATTACAGATGGAGCACTATTTTATTTTTTTAATTAAAATCAGGTGCGTGCCTTTTAATTCAGTTATAACATTGAAATTATTTATTTATAACCATGTCCTGATGTACTGTTGAATAAATAATAATGATATTCAGCTGTTTATTGATCGGTAGATATTGTTGTGTTTAATGCATTCTTTTATTTGAAAATTGATGTAGTTATCCGAATATTTGTTTCTGTTTTTATAATTCCTACGTCAATTTTTCGTTTATTTAATCCTCAAGCGCCGTTTTCTAAAACAACAGTTCAGAAACGTCATTAAAAAGTTAATTAATTATTTGTTCAGATTACAATCAAAATTAATACACTTTATTTTATGTCGAATCTGACATTTATGTTTTTAGTCATTAAACATGTGTAAATATTTAATAAACGAAAATCAGGTACAACGTCGATAACAAAATAACAGTTATACTATTGTCATAAAATTTCGCCTTTTCAACCTGTTAAATTAATTTTGTTACTTTGGACGGATACTCGTATAATTTTAACTGTTACGCGGTTTCGATGGAATATCTAGTTTTTTTATAATCTTCACTACTCTATCTCTAGATTTTAAAAATAACAGTTATTTTATTAATTAATAATTATATTTAATAATGTTCACTACGCATTTATTTGAAGTTGCTAATGAAGGCGCAATCGGGGGAAACGATATTCAAAAAAATATATATAATTTATATGGTGATGCTAAATTTTCTTTGTCTGCTAATTTGGTGAAGATACTCGGATAGTTGGTCCATTCGAATGACACCTTACCCTTCATTCTGACAAATAAAACGGACAAGAGAATTTTAATTGGACATTTGGTCCAAATGGTGATGAAGAGGGAAAAAATAAAATACGAGGCGTATCCAGAAAGTAAGTGTACTGAGGCTCTCACGACCGGATGGATTTTATTTTCGACATGTTGGCTACACTTCAGTGTAGCCTGACCCTTCCCCTCCGCAACGAGACCGGTTCGAGGTCAGTACGTTGAGAAGTGTCGACGCGACAACACGTTTCGTGAAAAATGTAAATCCAATCTCCCGCCAAGTGCGAAATACGGGGCGTCATCCGTTATCTCGTTTGGAAGGGAACACCTCCGGTTGAGGTTTATAATGAGGTAAAAACTGCATATGGTGATAAAGCTATGAATCGTACGAGTGTGTACAAGTGGCGTCGCGAGTTTAAAAACGGTCGTACGTCTGTGCATGATGATCAGAGGAGCGGAAAACCTTCAATTGTGACTGACGAAATTGACGATATTGTTTTGGGACTGTCAAGGCATAAATTTAATTGAATATATGCCTCAAGGGGAGACCATCAACTCTGCAAGAAACTGTGAGACCCTAAAAAAATTGCGGAGGGTGATTCAGAACAAGAGGAGAGGCATGCTGACAAAGGGAGTCTGCCTGCTGCACGACATTGCCAGACCACACACGGCCAACGCCACGAAGGAACTGCTCGCCTCGTTTAAATGGGATGTCCTGAACCATCCCGCGCATTCCCCTGAACTAGCACCTTCAGATTACTATCTCTTTACCTCCCTGAAGCTGCACATGGGTGGAAAAAGGTTTTCAACCGACGAGGAGGTAAAGGAGGAGGTGGGGAAGTGGACGGAGGGGTTGGCGGGAAACTACTTCGAGGAAGGCATCAAAAAGTTGATACCCCGCTTCACCACCTGCATTGAGAGGAATGGCGACTATGTCGAAAAATAGCTTACATATGTACTACGGTAACCACGTAATTTTTTTGTTTAAATAAAAAAAATTGTAACCTACAAAAATTCAGTACACTTACTTTCTGGACTTACCTAGTAGAATAGAAATTAAAGAAGTTTACATAATACAATAGGTTTTTTTGAAATTTTGTTTCTTATTTCTCGGATAGATGTCGTTAGCTTCATTATAAACGTGCTGAATGTATATTATTTTGAAAACTTATCATCTTCAGCCATTTACTATACAAATTGCTTGAGCGGCGTATTGTTTACTTGAACTTGCTGCAGAAATTTGTCATACCACACATTCGTGAGGAATTTAGGGATGAAGAGAAATTTTATGTCCTACAAGATTGTGCATCTTCCCATTACCATTGTGGTGTTAGGGTATATCTTGATGAAAATTTACCGAATATATATGGATTGGATGTAGATACCATTGAATACCCCCAACGCTCCCCAGACTTAATGCCAATGGACTTTTTATGGAAACTCATTCATCAATCATGTAGTTAATGGCACAAAACCGGCAACAGTTAATTAATTAAGAGCAGGCATTGAAAAAGTATGCGCCCAAATAACAAAACACGTTATCAGCAAAGCATTGATCAGAACGGCCATCAATTTGAGTACTTGATATAACTACGATAATCTACGGTTATTTTCTTTAATTCGGAGTTTAAATCTTAGATGTGTAATATAATACATTAATAAATACAGAATTTATATTCATTAAAAATGTGTAGACATTTTTTTACAGACACCTTGCATTATGATAAAATATATACAATGATCATCATAGCCTAACAACGACCTCTATTGTATTTTTTTTTCAACAACCTTGATGTGCCATTCAATTCTAACATTTTTGGGTAATTTTATTTTTATATTGTGTGAATAAAAACACCATCCTTTTAAGTATCTTGATTCGTGAGAAAAACATTATTTATTTCAATTATATATTGAGTCTTCCTGTATTAAACGAGAGGAAATAAAACAACATTTATCAATATTTAGTTATACTCATCTCTTTCAAACAACCAGAATAAAAAAGCTTTAATGAAAATCTGACCGCAACCCTGAAAAAAATTATGAACAAAATTAATCAAATATGCAATCTTAGGAATGGATGACATTTGTCTTACTATTTAGGTCAAGAAAATTGTTGATATTTCTTCGGAAATATCACCACTACCCTATCTCATCATTATCCTCACAACTTATGGTTGTTATTTAGAATAAGTGTAATAACGCTTAAACAAATGCATTTTTTATTTATTTATGGCAAAAAAAATATGGATATATAAGTGATAAGAGTGATAAGGGATGAATGTGAACTTAAGGCTGGTGTGTTAAATAAGTTAGGGCTGATGTGTTAAATAAGTTAAGGCTGATGTGTTAAATAAGTTAAAGCTGATTCGTTACATAAGTTAAGGATGACGTGTTAAATAAGTTAAGGCTGATGTGTTAAATAAGTTAAGGCTGACGTGTTAAATAAGTTAAGGCTGATGTGTTAAATAAGTTAAGGCTGATGTGTTAAATAAGTTAAAGCTGGTTCGTTACATAAGTTAAGGATGACGTGTTAAATAAGTTAAGGCTGATGTGTTAAATAAGTTAAGGCTGACGTGTTAAATAAGTTAAGGCTGACGTGTTAAATAAGTTAAGGCTGATGTATTGAATAAGTTAAAGCGGGTGTGTTACATAAGTTAAGGTTGACGAATTAAATAAGTTAAGGCTGATGTGTTAAATAAGTTAAAGCTGGTGTGTTAAATAAGTTAAGGCTGGTGTGTTAAATAAGTTAAGGCTGATGTGTTAAATAAGTTCAGGCTGATGTGTTAAATAAGTTAAGGGTGATGTGTTAAATAAGTTAAGGCTGATATGGAGAAACACTACTGGTAATTTCATGTGTACACACAATTTAAATGTGTCAGTGTGTTGCCTTTCATTTATCGTGTCCCCAGTAAACTAAGCTTTGGCATGTATCTTACATACTGAGGACATGCACAATGTGTATAATATTTCTTGGGCTGATAGCGTATCAGCAGCTAGACGTGTGAGAAACAGTCAGCGCGCTGCGAACATGCGTCAGCATGACCAGGCGGCTCAGCAGGGTCCACATGTATGTGGCATTTGCGGGAGAAAATGCGCATCTAGGATCGAGCTGTTTTCTCACAGAATATCACACGATCGACGTGAGAGAACGGTTCAAGATTGACGTTGGAGTGGCGAGGGGATGCTCGACTTCGAGCCCCGGAAACGACGTATAACATGTAAAAATAGATTAACATTTCTTTTCGATTTTTTATTATACAATACCCCGTTACATACTCTCATTAACTTAATGACACTCAATTACATATGTATTGTATATATCATGCGAATCAAACCCCTCACACTTCATCTCTCCAGACAGACCAAATGTTCATCCAATAATGTGTCGCACATAATCATAAAAAACTAACCACACTCTAAAGTTCACATAAACATTTACTGCAAGTCATTCCTCCTGTAAACCCAATTATTCAAACTTATGTCGCAATAACAACCACGCTCCGATTGACTGCCTAATTTGTTTTGCCCCCTTTTGCCTTTATTGAATTCGGCACCCCGTTGTATGTCATGGGAGCCAAATAGGCATATTGCCTTTGGTCAAAAGATGTTTTAACTCTAGGGATGGTGGACATTTGATCAGTTGCCATGTATAAGGTGTATGTATGGATTTGGAAAAGATATGTGGAAATGAAAGTCTAGCACCCTGTATTTTCTGGTCTACTCAGCAGGGAAACGGCATGGTATGCATACCTAATGAGCATATTTAGAATGATTTATTGTGTCTCCAGATTTGTTCTAACTCTAGGGATGGTGAACATGGTGATAGGCTTCCTTTGATGACCGCCAAAATCGAGAAGACTTTATCAATATGAAACTAATGAAAGTAGAATTTGTGATAGTATATTTATCAACATAGCCGTTCATTACCCTGAATAAATTAAAAAAACTTACAAATAATTCTCGTGAACAATTCGTGACAGGATGTGGGCAGATTTAACTTGAGTTATTTGAGTCGAGCTAACAACCCAGGTAACAATGTGGTCATCAACATGCCCAGGTACATACAAACACACATTACCTATACACGTGTGATCGTGTGATCGAACTCACGACACGGGTTAATTTACTGAGTCAGCCAAAACAACATGACTCATCAAAATCTAAGTCCAGTGTTAAGAGAGCAAGGCTTTAAATTTAAAATAATTATATAACATCACCATCCAGTGCAATCATTTTAAGACAACCTATGACTGTTCTTAAGTAAAGTTGATTATCTCGGAGAGACGAGCTGGAGATAAGATACCGCAGAGGGATAGAAATTGTGATAGATGGGTTAAAGCGCTGATCGTTTTTTCGTTCTGAGACGTTCCTTAAAACCCCAATGGAAGAAGTGTGATAAATTTTCACTTACAATATGTTCCATGTTCTGATATACATGACCAACGGTTGATACAATTACGATTGAATTATCTTAATCCCCACTGATGCATAATGTATGCACATTTCAATCAATAATATACACGTAAATATAATCAACAAACTATGGGTTCATAAAATAAAGATACACATGATCGGGAGAGTAATGCTATTGGTATTATATATTCTATTCTTTAAAGCCAGAAGTCCAATTAAATTCATACTGTTGGTGATTCAGACGTATTGAACAGCGCTACTAAAATACAACAATGTATTCGACCCCATTAATCGTGCCTTCGGGCTGAAAACCAGCGGAGCAGACACGTCACTCGTTGTTCATAATTGCACGTATTTGCAATATCACCGTACGCAAAGAGGCATCATATTTAATTTTAAAAACAACAAGGAAGAATCACTAAACGTTATATACAACAAACACACTATGTAAAAAGGAATAAAAATTACAATAAATAAGTATATTGGTGCCCAACTTCACGTATGGATGTGAAATGTGAACTTGACTTAAAAGGATAAAAATTATATTAATGCTCTTGTGGTGATGCGAGCACTGTGACAATTTTGTATTAAAGTATAAACAAAGAAGGCGGAATGAAGACATCAGAAATGAATGCACGGATAAATTTGATGTGTTAAGTGAGATGAATAAAAGAGCTTTAAAGGGCATGTGGAGAGAACGAATGACGAATAATTGACTTAGCAAGTATATACGAGGCATATCCAGAAAGTAAGTGTACTGAATTTTTGTAGGTTACAATTTTTTTTATTTAAACAAAAAAATTACGTGGTTACCGTAGAACATATGTAAGCTATTTTTCGACATAGTCGCCATTCCTCTCAATGCAGGTGGTGAAGCGGGGTATCAACTTTTTGATGCCTTCCTCGAAGTAGTTTCCCGCCAACCCCTCCGTCCACTTCTCCACCTCCGCCTTTACCTCCTCGTCGGTTGAAAACCTTTTTCCACCCATGTGCAGCTTCAGGGAGGTAAAGAGATAGTAATCTGAATGTGCTAGGTCAGGGGAATGCGCGGGATGGTTCAGGACATCCCATTTAAACGAGGCGAGTAGTTCCTTCGTGGCGTTGGCCGTGTGTGGTCTGGCATTGTCGTGCAGCAGGCAGACTCCATTTGTCAGCATGCCTCTCCTCTTGTTCTGAATCACCCTCCGCAATTTTTTTAGGGTCTCACAGTATCTTGCAGAGTCGATGGTATCCCCTTGAGGCATATATTCAATTAAAATTATGCCTTGACAGTCCCAAAACACGGATGCCATGATTTTCTCGGCTGAAATTGTGGTTTTGAACTTTTTGACGGAGGGTGAAGAGGTGTGACGCCACTGTTGAGACTGCCTTTTGGTTTCAGGCGTGTAGTGTGCAACCCGAGTTTCATCTCCAGTAACGATGGAGCGGAAAAATTCATCTCCATGGAGTTTGCAGCGCCTCAAAAACTCTTGCCCGGCATTATTTATTTCGCACTTGGCGGGAGATTGGATTGACATTTTTTCACGAAACGTGTTGTCGCGTCGACACTTCTTAACGTACTGACCTCGAACCGGTCTCGTTACGAAGGGGAAGGGTCAGGCTACACGGAAGTGTAGCCAACATGTCGAAAATAAAATCCATCCGGTCGTGAGAGCCTCAGTACACTTACTTTCTGGATACGCCTAGTACATACACGTCAGAAGTGCAAGTTGCACTTCTGTTAAGATAATAACATACACAGTATTCTAGTACTACCTTTGATGTATCGAAGTTAAGCGCGGACATGGAAAAAGACTGAAAGAAGCCTAATAATTGGGTACACTGATAATATATTATACATGGAGGACAATATACGACGGGATATGAAAGAGAGTGATCAGGGATGAACGTAAATTAAACGTTTTATTATTAATATTAGTTACAAAAATGTTTTGCATTTCCCAATTTGTGTCAGAAACCGGATGATATACTTGAAATCCGTTTTTTTTAATTTCGTTTAAATAGTAACAATAGAGCTCTATAGTCCGAACGCGCTTTAAGTAACATTCACTTTTATTCAATCCTTCATAATATGCTACACTCCGAATATAAAGTGTTTTATAATATTACCTTAAATAAAAAAGAATAGTTTTATTTACCAATCTGTGCGCGCATTGCTTTTTAAACAGCATCAATACGTAAAACACAATTTATAATTCTTTTTCACATAAACACATCGTGAATTTCCAATACAACATTTAAGTTTCTTAAACGACCTCTGTCGTGACAATACACTTTTAAACCTCTGCGTTTAGAATATTTAATTAATCAGAGAAAAAAAAAGGTATTCGATGTCCTTCAAAATACTGGTACAAGTTCGTGCAATGATCTTACGATTCCAAGAAATTGATTTATAGTCAGATCACACCCAATATTTCGATGAGATGTTAAACAGGCGATTTAGTTTAGTGTTTCAAAATATATATGTTGACTTAATTAATTACCATAACTTAAAAATTCATCAATAAAAATTAATTCGTGGAGTAACAATAAAATAAAATAAACAGTTTTTTTTTAGTTTGCATGTACTATAAAAGTCCAAACTAACACGGGCGCATTTATTAAAGAGGGCATAGTTAATTAAATTACACAAATATACATATAATACCACGTAATTGCCCTGTTGGGGTATACAGATAGGACATAACGCCAAAATTTCCTATCACGACAAACTTCTTATACAATATCGTTTGTCATTCTCAGTTGTCAGCCATGTGGTTGTTATTGCAACAAGAGTTTGAGTGCTTGGGCTTGCAAGAGGAATGACTTGTAAAAAAGGTTTGTGTGAGCTCTTGAGTGTGGGGTTTTTTGTTGTTTTATATTTTTGTATAAATGTTTTTTTTTTGCTTTACGATTGTGTGGGGTATATTGTGGGATGAATGTTTTGATATGTCTGGAGTGATGAAATGTGAGGAGTTTGATTTCGCGTTATGTATGTAATTGAGTGTCACTGTTCGTCAGGTTGATGAGAATGTGCAACGGGGTTTTACATAATCCAAAATCTGAAAGAAGTATCGATTTATTTTTTCATGCTATATGTCCTCAGTGAGATACAGGCAAAAGCCTAGCTTACTGGGGACACAACAAATGAAAGGCAACAAACCTAGATCAATTAAAATTTTGTGTCTGAATTAAATTACCTGTTGTTTTTTATCGCAAATTATTTATATTTCTTGTCATGTGTAAAATAAATAAATTCTTACTCCTTACCTTAAAAAAATTCATTCGCTTGGCCCAATTTGTTTTTTTTTCGGTCATCTTCTACCACGAATCCACTTACCAAACAATGTTAGTCTTTCATCACTCATCCATTCATCATGTCATTTTATTACGTTTTCGTGGTATAACAGGTTTTTTTGCCATGTAGCAATCTCTAACAATCCACCAGAAATATGTAACACATGCTTTAAGTGAAATAGAAACATGAATCATTTTTTTAAATGTGGGTCCAAAGGAAATCGAACATGATTATTTTTGTATGATAATCAAATGTAAGATTAAAACGTAAATTCGTAATTTGGCACATTTGCGTGCCATCTTGTTTATGCGTTTGTTGACAACATTCGTGGTCTAATTGATAAGACGTCCTCCGTTTTCTGATCAGGTCGCGAGTTCGATTCCCGCTGAAACCCAGTTTTTTTTAAAAGGTGGTCCGGTCCGTCTGGTTCTCACTTTTGACCTCATAAACATCTTCCTGGTTGGCTGGAAAATACTGTCTAGTGGAAATAATCCCACAAGGTTGTACTGTATACGAAGAAAGCGTAATTCATGAGTCGCTTGGGTACTGCTAAAGCTACCAGACTTGATTTGTTTAAGATTAGTGGGGTCGAGTCCGAGTGGCCTTGAGGAGAGTTTTCTCTCTAAACGGTGCTATATAAAATTGTCCTTTTTTCTTTGTTTTTTTTTTTGCGTTTAAGTAGTTTTTTTTTTTTGAGAAATGGGGATTAAAAAATTGGGGCAAATTCCGATTTAATTCGGAATATCATATAGTTGGGCTTTACTTCCTTAATAGTTTGTCAAGTTTAATGTCAGTCTGTACTCTTCCAAGTAACCAGTGATTTTATAAAGCATAATTTATACCAAGTACATCACAGGGTTGATTCTCTTCTGTGTATTATGAACGATATAAACGGCACTACAATGGTTCCATTATATTTCATAATGTCAATTTCCTTTGCACAATTTATTGCACTCAATTATTAATGATTGCGATTTGAAAGAGACGTACACATTTTATTCACTACATATGTTATGTTACATAATCTTAAACAGGCATTTGGTGCAACATTACAAGAAAAGACAAATATTTCTGGAATTGATGTTAGATTGTTGAGAGAATCCAACTATTTAAAAAAATGTATTATATTATTTTATGTTACTGAAAATTGTTTTTTTTTAATTTATTTAACAATTGGTTGTAAAACATTCTGGGGGCTTATTACCATGCGGTTATCTTTTCTAGCCAACCGGTCAAAAATAAATAAAGCAAGTTACATGATCGCTTAAAAAACCTTGTTATACTATGCGTATCCAGAAACTAAGTGTACTGAGGCTCTCACGACCGGATGGATTTTAATTTCGACATGTTGGCTACACTTCCGTGTAGCCTGACCCTTCCCCTCCGCAACGAGACCGGTTCGAGGTCAGTACGTTGAGAAGTGTCGACGCGACAACAAGTTTCGTGAAAAATGTCAATCCGATCTCCCGCCAAGTGCGAAATACGCGGCGTCATCCGTTATCTCGTTTGGAAGGGAAAACCTCCGGTTGAGGTTTATAATGAGGTGAAAACTGCATATGGTGATAAAGCTATGAATCGCACGAGTGTGTACAAGTGGTGTCGCGAGTTTAAAAACGGTCACGTCACACCTCTTCACCCTCCGTCGAAAAGTTCAAAACCACAATTTCAGCCGAGAAAATCATGGCATCCGTGTTTTGGGACTGTCAAGGCATAATTTCAATTGAACATATGCCTCAAGGGGAGACCATCGACTCTGCAAGATACTGTGAGACCCTAAAAAAATTGCGGAGGGCGATTCAGAACAAGAGGAGAGGCATGCTGACAAAGGGAGTCTGCCTGCTGCACGACAATGTCAGACCGCACACGGCCAACGCCACGAAGGAACTGCTCGCCTCGTTTAAATGGGATGTCCTGAACCATCCCACGCATTCCCCTGACCTAGCACCTTCAGATTACTATCTCTTTACCTCCCTGAAGCTGCACATGGGTGGAAAAAGGTTTTCAACCGACGAGGAGGTAAAGGAGGAGGTGGAGAAGTGGACTGAGGGGTTGGCGGGAAACTACTTCGAGGAAGGCATCGAAAAGTTGATACCCCGCTTCACCACCTGCATTGAGAGGAATGGCGACTATGTCGAAAAATAGCTTACATATGTACTACGGTAACCACGTAATTTTTTTGTTTAAATAAAAAAAATTGTAACCTACAAAAATTCAGTACACTTACTTTCTGGATATCATGATTTTAGCTAACAACCGTTCGGCATTTTCAATACCCGTACCACTTGATCACTATACAGATACACAACTGCACACCTAATGCCTAATGTACGAGTATTATCATATTTCGGAAGATCTACAAAAGGTATCGTTGTAGTTCGTCTTTCCTTGATATATTTTCTGCGGTTTTCTTGTCAAATATTGTATGTTTTTTTTCTGAATGTATATTCCTAATCTAATATCCTCATTCACCGCCTTCCAAGGATTTCTATCAAATTTATTTTATAATATTTTAATCTCTCAATAAAAGCGGGTTCGAGTCCCAAGCTGGACTGCCCTTGAAAAGAGTTGGTTCTTTAAATATTGTTATATAAATTGTCCGTTTATTAGGTATAACTATTTTTTTTTAATTTGATTTGTCCATGACAAGAAATATACACAATTTGCGAAAAAAAAAACAACAGATAATTTAATTTGGATACACAATTTTAATGGATCTGGGTTTGTTACCTTTTATTTGCCGTGTTCCCAGTAAACTAGGTTTTTGCCTGTATCTCACTGAGGACATATAGCATGAAAAAATAAATCGATATTTCTTTCCGATTTTTGATTATATAAAACCATTGTATAATATACATTTTAATATTTATACATATTTTATGAAAACTATTTTGTAAAATATTAAAATGGATATTATTGGTTGCTGCTGTGTCCATAGATGATATTTTCTATTACTAGATATTATGATTATATAAAATAGTAATTTATATTCATCCCTCGTTAAATTGAATATTATTGTTTCAGAAATCCGGGCTGGTGGAAGCGACGCAATGGCACGGAAAAATCCTTGACCATAGTTGCTGTGGTGGCAACTGCCATTGCTTTAGCTTTGGCTATCGCTCTAGCTGTCGTATTGACGAAGTTCGGATCGAAAGGTAAGTTATCGTTGATCCTATATTATATTTAGTATTATTTGGTAACGAGTGTCATAAAAAGATTTTATTGTTAAAATTTTGAGGGTAGTAACGATCAGGACTTGGTTTAAACTCCCAGGATCCTGAGATGTTTTAAACTTTGTAGTAAGATCAAAAAAAAAATCTGTCATAAGATATATAAGGAGATAGAATGAAATATAAAATAAATATTTTTCAATATAGTCACGCTTTAGTTAAACATTTTTTTTTAGAACGATGAATAATTTTTTCGAAAACCACTAAAATGATGAAACACTTCGGTGATCACTTTTTTTTATTTCTTATCACGGAAGTCAAATTTCGTTGTTTAAAATTAAAAATAATCACAAGGGTCCAATTCGATACTACAGAATGGGTGATTCAATTTTAGGAAACCACAGTGTTTAATAAAAGCTTTTGAAGCAACAGAAGTGTATACTAGCGCATTGCAATAATCTCACGCCTCGTGACAGTTTTTCTCTGGGCTTCATTTTTATGGTATCCTCTAATTTGTGTATTAATGACGCATAATACTCGTCGGTAACAGTTAATTTTCATGATAATCCCTAAAATAGTTTATTTTTTTGGGTTTGAGTTCTCTTGGCTTTTTAGGATCGTGGTGATTCCGGACAGCGCCATTCCATTCATTCTCTTTTCGACAGAAGATCATGGTACAAAATCATAATTTTGTCCCATGTGACAATTGACTCAATTTTTTTTTTTCCATCATGGAGTATTAAAATTAATTGCATCATTAAACTCGCTGATGCGTTTGGAAAGCTCTGAAGTTTTGATACTTATTTTATTTTAGCACCAATCTTGCCCTCATCTTAGTCATGCTAATATGATAGTGCAGAATTGGAAGCACTGTACCTTTGGAAAGTGCATACCTTGCTGCTATTTCTTTCGATTTGATTATTCGTAAAATATGTTTTTACACTAATGCAACTGTTTCTGGAGTTAGTGTTTCTGCTGGTTCATTTTCAATTAATCGTCTGCCTGAGTGAATCTTTATAGTCCAATCTTTCACTGTCTAATATGATGGACAAAATTATCCTTAGACGGCATGTAAACATCGTTTATTTTATCCGGAGTTTTTCCTTCTTTCAGTAAAAACTTGATAATCGCGATATATTCAATTTGTACCATTTCAGAATATAACGAAACAACACGTCTTCTGTCGGCTCTAGTTAACATACATCTGCGGTTAAAGGTAAAATTTTAACTGTAAAGTCGCCTCACAATATTGTGAGCCCAGTAACTTATTCAGACCGTTTTTTTTCGACCTTCGTAGTACTCGTATATAGGAAGTGCGTTTATTTTATGGTATAGTAAGTTTCATAAAATATGTATTCAAACAAGTGATACACATAGCGGGAACATTCCTTAATTATAAGTAACGCTACTTAATGAGAATAAGCCGGTGTCTGGCGTCGCTTCCTAACTGTATTATCATAACATATATGTATGTAGATTATATTCATAGTGCAAGCCATATAATAAAATTATTATATTGTATTTTCTCCTTTTAAGAATTCTTGCTTCACGAGTTTTTTTCATTTAAAATCCTAACCAGTGGAAAAGTATCTACGAAATACCTGTATAACCGGCTTCAAGTAGATAATGGAGAGGTTAAAAAAATAAGGTTTAAAACATAATTTTGAGTTTTCTGGAAAGTAATACCGTATTTTTAGGTCAAATTCTAACGCAAAATGTCCCAAATGCTCGTAGACTGTGATTGTCGATTTTCTCAACATCTCAACAATATGTCGTGATGTAGAACGCTAGTTATAAAGCCTTGATTCAGTCGTAATTTGCGGTAATCGGTCGTATCCCCATCACGGGTTTTTTTAAACCACATTTAACGTATACAATTATTGCCTACTGTGTCATAAACTACATATTTTTTTGTTTATGTTGAATTTTTTTCCATTTGTGATATTAAACAAAAGCATCAAGCATTGTAAAAACAACGTATTTTTTGTGTCTTCAAAATTGTGTCAAAAAACCCCCTTTCAAGTAATTTAGGTAAACAATGGACAAAAAACTGTTTGTTACCTTTCATATGAATATACGTTAAGCATATTTGGAATGAAGTTAGCAGCAAAAAAATCCCCTAACGATATCTTTCCGAGAAATATTAACCTACTTTCCGGGCAGCATATTAATTGGTTTCTAAAGAATTCTCAAAAAGGTATAAAAATATTCATATTTACAAACAACAAGTCGTGATAGTAATCTGATTCCAAAAATAAAAAAAAAACAGATGTGTGAGACTCTCGCGCGGTAGAAGTGAAACTTCTTAGCTCCTAGGAAAAGTCGATTTTATGCATTGCTTTTTTCCATTTGTTAACGATTTTGACAATTTTTTTTAGGTTTTTTTTTTAAAACCTGGCGAGTTTATTGCCATATGGCAATCTCTTCCAACAAAACCAGAAATATGTTTTTATAGGCCTAAAGAGTTAACCAGTCTGGAATCATATTTAAAAAAATTCTGGGTTTCAGCGGGGATCGCATCAGGCCACGGAGGTCTTCATATTAGGAGTATGGTTATGTGGAATTTAATTCACATATTGTCTCTATTGTATAACATCCTTAACTGTCCCGCCGCCCCCTCTTATCTCGCCGAAAATTTTCAATGTTTCCAATCATGGATTAGCGTTACGTTCAAACAGAGATTGTCTATTGGTCTTTTCGGTTCACCGGACCTTTTTTTTTACGTCGTTCTTTACTGTCCATGCAGTGAGACTCTGGAATCAGTTACAAACCAATATATGACTCTCTCCGTCTTTGGCATGCTTTAAGAAGTGACTGAAAAAAACTCTTAATTTCTAGTCAGTAAAATAACGTGTTTCATTCCCGATTTTTCTTTTCCTTTCCTCTGCACCATCCCTTCATTTCCTTTTGATTGATGATATCTCACTTTATATGTAAAATAATGTTCGGGTGATAGTCCGTCTTTGTGGGGTTCGTGGGCATGTGCTCACGTATATGTTTATGGATTTCGTGGGATTGGATAGTCATTTGAATGATTTATGCGACCACGTAACTTGCTTCATTTACTTTTACCTGGTTGGTTGGAAGAGATTGCCGCCTGGCAATAATCCTGCCAGATTAGATTTCCAATAAAAGTGTTAAATAAATAAATAAATGTTTCTTGTTGTTTTATAAAGAATGAGATACGGATATTTTACAAGCAATGACTTTTTATTTTTTGTTTAAAGTAATGTACAGTCACTATGATTTTTAACCTTCTGAGAAGAAAAATTAAGAATCTATCTTTAAAATATGCAAAAAGAAATTTAAAAAACGCATGAAATGAATAAATCTTTTTAGTAAACCAAACATTTGTTAGTTAACCCTTCCCTTACGGTGATAAAAATAATACGCGTGATACGGTGTTGGGTAGTGAGTACGCAATAAAAAATTAGCGATTTTTAGTCGGAAAAATAAGAACATTCATAGATAATCCCCTTAATTAATTATAACTGAAGCTGAAAATTATAATAATTGAGATTTATTTGCTGAAAACATTAAAAAACCATATGAAAACATTTAAAAAACGCTCACGGAACGGGCGTATGTCTAACCTATTTGCAAGCCTAGAGGCTACTAGTGGCGCGGAACGTCAGTCGCATACCCCGGCGCTTACGCCTTTGCTTGCGACGTTGAGACAATTCAGCTCCTCGCAATTCAGTCTAGTATGCAAGAGTGAGATGCGAATATAGTGTCGCGCTTCCCGCATACTATTCACCTATCGTCAAGACGAGGCGCTCGCAGCGTTTAAATGCGAATTTGTTTTCGATCTTTACAAAACACCTCGATGTAGTCGATAAATTCTGATTATTATTAATATTATTTTTGAAATCAATGCGTAAATATATTATGGAAGAATACCTAAAATCTTAACCTTGTATTTATTATATTTATAGAGATATTGATGGTTATTAGAAGCAATGTGTAGAAGATACCCAACACAGGGAAGGAAAGGTTAACTTAGTGCATATCTCATTTATGAACAAATCCAATGCTCTTATTCAACCGAATACTGCCTACGATAAGTTATTCTAAATATCCGTTTGTGTTATTGTTTTCAAATGCAAAGATTATAAATAAAATTTTATTTCTTCTTGTTTAATGGTATTTCAATGCAAATCTTAGTTAATTTATCCTGTATGGTATGCATAGTCACGTAATAATAAATTATATAAAATTATATTCGTTCTGCTATGAATTGTTGTATATCAAGAGAAAATTGCTATGAATTGTTATGAACTAAATCGTGTATTTCCATTCGAAGAAAACATAGTGAGTTAACGAATCATAGTATAAATAGGCCAAAACCCATACGATGGTTGTTGTCAAAGAAAGAATACGAGAATTGAATTTTGAATACAATAGAGCGAGAGAGGAATACTTGGATTCTCTCCGAAAGTAATTTGAATATCGGTGGGTCCGTGATACTGAACGAATTTTAAATACCTAGCTAACAATTTTTGAACCGGTGTCAAAGGGGCGATGTATAAATGATATAGGTATATAAATAAATTTTACATTTATGAATATATATTTTCATAAATGTTGAATTTGTTTTACTTCCGTGAATATTTCACGGGTTGCAACTAGTCATAGTATAAATAGGCCAAAACCCATACGATTGTTGTCGTCAAAGAAAGAATACGATAATTGAATTTTGAATACAAGAGAGCGAGAGAGGAATACTTGGATTATCTGCGAAAGTTATTCGAAATTTGTAAAACTCGGTGGGTCCGTGATAACTGAACGAATTTTAAATACCTAGCTAACAATTTTTGAACCGGTGTCAAAGGGGCGATGTATAAATGGTATAGGTATATAAATAAATTTTACATTTATGAATATATATTTTCATAAATGTTGAATTTGTTTTACTTCCGTGAATATTTCACGGGTTGCAACTAGTCATAGTATAAATAGGCCAAAACCCATACGATTGTTGTCGTCAAAGAAAGAATACGATAATTGAATTTTGAATACAAGAGAGCGAGAGAGGAATACTTGGATTATCTGCGAAAGCGATTCGAAATTTGAATCTCGGTGGGTCCGTGATAACTGAATAAATTTTTAATACCTAGCTAACAATTTTTTAACCGGTGTAAAAGGGGACGATCTAGAAATGATATTTAAACAAATTCTATATTTATGAATATATATTTTCGTAAATGTAGAATTTGTTTCACTTCCGTGAATATTTCACGGGTTGCAACTAGTAGATATAAATTATTTAAAACTGTTATCAGTCAATATGGAATCAAAGTAAAAAAAAAGACAATCTACAGGTACTGAGTCTCATCCCCTAAATGTTACAAAGTAACAAATCAGCTTTTCAAAGTCATATCTGATAGTACTAACGACAAATAGCCTGATTCATCACTTTGTACATTAAAAACCAACTATCTTTTTCGAGAAAGCCAACTTAATTCAAATCGTCTGATAACGCCAGATCTACATATAACACATCAGCCCAGAAATATAGCACTGTAATGGTATTCGGGATAAACCTCTGCAGATATTCTTTCGCACACCACAAAGCCACAGTGGGCAAACCATCAGATACGATACTGATGGAATGTCGTCATACATGCAATGTGATAGGTTTTCTTTATTGATCTTCTTTCTAGGAAGGTCATCTTTTGATCTGATAGGTCTTCTTTATTGATATTCTATTTAGGGAGGTCATATTTTGATCTGATAGGTCTTCTTTATTGATCTTCTATCTAGGAAGGTACTCTTTCGATCTGATAGATTTTCTTTATTGATCTTCCATCTAGGAAAGTCATCTTTTGATCTGATAGGTCTTCTTTATTGATCTTCTATTTAGGGAGATCATATTTTGATCTGATAGGTCTTCTTTATTGATATTCTATCTAGGAAGGTTATCTTTTGATCTGATAGGTCTTCTTTATTAATCTTCTATTTAGGGAGGTCATATTTTGATCTGATAGGTCTTCTTTATTGATCTTCTATCTAGGAAGGTACTCTTTCGATCTGATAGGTTTTCTTTATTGATCTTCTATCTAGGAAGGTCATCTTTTGATCTGATAGGTCTTCTTTATTGATCTTCCATCTAGGAAGGTCATCTTTTGATCTGATAGGTCTTCTTTATTGATCTTCTATCTAGGAAGATCATCTTTTAATCTGTACACGGAGGTTTAATTTCATTTACGAGAAAGTTTCTTTTTATTATTTTCAGAAAATCTACCCATGGCCGAAGCGTTCAACGGTGGTCCTCTTGTGGTCATGGAAAGCTCGGTACACAAGACCAGTTTATCCAGAGAGTCTGACAACCCAATCTGCCTCAGTAAAGGATGTATCAATACAGGTATTAATTGCATTACTAATATTAAATTTATCGATACAACTCGACCATAATGGTCCAGCTATATCGTTAATATTATTAATATACAAGTATGGCTATCGGTTTGAAATTGTGTGGATTCTGTCGATATATGTGAATATTATATATATTTTTTTTTCAATTCATTTATATAGAAAATAAAGGGGTTGAGAAAAAACCTTTCTGTTAGGAAGTCTGGACATATTAAAAAAAAAATATTGTATTAGAGATGTTATAGATAAATTAATTTTCTTGATGTTAAAATGTCTCCTGAACCTAAAAATGTATACATTTTTTTGAAGCATTTCCTTTCCATTTGGCATACCCTCTTTGTATTTTGTTAAATAAATCACTTTTCCTGGACTTTTTCCCAACTAACGGAAGAATGGTTATTTTATGCCTATATTCAAGAAGTGTGTTCAGGGAAACTGCGGGGTCGAGAAACCCACAACTTAATACTGACGTTTATAACGATATCAAAATAATATATACAATGTCCATAATTATTACCTTACTTTTGTTACTTGATTACTCGTCTATATTTTTATGTTTCTTGTACAAACCTTCCTTTTATATTTAAACATGTGTTTTTAGCTGCCAGCATACTTAATAACATGGACGAGGCAGTTGATCCTTGTGACGACTTTTATGAGTTCTCTTGCGGTAAATTCTTGACAAAAACTCGCATTCCTGATGACAAAACCTCGGTCAACACCTTTTCCATCATCGGAGATGAACTGTCGGAACAGATAAGAAGTCTGTTGGAGGATGAACCGTTACTGCCCAATGATCCCAAACCTTTCCGTCTGGCAAGGAACCTATACGCAGCTTGCATGAATAAGAGTAAGTACAATACGAAAAGTCATTATCATTCATTTGTATAGGGTCTTTCGAATTGAGCGGTTCTTTTAATTCTTGGATAAAACACAGATGGCGTCGCGAACTTGCCTATTTCTTATGACATTTAAGAAGTGTAATGTATGGCATTTATAAAAATGGAGTCGTATACAATATAACAACGCGTTAAAATTGAGAATTATTGTATCCATTGTAATAATCTCCGGAAACGGTGATGTTAATTGGCCACCAAGATCATGTGATCTTAACACCGTTGGGCTATTTTCTCTGGGGTTACGTGAAAAGCCAGGCCTATAAGAATAACCCCCAATCAATTCCTGAGCTGAATGACGAAATTATTCGCGTTATAGGTGAGTTAGAACCGCAATTATGCCAAAATATCATCGAAATTTTTGACAAAATAGTGGACATCTGTGGAGCTGCAAGAGGTGGATATTGTTTATTGTGTTTAAATGGCATACATTATACTTCAATGACCAATAAAAAGTTTTTTGAAATCAAAGCAAATTGTGTGTTTTATTCAAGAGTTAAAAAAAATAATTAAATAAACCGCTCAATTTGAAAGACCAGAGCAGAGATAACAGATCTCCAAACATTTTTAACCAAATATATAATTTTTACGTGCTCCACATCCATGTATCTCATCATGTACAAGTTTCTATTAATTTTACTGCTCTTTTTACCTTCTTTTAAAATTTGATCCAGCCCATTTTTCATCGTATATTAATTTAGTCATTCTTTCATCATTCATTATCTCCACATACCCACGCTATCTTAAATTAAGTCATTATTTCATAATTCATTCTCTCCACATACCCACGCTATCTTAAATCTCCTTTGTTTATCTTAAAACCATTAATTTCTAAAGTATTTGTTCAACCTTCTTTCATACATAGACGCTCCACATTTTTTTCTTTATTTACATCGTTAATCTTATTTTTATATTTTGTCCACTAAGACCAAGTTGTACTTACAAACGTGAAGGTGGGCATCTGCTCACTATTAACCTTTGTTATTTTTTGCTACTTTTGATATAGCACGGTTGTTCTATATTACATTGAGTGCTTCGTTTACCTTGTTCCCTGTCGCTACCATTACTTTAATGTTTTTTTTTTAAACTCGCTCATTACACGTAAAATGATGTTCAATGCTGCACTAGTTTATCTGAGTTAATCTATATACATCACCTATACTTTTGACCACACCTCTTTCTACAACCATAACCTTTAATTTTACTACATTCATTTCCAAACCTTTTAGTAGGCATCTCTCATAAAGTCAACTTACCATATCGCAAACATAACCATGTCATCATCATACAGAAGTCCTAATAGATTTATTTTATTATTCTTATCCATCTTTCATCATAATTTTAAATCGCACACAGGTAAATTTTAAATCGCACACAAGTAAATTTTAAATCGCACACACGTAAATTTTAAATCTCACACACGTAAATTTTGATATTAATTAAACGAACTCGATCTATAGGTTTTAAAAATATTGTTTTTACTTTAATTAAAAATCCAAAACCTTTGCATGCTTTCTAAGAAGGATTTTGCAAACCGTTTTAAGTTTTTTGCCATATAGACATGCTTAGGCTTTTATTTAGTGATAAAATTGATAACAATACAAAATACCACCATCCCTTTCTTAAAAGGCAGAGAGTAATGAGTGATCAACTATTATTTATATATTTAATAAACACTTCATTGTTTAACAATCTTTCGGGCATATTACCAGGAAGCAATCTCTTTAAAACAACCAGTTAAAAATAATTTTAAAAATATTGAAAAAAATATTAATATTATTTGTTATTAGAATAAAAACCGTGAATAATATTTTATGATAAATAGCAGTATTAAAGCGAGATATCATCAAACAATATTTCGGGTTTATTGTTAGGTAACAAACTCTTCCAGCCAACTTGATAAAAGTGGTAAATAAAAAAGTGCTGCAAAAACAATTTAAATTATTTGTAATTTGAACAACCCCCATGAATACTATATGAACAACAGCATTAAAACGAGATTTCACCAATCAAACGAGAAACGTAGGAATTGGGAAGAAGAAAAGAAAATCGAGAAAGAAATACGTTAAATTCTTGTCTTGAACTTAACAGTTACTCTAAAAAAATTCATTTTCAATACACAAACTTCGCCTCCTTTGCGTCCATAAATATTTTCATAACGTTCATTTGCTTTCTCTCTCATCTTACTTTAAGTATGGCCCTCGCTCGAACATAATTTTCTTATTTTTTTTTCTAGCATGACTTCCTTTCACTTTTGCACTGTAGGTTTTTCACACTGTAGTAAGTTACTCCAGCGATCTTGAGTACGTTAATGCTTACAAACAACATTGATTTTTTTGCTATACATAAATTTACTATACATTGTTTTCAGCGTGTAAATTTTCGCCTGAAAAGTAAGTTGATAAAGATATTAAAATAAAACATCCGAAACACGTTATTTCAAATGAGTTTATTTGTGATTATTTTGTTTCGGCCTAAGGATTACTGAACCAAATTCAAATAATTTTCATGATATGATTTTAAATCAAATGACTTATTTCACTCATGGAGTTTTTAGTTTAGATAATGATGGATAATATTTACCTCGCCAATGAGTTATTTTCAGTCATGGATGACGCATGTTTGTTTGTTAAATTATAAAAATACATAACGGGGTCATGTTTTAATGGTAAGCCTTCACGCTAAGCAAGCGTACGCTGCAGGTTCGATTCAGATTTACATCTGAATTCATGTTTTCTGTAACTCATAAGCGCTTATCATATTTTTAAAGAGCTACTAAGCAAATAGCGTTTTGTAAAAAATCTCGCCTATCGAAAATCTACACGAGATTTAACCTGCCGATCTGTATGGAATTTTGCTCTTTTTGCCATCAGAACCTAGGGTTCGATTTGTCAGGAGTGTAAACTTGATGAAGTGCAACAGCGTGTACATATTTATTATTATTATTACACATGACAAGAAATATACACAATTTGAGAAAAAACAACAGGTAACTTGATTTGGACATACAATTTTAATGGATCTGGGTTTGTTGCCTTTCGTTT
Organism: Odontocerum albicorne; assembly: GCA_949825065.1. Taxonomy (NCBI): domain Eukaryota; kingdom Metazoa; phylum Arthropoda; class Insecta; order Trichoptera; family Odontoceridae; genus Odontocerum; species Odontocerum albicorne. The sequence continues at coordinate 6,620,608 of OX463843.1, forward strand.
GTCGTATCCCCAGTAAACTAGGCTTTTGCCTGTATCTCACTGAGGATATTACATAATAAACAAATAAAACCACATGCCCTTTCCGTCCACAGAATGATTTACTTACATACTTAATCACGAGAGATTGCCAATCATAATAACATATTTTGTATATATATATTATCGTTGCTCTTCAACAATGTCGAACTTTTACCAAAACAAATCTGAGGTAACTATGAAGAAAATTGTAATATGTTTTATCAAACATTGTTTATGCCACTTTTTGTGGAATAAACAGTGTTTAATAAAACAAATTACAATGTCTTTAAACCTCCACAATGTTAATGCCTTAATTATAAATAATATAGTACATAAAGAAAATATTTCAATTGTTGGCTCGTATCAATTTATTTTTGTCCGAAAGCTTAGAATATGAATTGAAAATGTTGATTTTTTTCTTCAAATTAATGGCTTCTGTTGTAATAAGATATTTAGTTTATTTTACTCCTTTTCCATCCAGCATCTAGAAAGTCGTTCTGTGCGCACTATTCAACAGAATATTTAGAAAGTTGTTCTGCTCAGGAACATTTACAGATTTAAAGGTAATAAATCGATACAAAATCGGTAAGAGTTGAAAAACAGCTTGGGTAAAACAAACAGTTTCTTTAGCATTATTTTCAAACAAAAATATATTTTTTATATAAATTGAATGAAAACTCCATAGGACATATTTAATTGAAAAACAATAGAGTCTTATATCAAACTTTCATTACACACATATCTAAACATCAGTACAAATACACGCACATACTCATGTATTAGTTTAGTAAGGTGACCAAAGATGTACAATAATCTATTTTAAATATACTTCCTAATATTTCCTTTTATTTTTTTTTATTGCGGGCCGTTATTTCCCCAGGTCTAGCATAAACTTTACTATTACAATATTTATTACATATTGCTTTTTTTTACACATGACAAGAAATATAGTATACATAATTTGCGAAAAAACAACAGGTAATTTAATATGGACATACAATTTTAATTGTTGTTGTTTGTTGCCTTTCATTTGTCATGTCCCCAGTAAACTCGGCTTTTTGTCCCCAGTAAACTATTTTGCCTGTATTTCCCTGAGGTTATTATAATAATTAAGATATTACATTAGACAACAGTGATTTTAGGTAAAAAATATGTTATGTTTAGTATCTTACTGTCGAATTTGCTTTCTGTTGATGTTTTCAATAAGATATTTTTACTTTCCAAGTAATCAAAATAAAAGTGTGTTTGTTTCGCTATTAAACATATTAAAAAAATGTACAGTATTGGAAGCAACTTTATACACTTATTATATTATATTATATTTTTTAAACTAAAAAAACTGCAAAAGTATTTTATTATAAAGCTAAAGTGCATTTTAAATTGAATTGCAATGCGATTGACTTTTATCACATTTACAATTTAGCAAGAGGTAGCGTTGCGTTAAAGTATTTTAATTTAATAAGTATAATCAAAAATCAATTTTTATGTATATATATTTAAAATAATGTGCCTATCACATTGAATTTTTTATAAAAATTCTTTGATATTTGGTTTGAGTGTTTTATAGTTATTAATCCAACTTTCTTATCAAAATATTCATACTTCACTTACACACAATACAATAAAAAACATATAATTTATTTGGTTTTAGAAACGGTAACTATTGGGCGTTAACATAAGTTGTGTCCGTTTTTTTCCAAATTAAGAGAACAGTAGGACACAACAAAAAAAATTACAACAAATTAGTCAATAATGTATTCTTCTTCATTATTTTACAACAAACTAGTAAATAATATATTCTCCTTCATTATTTACAACTTCTTGCCAACGTTCTATAAGTTTTTCGATGCCTGTGCGATAAAAATCATACGGTCTTGACTCAAGGAATTCGTCCAGCCATGTCCGCAATTCGACGTCATTATTGAAGGAAAAGCCATCGACGAGCTTTCCTTTCATTCATAGCATCTTCACTGTACACTTCGCAAATATCGCGAGCAGCTTTGACAGTTTTATTCCCTCGATTGAACGCAGAACAGAAAGAGGTGTCGAAAATGCTCACTTTCGTCTACTTGACATTCCATTTTGAAAGCTTGTAATCAAATAAAATAATATATGTAACGTAAACGCAAACACCATATCTTGTAGAGTAGAAAAAATTCTTTCGAATGATGTATAACCTTTACCATTTTGTTTTACTTTTGGTGCTCATTTTTAAATTTGACGGACAACGGACACAACTTATGTTAACACCTTATAAATCATCTTTTATTTTACCATTCTTAAATATTATGACCGTAACTAAAAATCCTAATGGTTTTCCATTTAACTATGGATATTAAATCCAATATATTATAGAAGAAAAATATATGTATTTTTTAAATTGTCAAACTAAAAATAAGACTATGGCCTTAACTATGAGTATTCGTCGCTCATTATTAATACAAATATCAATTAAATACAGATATTTTACATACAGACAAACATATCTTATAGAGCAGAAATTTTCTTTCGAATGACATATAACGTTTACCATTTTGTTTTACTTTTGGTGCTCATTTTTAAATTTGGAAAAAACGGACACAACTTATGTTAACACCTAATATAAAACGAAAATAAATATAATTTTTAATTGAAATAAAATTTCATTAAAAAAGAAACAAAACGAGTATGGCTAAAATATGTTTTTCTACCGGAAAAGGAATAATACAATAGTTTTGTGATTTGGATTGTTTTGTTTGTTTAGCTCTCATTGAGGAACGTGGCGTGGAACCTCTTCACAAGATATTGAAAAAGTTGGGTGGATGGCCACTTCTGGAAGGTGACAAGTGGAAAGAAGGAGATTTCTCCTGGAAGGAGTCAGTTTACCGTTTCCGCCGTGCTGGATACTCCGTAGACTACTTCCTCGATTTCTCTGTTGGAGTTGACGTAAAGAACTCGACAAACAGGATCATTGATGTAAGTATACATGTCGATTTGCCAGATGACCAAGTGTATTTTAATGTTATCTCTTCTTCTTCTCCCTGGCTCCATCCCAACTTATTGTCTGCGAAGGCTATTGGGGTCAGCTCTCCTCATTCTCAGGTTGTATGCTTTTATGTCCCAGACTACGTCCCCCAGGCCGAGCCTCTGCATCAGGTTATCTTTTTGCACCGCCCATGAATTATTTGGTCTTCCTCTGGTTGTTATTCGAGGAAGATCCATGGAGATTGCCTGGTTCACAATGTGATCGGGTGCTCTGCGTCCAACGTGCCCATACCATCTCAATCGCCTCTCCTCCATCTTGCTGTTGATGTCTGTAACACCTAGGCTTCCACGAATGCGTGAGCTTTTTATTTTGTATCTTAGTGACACACCAGTTGACCATCTTAGCATGCGCATTTCAGCAGTTTCTAGTTGGCTAGAGTGAGAGTTATGCATCGTCCAGCATTCGGAGCCATAGAGGAGTGCGGGTCTGACAATCGTTTGGTATACTTTTCCTTTTAACTTGACTGGCATTTTCGGATCACATAGAACTTCCGTCATTGATCTATACTTCATCCATCCCACACTAATTCTATGTGTTACATCTGCTGCACATCCTCCATCGCTATGGATGAGTGACCCAAGATACTTAAAGGAGTCACAATTTGGTAATATACGAGTATCTCCATCTATTTGAATTACGGGAGTGACAGCATTTGTGTTCTCGAATGGTAGGTACAGATACTCTATTTTCTTTCTGCTCAGTCTCAATCCATTGCCCTCCAAGATTCTTCTCCACCTTTCCAGACTATTTTGCAGGTCTTCATGTTTTTCACTAATTAATACGATATCGTTTGGAAATAGTATTTTAATATTATGTAATAGAGCTAAATAATTTTTTTTTACGATAATGAATTACAAATATCTTCGTTTTTGTAATAATCCATATTAAGAAAACATTAATAAGTAAATATGTCAATTTATCTGTCGAATACGTGTGTAACTTTTCCAAACAAGTTTTAAGATTAGTATTACATATATGCTAAAGCTAAATATTATTCAATATTTTTAACAGTAGTATTACATATATACTAAAGCTAAATATTATTTGATATTTTTAACAGTAGTATTACATATATGCTAAAGCTAAATATTATTCGATATTTAAAAAAAAATGATGGTATATTATTTTAAATAATGAAAACAACTAGCACTTTTTTTGTAGTGATCAATATTTATATATAAAATATTACTAACAATGAAACTGAAGTCAACTACAAAGAATCCATCACGGATTAGTTTCCTAAATCACGAAGGGTTAAAAAAAACTACAGCGATAAGAGTTCCTTTTAGGCGACTCTCCTTGTCTCATACATACTCGTATAAAAAAGGGGTTGTGTCTATCTCTTTAATACATAGATCTATACTTTTCTTAATTTAGAGGACCGATCCGTGATGGAATTTAGTGCGACGTGGCAAACTTTTTTCTTTGGTTGTTTTTTCTTCGATGTAAAATAACTACTCTAATTGAAATGTTTAATTTTATATACCAATTGTACAGAAAGTTGCATTCGGAAAAAAATAAACGTTTTTTTTTTCGTGAAACAAATGTTTGTTTACTTCTTTAATTTTGTCAATTTGATCCGATTTATGAGTGATCTGGTACATATTTGATATATTCGTTGCGAAAACTGCTTTGTGAAATATTACCATCTGAAATATTTGCACACTTCTTGTAACATTTGAAATTATAGCTCTATGGACCATATAAACTTGTTATTGGGAGAAATATCACCATCTGAAAAATTTGCACTGTTCTTGTAACATTTGAAATTATAGCTCTATCGACCATATAAACTTGTTATTGGGTAAAGGAGAAAAAAAAATTACAGACGCGAATATTTAAATATTAAATATTTTTTTATATACGAATATTGTACTTAATATAAGTATCTCAGTTTGGCGTTTATCTCATAACTATAATTTATTAACCCAAGATTGTCAATTATTGAATGTGTTGAATGAAAGACTAATTCCATTGTAATTTATTTTTATCAAACACTGTTTATTCCACTTTTTTATGACGGTATAACCCTACCGGTTTCAATGCTTTCACCTCATCTTCAGGTGAGCACAAACAAGACTTGAAACCGGTAGGGTTATACCGTTACAAAAAAGTGGAATAAACAGTGTTTGATAAAAATAAATCACAATGTCTTTAATGCCTTAACTATAAACAACAGACTAATTTCATTTAAGATTGATAGCGTTTTCTGCAAACTCCTTTAATTAATATTTAAAGTAAGATAAATTTTTTGGTATGTACACTTTTTAAAAATACCCTTTGTATTTCTGGAACTTAACAAACAGGGTGTCCCAAAGGGCAACGTCAAGCCGGAATTGAAGAAGAGGCCAGCTTATGACGGTTCATAATTAAAAAAAAATTCTTGAAAAAATTTTATACTTTTCGAGTTATAGGCATTTCTTAGAAAATTGTGAAAGTAGCTACCCTGAGCCGAATGTTTGTATATTGTGACTACAAATTGGTATATTTTATGATTTTAATGGTTGTATCGTAATCCTCGATAGCCCTGCTATTAGTCGAAGTCAGATATAAAACCAAAAAAAATATGCAAGTTTGAAAAAAAAATTGTTTTTGTCCGATCATAAAAAATAATATTTTTTATCAGCCAACTTTAACTCATCATACTGTAAAAATAATGTACTACGCTAACCTGGCAAGTTACATCAAAAGTTGGTCTGTTTAGTCAGGATTTCAAAATAGTACAATACATATCTACTACTTCTTTAAAAATAATTTTAAAACATTAATTTCTGTTATTAAAGATCGAATTCAAAAAAATTGAGCCAGACAAACGATACTGCGCATGCACGGGTTAGAGTAGGACACCATTTTTGACAGGAACTTGATATTACGTATCAAAAATGGCGACACTAACTCGTTCAAGCGCAGTATTTTTTTAATTCGATCTTTAATAACAGAAATTAATGTTTTAAAATTATTTTTAAAGAAGTAGTAGATATGTATTGCACCATTTTGAAATTCTGATTAAACAGGCCAACTCATGATTTAACTTGCCAGGTTAGCGTAGTGAATAATTTTTACAGTATGATGAGTTAAAGTTGGCTGATAAAAAATATTATTTTTTATGATCGGACAAAAACAATTTTTTTTTCAAACTTGCATATTTTTTTTGGTTTTATATCTGATTTCGACTAATAGCAGGGCTATCTAGGATTGCGATACAACCATTAAAATCATAAAATATACCAATTTGTAGTCACAATATACAAACATTCGGCTCAGGGTAGCTACTTTCACATTTTTCTAAGAAATGCCTATAACTCGAACAGTATAAGGCTTTTTCAAGATTTTTTTTAAAATTCTGAACCGTCATAAGCTGGCCTCTTCTTCAATTCCGGCTTGACGTTGCCCTTTGGGACACCCTGTATATGATTGTTATTTCATATACACATTTAATCTAAAGCCGTTAGCCTAGTATATAATTTTCTGGTTTCATGTTACTACAAAATTAAAGCAAGTACTCGTGTACTCGTAGTATTGCCAAATTTGAAAATCAATATTCTCTCGTGACATTTTTGTATTCAAATATAAACTACTATTTATTACTCATTTCTAACACGAATAGTGGAAACAGTCCTTTTTTTTTATTTCCTGACATCAATGTATGTAATTCAGTTACGATTTTATGTATTGGGAGTTAGCATAATTTGTGTCCGATTTTTTTTCAAATTTAGAAATGAAAATCAAAAATAAAACAAAATCGTAAAGGTTATTCGTCATTCGAAAGAATATTTTCTGTTCTAAAAGATATTGTGTTTGCTTTTACGTTACATATATTATTTTATTTGATTACAAGCCTTCAAAATGGAATGTCAAGTAGACGAAAGTGAGCATTTTCGACACCTCCTTCTGTTCGCGTTCAATCGAGGAAACAAAGCTGCCAAAGCTGCTCGCGGTATTTGCGAAGTGTACGGTTAACAGTTATGAATTAAATGACAGCTCGTCGATGGTTTTTGCGTTTCAAAGACGGTAATTTTGACCTAAAAGACATGGAGCGTTCCGGACGACCAGTGGACTTCGATGAAGACCGCTTAAACCATATTATTCATGAAAATCCCCTTCAAACTACCGTAGAATTGGCTGAGGAGATGAATTGTAGTCACATGACTGTATACCACCATCTTAAATCAATGGGAAAAGTCCAGAAGTTCGGCGCTTGGGTTCCACATGTTTTGAGTGAAAACAACAAAAATCAACGTTTGACAATTGGAGGTATCGAAAACGCTCACTTTCGTCTACTTAACATTCCATTTGAAGGCTTGTAATCAAATAAAATAATATATGTAACGTAAAATCATGTATTCTTCTTCATTATTTTACAACAAACTAGTCAATAATATATTCTCCTTCATTATTTACAACTTCTTGCCAACGTTCTATAAGTTTTTCAATGCCTGTGCGATAAAAACCATCCGGTCTTGATTGAGGAATTCGTCCAACCATGTCGGCAATTCAACGTCATTATTGAAGGAAAAGCCATCAACGAGCTGTCCTTTTATTCATAGCATCTTCACCGTACACTTTGCAAATATCGCGAGCAGGTTTGGCAACTTTATTCCCTCGATTGAACGCACAACAGAAGAACGTGTCGAAAATGCTCACTTTCGTCTACTTGACATTCCATTTTGAAGGCTTGTAATCAAATAAAATAATATATGTAACGTAAAAGCAAACACAATATCTTGTAGAGCAGAAAATTTTCTTTCAAATGACGTATAACCTTTACCATTTTGTTTTACTTTTGGTGTTCATTTTTGAATTTGAAAAAAAAAACGGACACAACTTATGTTAACACCTTATAAATCATCTTTCATTTTACCATTCTTAAATATTATGACCGTAAATAAAAAACCTAATGGTTTTCCATTTAACTATGGATATTAAATCCAATATATTATAGAAGAAAAATATATGAATTTTTTAAATTGTTAAACTAAAAATATGACTATGTCCTTAACTATGAGAATTCGTCGCTCGTTATTAATACAAATATCAATTAAATACAGATATCTTACATACAATTATTTCAATACAACAAAACCTTTTTTTTTTACCTGGCGAGTTTATTGCCATGTGGCATTCTCTTCCAACCAACCAGAAAGATTTTTTAATAGGCCCTAAGTGAAAACCAGACTAGAATCTTATTAAAAAATAATTGGGTTCCAGCGGGGATCGAAACCGCAACCTCCGGATTGGTAGACAAGTGTCTTACCACCAGGCCACCGAGTTTGTCTTAACTAAGAATCGAAATCCGACTTTTTATCCTTACTTCATTTCTTTTAACCTGTATTTTAAAGTATTTTTCATTCCTTTTATTAAACAATCATTACATCATTTCACATTTTTTTAACAAAGAAACTATTTATTCTCAAAATAGATAAAAAAATTAACTGATATTTTGCAAGCGAACATTGCAATCGCATAACTCTGATAATGTAACGTATTTATTTCTTTTCCTTGCATAAATGAATATTATTTTATAAATTTTGTTTTATATTCAATTCAAAGAAACTCAAATGGTTTACATTTTTTTCCCCGGTCGATTTGACTTGACTTTCTTTCGGAAACACTTCAAAACTCATTTATTTTGCTTTCTAATATATTTATACATATTTAATTATATAAAGTATAGCCATGTAAAATATAAAATAAATCAAAAAGCCTTTTCAGTAGTACAATATATATATATATACATACCAAAGATTTCCCGGATTATTTTCTCTTTTGCAATCAATATGAAACTTTTAGTGTTATAATTGACACAATGCATTAAAAAAACTGAACTTTAGCAAAACTATTGATGTGTATTATTATCATAGTCACAGAACACAGTCAATCATCACTATTATTCATTACTTATTTATTTATTAAACACTTTTATTGCAAATACAATTTGGCGGGCTTATTGCCAGGCGGCAATCTCTTCCAACCAACCAGACAAAAGTAAATGAAGCAAGTTACGTGGTCGCATAAATAATTCAAATGACTATCCATCCCCACAAAACCCATAAACATATACGTGAGCACATGCCCACGAACCCCACAAAGACGGACAATCACCCGAACATTGATTTTCACATAAAGTGAGATATCATCAATCAAAAGGAAAGGAAGGGATGGTGGAGAGGAAAGGAAAGACAAATCAGGAATGAAACACGTTATTTTACTGACTAGAAATTAAGAGGTTTTCAGTTGCTTCTTAAAGCATGTGAGGACGGAGCGAGTCTTATATTGGTTTGTAACTGATTCCAGAGTCTCACTGCATGGACAGTAAAGGACGACGTAAAGAAAGAGAAGCGGTGAACTGTAAAGGCCAATAGACAATCTCTGTTTGAGCGTAACGCTAATCCATGATTGGAAATACGCTGAAAATTTTCGGCTAGATAAGAGGGGGTGGCGGGACAGTTAAGGATATTATACAATAGAGACAGTATGTGAATTTGGCGTTTATTTCTAACATTCAACCAGTTCGATGCCTTCTGGTATGAAGTTATATGATCGTACTTACGTAGGTTGAAAATGAATCTTAGACACACATTTTGAAGACGCTGTAATTTGTCCAGCTGTTCCTCTGTAACATCCAAGTAACATACGTCCGCATAGTCCAGAATCGGAAAGAGCAGATATTGTACGAGTAAAATTTTGGTTTTAGTTGGTAGGAATCTTTGCAACACTTTAAGGGAATGAAAGCTGAAGAAGATCCTTCGGCTTACCTCATTTATTTGATCTTGCCATGAGAGAGTGTTATCTATAGTATTAGCACTCCTAGGTTTTTAACAGTTTTATGTAATGGTATGATAGAGCCATCAAGTAATATTGGAGGAAGTAAGTCAGTGTGTTGAATTTACCGAGAAGCTGAGGGCTGCCACTTACTGCTTACTTACGTTTCATTTGAAAAAGAACTAATAATTATGTGGTTTATCTTTATTTTTAAAATACTACTAATAACCCGTCAATGATGACGGAAGCAAATATTTGACCTAGTTAGTAAGTAATAACCCGTCAATAATGACGGAAGTTAGTAATAGTTAGTTAGTAATAACCCGTCAATAATGACGGAAGCAAATATTTGTTTCTAATACAAGTATTCGTAGTTGCATTTGCCTTTGTGCAGCTTCTCTAGAGTCTCGTTAGCTTGTTTCGATTCACGTGATCGTTTCTTCTTTTTAGAATCTGCAGCTTTTTGCACCCATCAAATGATTTTTATTTGTAATGCCTTAAATTTTAATTTTGCCTTGCGGAAATAATCGATCACTTATATTTTAAAGATATCTTTAACAAAATCGATAAGTTTTATCCGTAAAATCGTTTAAAACAATGGGATTATTTCTGATCAAAAAGTGACAGCTGTCAAATAATTTCCGATTTATGATTTTTTTCTCACCGTTACAATATAATCAAATAACTATTTTTCTCACCGTGACATTATAATCAAATAACTATTTTTCTCACCGTGGCATTATAATCAAATAACTGTTAAACCGTAAATATGACTACATAATGTTACACACGGACGTACTCGTAAGTACATCCGATTGTGTATTGCTTGATGATGATCGATGATCAATCGTACAGCTTGTTTTACATTATGTTTATTTATTTGAAAAAAATATTTTATTTTGCATATCAAGAAAACATTTTCCGAGTAAAATACAAACTCTTTAATGGGGCAAAGACGCAAGCCGGTCGACTACCCACAATTTCAAACACATGATGCGTATCTCCGTATTTTTGTTACTAAAAACACAATTTTTAATACGAAAAAAAAAAAAAATTAACCTGGCGAGTTTATTGCCACGTGGTAATCTCTTCCAACCAACCAGAAATATGTTTTTATAGGCCCTAAGTGTTAACCAGACTGGAATTCTATTTAAAAAAATCTGGGTTCCAGCGGGGATCGAATCCGCAACCTCCGAATAGGCAGACAAGTGTCTTACCACCAGGCCACGGAGATCGTTATTATTTATGTTACACATACTATTTTTTTACAGTGCGAAAAAAAAAAAAAAAATGGTTTCTCTACAAGTTAAATTGACCGTTAGTATTTAAATTTAAAAAAAAAACTGCATATTTTTCCTGTGATAGTGTATAAATTTTTCGTTATTAATAACTTAAGTATTTTAAATACGAGTATATCAAAATATCTTTAAAAAATAATCATTTCGTATGGCTTAGATTAATTTACCATTTGGTATTTTTGTAGTAATAAAATATTTTTTTATTCGAAGCATACATTTATCACCAAAAAGCCACAAAGCACGAATATACAAAGTGTTACCAAAAAAGTCGACAAAATTTTCCGTGAACATTAAAATAATCGTGTTCATGTATATAAAATTATGGTTTTATTTGACATTACTCCTTAGCAAAACCTATATTTATTGGCAAGTTGCGGTGTTGATATTGTTTCGTGCCTAATACATATTTAATTTCATTACAATTTAAAGTATCCACTTTTATTATACATTTCTTTGACATAAATCTATATATACGAAACTTAATACAAAATATTGTACATTATTTTTGTTACTAAAAAAACATTGTTAGATTTATCAGAATTTTTCTTCCTAATTTAAGTGCTAGAACTAGCTTTGATATGTGGAAGCAGTCCCTGGACATTGAAAGTAAGTAATAAAAGAAGAATAAATGCAGAAGAAATCGTTTAGAATATATGAAATTATAATGTTTGATAGGGTAAGAAATGATCGAAAAAAAAACTCGTTATTACAAATAGAATTCATGAAACAACATCAAGATGGTTTACCCACATTAACACTTATCTTGGCAAAGTTAAATTTATCCAAATATTAACGTTTTTTTTTGTGATTCCTTGTTATATGGTAAGTTATGAAGAAAAATTGAGGAAAAAAATCACAACTTTTCCTTATATTTTTTTTTATATGTAACACCCACGTTACATTGCCAAAATATCAATTTTTATAAAACACAAAAAGGGCTATAAAATTATTATATAATCTAAAACATGAACAACATTTACATAGATGAATTATCAACAAATAAAATGGTTTGAATAAAAACTTTTCTACATGTAGTGATTAATAAGATATTTAGATTATTTACCCCAATTTTTAAAACGCGACCACGCTGTCCAGACATGCTGACCCGATGTCGTTTGAAAGCTTGTAGCGTGTCAATATTTGTCACCAGATGATACCACTGCACACAATAGTGCATGTATAGTATTTGAATGTGTTGCCATATTTGAAAGTTTCCGTTTTTTTTTTAAATCCCTTAATTAGTTTAACACCTGTGTTACAATGCTATGATAAGGGTTTACGATATAAATATATATTATATTATGACACTGAAATGAATGAAGAGCGAGTGAAAAGTGTAAATAAATAGTTAGAGAAGTTTGAACTCGGGGAAAGGTGAAAAGTATAAGAAACAGGAGAATTTGTATGATGAAATAGATTACGCGAAAGTTGTTTGTATGGATAATAAGGTGTGGAGATTTGTCGTATCTTTCTAGCCAAAAGGGATGTGGTGTGATGGTACTGACGAGTATCTCTACCTTCCTATTATTATATCCAAACACACGTTTCAAACACATACGCATCTCAATTATATTTTATAAAATATAGCCAAGTAAAATATTTAATAAATCAAAAGGCCTTTTCAGTAGTCTATATAACATACCAAACTTAAGTAGTGAATAATAGTGTTGATTGACAGTGTTCTATGACTAGAATAATAATACACATCAATAGTTTTTTCAGTAGTCTATACTCGTATAAAATACCAAACTTAAGTAATGAATAATAGTGTTGATTGACAGTGTTCTATGACTAGAATAATAATACACATCAATAGTTTTTTCAATATTCTTTATAACATACCAAACGAAAGTAATGAATAATAGTGTTGATTGACAGTGTTCTATGACTAGAATAATAATACACATCAATAGTTTTGCTAATGTTCAGTTTTTATATTATAAATGTTTTGTGTCAATTATAACGTTAAAAGTTTCATATTGATTGCAAAAAAAGAAAATTATCTGGCAAATCTTTGGTTTATAGACGGACTACTGAAAAGGCTTTTTTAATTTATTTAACATTTTACTTGGCTATATTTTCTGGATTGTATTTGCACAAATCAAATTATATTTTAAGTTATTAAATTATATTTAAATTAAAACACTAAATAAATAAAACGTTATCAGCCCTAACTTACTCACTGGCTGGTTACACCGAAATTTGTTTGATATCAATTTAAAAAAAATGTACATTAATTTGCTTAAAAAATGTACATTATTTTACAAAATATGTACAATAATTTGCTAAAAAATGTACATTAATTTGCTAACAAAATGTACATTAATTTGATAAAAAAGTGTACATTAATTTGCTAAAAAATGTACATTAATTTGCTAAAAAAATGTACATTAATTTGCTGAAAAATGTACATTAATTTGCTTAAAAAATGTACATTATTTTACAAAATATGTACAATAATTTGCTAAAAAATGTACATTAATTTGCTAACAAAATGTACATTAATTTGATAAAAAAGTGTACATTAATTTGCTAAAAAATGTACATTAATTTGCTAAAAAAATGTACATTAATTTGCTGAAAAATGTACATTAATTTGCTAAAAAATGTACATTAATTTGCTAAAAAAATGTGCATTCATTTGCTAAAAGAATACATTAATTTGCAAAAAATGTACATTCATTTGCTAAAAAAATGTACATTAATTTGCTAAAAAATGTACATTAATTTGCTAAAAATGTACATTAATTTGCTAAAAAAATGTACATTAATTTGCTTAAAAATGTCGTACGCACATGCCTTTTGGTATTAATTTTTTACATTGTTTCTGCAAAACAACATTAAAAGACGAATAATATCGACCAAATTATTTAAAAAATAAACTAGTTTTTCATATTTCTTGAATCTTTGAAAATACTAGTTTCACTTTGTGGTGCCATGTTTTATGTAAAAGGAAAAATAAGGAAATAAAACACTTATTTTATATTTTTGTGTTCATCACTGGTTTATTTTTGGGTTTACTACCGGTTTCGTAGACCACCGTCTTCATCGTCAAGTGAAGATAAACTAAATTGTTAAAAATACATTTCCTGTACAAGTATAAATAATATAAGAGCTATTTCATATATTATACAATATTATATATATTATTGCTACATACATAAGTACCATCACGCCATTTCGCTATTGGGGTAGACAGAGAGGATATACCACCATATTTTCCTAACTCGACACACATCCTTAGCTTCTTCCACATCCATACATCTTCTCATACAACCTACACAATTTCTCTGACTTATTTTCCTTCTTTCAGAATATTCATTTGATCCAACAACACTTTCCTTGGTCTTCCTCTCATACCCCTTCTCCTCACATCTGCACTGTATGCGTGCTTTGATAGTTTGTCTTCATTCATTCATTCCACGTGTCCAAACCATCTCGACATACTCTTATTCATCTTCATATTTATCCCTCATCACTTCATTCCGTATTATGTCAAACATTGTCACTCCATGTATTCTTCTCAATGCACGTGTGGCGGTCGCACACTCGGAATACTGTGGGCATTGATACACACGGTCAATGACCGATGAAGTGACCTTTGCATTCCTCGACAAATTTAAATAAACAAGTCCAAAGTTCCCACGCCGGCCATTCAACCCGCAGCCCGGAGCGGACCGCATTCCACGCCGGAGCGAGAACGCACCACGGCTGTCTCGCCAGTTCCGTATTTGAATGATACCTACATACAACATTAATCGTTTCGTTAATGCAGAAACGAGACGAAGGACATCTTGCTCGCATTCCCGCACACACGCGGAAATAGTATAAATACCTACGTTTACTAATAAAAACTCTTCTTCCGCATTGCGATCCAAAACGTGTTTTATTTATCAACAAATCATCATCATCTCTTCCCTTAAGGACTAGCTCCTAAACACGCATCTCACTTATTGTTGGGTTTATCGGCTTATCTCAATATTTTTTCATGTCCACATTTCACTCCCGTACATCAGAGTTGACACCAAAATTCTATTGTATAATATTTCATTACTCGTCACAAAAAAACTACTTTGATACAAAAATATTTTCAGTACCATTGTACTGAAAATATTGATTCATTAATTAAAAATACTTGATTCATTAATCAAGAATTATTTCATTAAATAGAGGAAAAATATAGTTAAATTCATGAAACATAACAATTGACGCGAAAAACATAAAGTTTCGTTTCTACTCATGTTTCGCAATATTCAATATAATAAAGTAATAAAAAATCAATGTTTTGAAACACTTCAAATCTTAAATCAACATTAGATATTATCAGCTAACAATGCACAGTCAAGAATTTATGTTTTAAAGCGTATTCAGATAAGTGGAAATATTTTTCATATGACGTGAAACAGCTAGTTAGCTACCGATATACCTTACATATACTCGTATTAAAATAATAACACACCCATACCTCGCTTTACGGCCTAGATACGTTCCGGAAAAGTTGGCCGTAAAGCGAAAAACCGTATAACGAATCAATTATATTGATACAAACTCATACATCTCACTCTCACTCTACTTCGATATATGGCAACGCAAGAAATAGAATCTCAGTTTGCAGTTGTGTTTCTTCCTTCGAGGTATGACATATACATTGTTAGTCCGTCTCAGGTCTCAGTCGCTCTAGGGCATTTATCTGAGGTGGTCTCTTCGCCCGTTTCGTGAACGTCGGCCGATGTTTTTTTTCATGTTTTCAACAATTTTATTTCAATTATTATCACTTTTGACTTCAAATTTAATTAATTTAAGCGATTGGCTATGAATATTCTTATTTTTTCGATTATAAATCGCTCATTTTTACATGTATATTGAATACACAACACCGGAACGGCAGGATTTTTTTTAGCACAGGAAGGGAAATATTAAATAAAAACGCTATCACTTTATGATACGCACTCAATAAAAGTATTATCATATGATTCATAGTTTTGAATCCATAATACTATTTATTTCAAATAAATTAATTTGACCAATGTTAAGACTGTCCTAATCCACTTAATTGATATTTTACTATTCGAAGCACTAAATCTAAGAATGATATTTTTATTTGTTTGTCCACAGCTTGATCAAGCATCTTTGGGTCTTAGCAGGGAATATCTCAACAAAGGTTTATCAGACAAATTGGTGAAGGCGTACTATGACTACATGGTAGATGTTGCTGTGATATTGGGAGCTGACAAGACCAAGGCTGTAAAAGAACTAAATGATTCAATCAACTTTGAAATCAAATTAGCTAACGTAAGTATGTTAACAATTTGTACTCAAAAACAAAATGAGACGTCATCATTATTTATTTTGAAGATTAACTAAATATTGATTATTTTTATCAAAATGCCATCCTCAAGGCGAGTTTTTTGACTGTGTTAATTAGGTCCTAATCAACTGTTGACAAGCGCTCAATAAGTTGAAATGAGTATCTTGTGGACATGTTTGTTTTGTTGACAACGATACAATTTTGGCTTATTAGGTCCTAATCAACTGTTGACAAATGCTCAAAAAGTTGTAATGAGTATCTTGTGGACATGTTCGTCTTGTTAACAACGGTATAATTTTGGCTTATTAGGTCCTAATCAACTGTTGACAAATGCTCAATAAGTTGAAATGAGTATCTTGTGGAGATGTTCGTCTTGTTGACAACGGTATAATTTTGACTTATTAGGTCCTAATCACCTGTTGACAAATGCTCAAAAAGTTATGATGAGTATCTTGTGGACATGTTCGTCTTGTTGACAACGGTATAATTTTGGCTTATTAGGTCCTAGTTAACTGTTGACAAGTACACAATAAGTCGTAACGGTTGTATTGTGGATAGTGGTGTGAGTTTTATTCACTTTATCTACTGGGCTGAAACATATATTCTTCTCTTTTTTTAGGGTTTTTAAAATAATTTTCTCGTAAATTCAGTAATAAATTAAATCAATTAAGTACGTGTGTGCCATTTTGACCGATAGTCTTCTTGCACCGTTCTGGTAGCCTAAGAATTCCTCTTTTGAATTACAATCCTTAAGGTTTTAGCAGCATTTCGTATTCGGTATTAACACTATCAACCGAGTTCTGCAAAGATCGATACGAATGATAGTCAGAAGGTGCAATGTTATGATTAATGGTGGATGTACGACATCATCTTAGGCAAGTTGCATCATTTTTAATTAGTCATGCTTAAGCACAACGCCTTTTCTATTATCTTGTTGATTTCTTACTTCAATCTAGCCAATTGTGAACTGTACTTATTAGAATAAATAGTTTGGTTTGCTGACAACAGTTCATTGTGCACGATATATTTTCGATCCCACCAGATACACATCATCGTCTTCTTGGAATGCATTTTAGCCTTTCCGATCGTGTGTGCTGGATCAGCCCACTGTGACCATGATTTTTTAAGCGAACTTGTTAATAATCCACTTTTGTTTGCCTATAATTATTCATTTGAGAAAAAAACTTATTTTCATTGCATTTAAGTAGTGAGTCACAGTAGAAATTTGGTATATTTATTTTGTTCCCTCAATTCATGTAGCCCCCAAGTATTGAGCTTCTTTACTATCCAAAGGTAACGTCAATTCATGTAGCCCCCAAGTATTGAGCTTCTTTACTATCCAAAGGTAACGTCAATTCATGAAGCTCCCAAATATTGAGCTTCTTTACTATCCAAAGGTAACGTCAATTCATGTAGCCCCCAAATATTGACCTTCTTTACTATCCAAAGGTAACGTCAATTCATGTAGCTCCCAAGTATTGAGCTTCTTTACTATCCAAAGGTTACGTCAATATCATGAAACAGTAGTGGCAAAACATTTTTAGTGCCTGATCAATTTCATATATCATCAAATGGTGATCTTTATCAATTATGATCTTAATATTATTTATGTCTGTGATGACAGACTGTCTTTGGCATCATAATTTCTTTCTCTAAATGTCTCAAACCATAAAGAGTATTGGCTCTTCTACAGCAGGGTTTAAACGCCTACAACATTGACTCCTTTAATCGTAAAAAATGACAACATTGCGACATTTTTTTTACCTTTTCGGAAGAAAAAAAAGCATAATATGGCGAAGACTTTCTTTATTTTCTGATATATTTAAAATATGGCAAAAAAAAACGCTATGGCTCTCCGATCATTTTATCAAAACGACATTTGAAATATAATGTTTTTAAATAACATAATATTTGTATATGTAAAATTAATTAAGGGTCAAAGACAAAGCGATGATACGTAGAGCCAGAAATAGAAATAAAACATGCTTCCATTATTAAAATCTTCTCTACATATAAATCCAACCAGACTTTCCACATTTACTATATAATAATAGTTAAATTGTAACATTAATCACAACATTTTGAAACGATCTTGACGTGTCTGCATGTCCATTATTGTCGATGACCTTTATATTTGATTGTAAAGTTCATATAACAAATAATTGCCCTTGTGCTTGTTATTGGAACGAAACGTCAAATAAATTAGTTTTTCACAGTGATCAGGTAATTCCACGCTCTATATTTTTTTAACAAGAATTGTTTTTTTTTTTTTTTTCAGATTTCACTTCCACTTGAAAAGAGGCGTAATGCTACAGCTCTATACAATCCTATGAACATCAAAGAATTGCAACGAAAATTCCCCAGGTACAAATATTTTTAGACAAAATATTTTTTTGAAAAAGTTTTTATTTAATATGTAATAACAATATATGGGGAATACAAATAAAGAATAAAAGTCAATTATAATACGAGATCTTAGTGTACTATACAACAACAGAACATTATCAAAAGCAGCAAAAATATAATACATAACAATGCGTTGATGCCCACCTTGACGTATGAATGTAAATCTAGGACTTGGAAAAAACAAGAATAAAAGTAAAATTGATTATGTGGAGATGCGTGCACTAAAAGTTTATACACATCACTATTGCTAAGTATTCCATTTTTGCCTTTCCCGTTACATAAGAGTTTCCCAAGAATCTCTCCACTGCTCGCCGAGGTCGTCCCATGCCTCCCTCAGCCCCAAATTCCCAACCCGAATGTTTACCGTTAGAAGGGTGTATATCGGTACCAGTTCGAACAGAATCAAGTCTTGTTGGTGCTCCCTGATGATGAGGTGAAAGCCTTGAAACCTGTAGGGTTATACCGTTACAAAAAGTGGAATAAACAGTGTTTGATACAACAAATTACAATGTATTTAAACCTCCACAACGTTAATGCTTTAACTATAAATAATATATGAAATATGATTTAATTAATCTTAACCATTTTGAGATATTTCAGTTTTGATAATTCACGACGAAAAGCAAAAACTTTATGTTTTGTTTTCGAAATCGGGAGATTTGGAAGCATTTTTTTTAAATTTATTTAAATCCCGTTTTCGTATCGTGCTCGATATTTCATAATGCGTAATTTCTCTACCGCCCACCGATCTTTTCTAAAGCCGTGTATCGTTTATGCGCGGCAAACCATCGAACATTGGCTCGCGCGGCAGCCGCGCTTGATGGATACTGAGTTGCCGCGCGAGCCAAATCGAACATTCGATTTGGCTCGCGCGGCAACTCAGTATCTATTAAGTGCAGCTGCCGCGAGAGCCAATGTTCGATGGTTTGCCGCGCATAATCGATACACGGCTTAAGAGTTTCCGGTTACGATAAGTGTCCCATGCTCTACCATAATATTATTCTACGAGTATTATATATTCTAGTAGACATCTGTCGTGATCGAGTATGATTGTCAGTAATATTGTTACATAGATGGAACACACCTGTTCCGGTATTAGTTTATTGTGTTAATAACAAACGGTTGCATTTAATCAAGCGCACATTCTTGAGAAATTTAATGCAGCGTTCCGATGGCAAGGATATTAAACATTCAAGGCGATCGGCAGGGTTTTTCTGATGCTTGATAGTGTGGCGGTCGTCGCGGAATATTGTCGCATACATACAGTCAATGACCGATGAAACGACCTTCGGATTCCTCGATAAATTATAGTAAACAGTCCGAAGGTCACATGCTGGCCATTGACGCCGAGTGAGAGAACGCACCACGGCTATCTCACCAGTTCCGTATTTAGATGAATACCTACATACGACAATAACCGTTTCTGCATTCACAGAAGCGAGACGTAAGCATATCGCGAACGCACTCTCGCGCACATTTCAAAAATATATAAATACCTACGTTATTATAAAAATAAACACTCTCTCTTTCCGCATTGCGATTTAACGAGTTTATTTATTTATCAACAACCATAGTCATCTCTTCCGATAAGAACCATTCTGCTAAAATAGTACTTTAACAAATTATTTAACACAATTTTTTAATTATAATGATCCAAAAATAAAACCTGTCCACCAGAAATCAAACGCTAATTCTTAGACCCATTCTTGGACCCTCTTAGACCTACATCTTGTTAACCTTCTACCATGATTATTTTCCGGATATGCGAGTTTCTTTTTCTCAACAATGAAACTGTAATGGTCGTGCGAGTCCTCATTTATAAAATCCTCAGTATGCTTTAAGTTTTCGTTGTATTTACTTTAGTCTCGACTCGATATATCATTATCGGTCTTAAACATTTCATATACAACCTTGTGCTTTATAGCTATTCTATATATGAAATAGTACGTGTAACTTAATATCTTAAATCGGTTTTCATTTCAGCATTCCTTGGTTGGAATACATTAATACATTATTGCATCCACACATTGCGGTCAACGAGGAAGAAATTGTTATTGTGAATGTGCCAAGTTTCCTGACAGATTTGGAGGTAAGTTTTTCACTTTTTTTTATGAACAGTAGAAAGAAATGAATTTTGTTTAAATGGCAAAGAGAAAAATATGTGACTTGACGGTATATGATATAATAGAATAAGGATTGAAATTATAAAAATTAATTTGTTCTAAGAACTGGTTAAGTAAGTATTATGAAAACAAAATAACCCTCAGGTCATTTGAACATATTTAACGAATAGTTAAAAATACTACGCAAACTGTATAAGAAAACATCAAATTATACAATAGATAGTCAAACATCGGGTCACGAACGCCTCTAGCCACGAACGAATCGGCTTACGAAAACAATTTCCTAACAAATTTTGACTCGACCTGCGTACAATGCCTCGGCTCACGAATTAGTTGTAACGGCGCATTACGCAATTACGCATTAGTTGTTCTCAGGTGCGCGCGTTGTGAACATTGTTTGTCGTTGCGTTCGTTGTTCCTAATACATTTTTTTTTGCTTTTTATATATAAAATATATTTTGCATTAAATTAACCCTCATTATGGCTCCCAAAAAAATAATTTCGGTTGGCGAACATTACTGCTCGCGAACGGAATCAAATAATGAATTAAGTTCGTAGCCCGAGGTACCACTGTATATCTTTCTTCCCTTCTCGAATAACTGTCTCTTTACGTAGGTTGGCCCCCAACATGGCAATCTTTATCTTGTTTACTGCAGCCCGGAACAATTGAGTAGAACTAAACTCAAATCATGCCCGCAAAGCTAAGAGATTCGACTTTTTCTCTCCTTCCTTTACCAAATATTTTTTTCCGTGGATGATCAGTTGTGTTATAATGTATCTTGTGTCTCTCATTGTCTGGCCGAGATATTTCGACTTGCAAACCTTTTCAATGTTAAACAATTCTCACTCCTTATTCATACACATAACCATTTATATATTTGTAACACGATCTGTCCATGGAATCTTGTTGATACGTCTGTAGACCCACATCTTATTATGTTAGCTTCGATCCTACGTGATGTTTCTTGGTTCAATGTTCACGCCTCTATTCTATAGAAGAAAATTAAGAAGATATAGCAACCCAGCATAGCACAGAGAGATATTCCATACTCGCATTTCGTTTATTCACATTCCCAAATATTCCTATTGATTCACACGTTGTACAGTTTCGCTGTTAATCATAAGGTTTGAACCTAGTGTGGAGATTTTTTTTGTTGTTCATAATTTTGTTTGTTGGATATTCATTTCAAGTTAAATATTATAGTAAAGCTCTGTATGGAGTTGAAATTTGATCGACTTTTCTATCATTCAAGAATGAAGAATTACTGAAAGACTTTTGATAAAATGTAAGAAAAAATCTTGACATACTTTGGACACGTCAGTTTGAAGAAGCTGGTTGTAAAAGGAATACTTGAACGAACTAAATTAAGAAATTGACCTCTTTTAAGGCAGCTTTTAACATGCCTCAGGACCATGAAAGTTGAATACATATGGTGCAATTAATTCCAAATATAACAGGGTACCATAATGATCAGCATTGATTTAGCGATAAAGTTTACATTATGACTAAAAAAAACCATACCATTGATGGTGCACTTTAAAAATACTAACAAAATGTATGCTTTTCTTATCACCTTTAGGAATTGTTATCCAAAACGCCTAAGAGAGTCCAAGCCAACTATGTTATGTGGAGAGTAGCGGGTGCTTCAGTTTCATACCTTAATGAAGAACTGCGCAAGAGACAACTGCAGTTTGCAACCTCCCTGTCTGGAAAATCAGAACGCGAGAGCAGGTGGAAGGAGTGTGTCGACACAGTCAGTTCGAGGTACAAAGCAAAAAAAATATAATATTTTCTTTCTTGAATCTTCGAAAAGACTATAGTTTCACTTTGTGGTGCCATGTTTTATATAAAAGGAAAAATAAGGAAACAAAACACTTATTTTATATTTTTGTGTTCACCACTGGTTTATTTTTCGGGTTTACTACCGGTTTCGAAGACCACCGTATTCATCGTCAGGTGAAGATAAACTAAATTGTTCAAAATGCATTTCCTGTACAAGTGCTAATAATAGAAGAGGAATGAGGTAGGGGTAGAGAAGTGGGGAGATATGTGATACAATGGTAAATGGAGTGGGGATTTTTTTTAAATGAAAATGAATCTTTCGGGCAGGCTAGGGTCTGGATATCAAATGGGGCGGATTTCAAATAGGAAACATATTATGCAGAGGACTATTATTAAAATTGGTTTGGTTGTTGATGATATTTAGACTTAATTTTATACATTTTTTAATCTCGAGAATTTCCAAATTGTCATGCTGCAACCCCCCTCGGCTTATGTGTAGAATCCGCAAACCACGTTTGCGGATTCCCCCTTGGATATCCAGACCCTGGCCTGCCCGAAAGATTAATTTTCATTTAAAAAAAAATACTCACTCCTTTTACCATTGAATCACATCTCTCCCCCTATCTCATTCCTCTTATATTATTTACACTTGTACAGGAAATGTATTTTTAACAATTTAGTTTATCTTCACCTGACGACGAAGACGGTGGTTTTCGAAACCGGTAGTAAACGCAAAAATAAACCAATGGTGAACACAAAAATATTAAATAAGTGTTTTTTTTTACTTATTTTTCCTTTTACATAATATTTTCCATTTTGATGTAACAGAATCCACATTATTACCGAGCCCTTATGTATACTGTTTACTTAAGTCAACCCTGTTTTTAACATTTGTCGAAACCTCTATAGTTTTGTTGGTGAGACATTTGAGTTATACACAGGATTTCAAGTTTAATTACAAATAGTTACCGAAAAAAAGAATAAAATAAAAAAAAAAGGATCACAGATTGATAAAAGAAATTCATCTGATAACAAAATTTCCACGAGCTAGACGCGTGTGGGTGTTTTCATTTGACGTGGGGTAGTATTGTTAACAGGAGTTACTACTACTCAAATTGTTGCAAACCCAAAGGCTCTTTGAATAAAGCTGAAGACAATGTCGTCTCCTGGTTACGCTCATCAATATGCCTGAATCACTCATCAATATGTCTGAATCACTCATCAATATGTCTGAATCACTCATCAATATGCATGAATCACTCATCAATATGTCTGAATCACTCATCAATATGTCTGAATCACCAAATCGGATAAAATAAAGAGTAGGTACTATGAATGAACAAACACCACCTGCCCATATCAGTATCATAATTTATTTTACAAATATATATTAATGCTTTCAAAACTATATAAAGATTTTTTATTCGATCCACCTTTTTAGTAATATAAAAACCGCTTAAATATAGTATTTTTCATTAGCATAACAGTATTTTCTGAATCTTCTAGAATTAAGTGAACAAAATCAGGAAGAATGTTATCAATTTTAATAGTATATCTGTGGCGTTATGGCAGAAGTTGACATGCCCGTTTTTTTGTCATTTTGTGTTTATTCTCCCAATTTATAGAAAATATTTCTCAACATGTTGTGGCAAAACTTGGTGTGTAAGTCATTATCCAAACAAAATGTATATTGTTTGGAAAAACTTAAAAAATGCTTATTTGTACTGATTTTAACAGCTTATCAAATTTCATATTGCTTCTCCTGTAAACTAAGGTAAAACGGACACATCAACTTCTGCCATGACGCCACAGATATAAGACAATACTTCTTGTTTGTGCTCCCCTGATGATTAGGTGAACCTTGAAACCGGTATGGTAACACCGTTACGTTAAGTGGAATAAACAGTGTTTTATTAAACAAATTATAATATTTTTATACCTCCACAGTGTAAACGCCTTAACTATAAATCATATAGTTTATTTAACATTAATTGCGTCTATTCCATCAAAACAAGGACTTCTTCCTACATTTTTTAAACAATTTTCTTGGTAGAATAATATCGATTTAAAATCTCAAATTAGACTTTTAAGAATTCAAACAATTTTAATATATATTTATTTTATATTTATCGCTGCCGTTTGAAGCCTATTGGGCGTGGAGGTTAACCGGTGAGCTTTTCTGTCTTTCGATACAACTAGTGTATACAAAATAATTTACTAGATTCAATAATTACTCAAATTACTAATTTAAAATAAATTTCAGTCTCTCCCTTGCGATTGGATCACTGTACGTTCGGAAGTATTTCAATGAAGATTCGAAAAAAGCCGCTTTGGAAATGGTTGAAGATATCAGGTAAAGATTCATCACATATTTTTATTACATACTTTAGATGCTATAATGCGCGCCAGTTAGCTCCTTCCCTCGCTTCACTGCGAGCCGAGTTTTGTTTGCTGAACGGTCGTACGTTATTATTCTGTAACCTTTCAAAATGGCTGCGCCCATCGAAAATCCCGCCAAATGTGAAGTGCGTAGTGTCATTCGTTTTCTGAATAGACAAAATGTTCAGCCTATCGAAATTTATAGACAACTTTAAGCGCAGTACGTGAATCTTTCCCACAAATTTCACGATCGCTCCTATATGAAATAGTGACAGAGCATCTTGGCTACAAAAAAATGTGTGCTCGAAAAAGAAAAACCGAATCTCAACACCAGAAAAGTGATGTTAACACTTTTTTGGGACCGAAAGGGTTTGTTCCACGTGGAGTTTATGCCGAGAGGACACACAATAAACTCAGAGGCCTACTGTGAAATTCTTCAACGACTTAGACGCGCCACCCAAAACAAGAGACGTGGAATGTTTTCGGGAAAGGTGGTTTTGATTCATGACAAATGCGCGGCCTCATGGATCAGCACGAACACAGCGAGAACTTAACGTCTTAAGTGGAACATTTTTGGACATCCTCCTTACAGCCCTGACTTGGCACTGAGTGATTTTCACTTATTCCTGAAATTAAAGGAATTTTTCGGTGGAAAACAGTTCGCAAAAGATGAAGACCTCAAACAAGAAGTGACATCCTGGCTCAAATCTTTGGCGGTAGAAGAGTATAACATCGGAATTGAAAAATTGGTTCCACGTTACAATATGTTAAGTGCCTTGACAGCTACGGTGACTACATTGAAAAAATAGAGTAAGGTATTGTGACTTTGTAAATAAAGTTTTCTGTTGATATCTTTCGTTTTTATTTAGTTATGCCAAAACGTTATTTACTTTATGGACGACCCACGTGTCATATTTATAACGGAACTCTTCAAAATACTTGCCCTTCTTGGTTTAGTTCCACCAACGTGTATTTCATGTTACAAATGTCTCGGTCCTGCAACGCCCCGTCTGTAAACTTACAGAGAATATGGCTGCAAAGACGAAATTGAGGTGGACCATGGATATGCATGGGCGATCAACGGCTCTCAAACCACGTACTGTACGAATATATAGTGGGCAAGTGAAGGGTGAGTAGGCAGAGAAAATGCTATAAGGACAGTCTCTGAGAGACGCTGACTTTGTGTGGGACGCTTGAGGACTGGGATCAGGTGGTTCAGACCATGAAGGGTGAAATGCCATCTGTTTTTGGGCTGATGACGTCTCAATGGGTAGACGCGTGAGAAACAGCTAACATGCTGCGAACGTGTGTCAGCATTGCCAGGCGACTCAGCAGGGCCCACATATATGTAACATTTACGGGAGGGAATGCACATCTAGCTAGGGTCGGCCTGTTTTCTCGCAGCTCAAGTTTGACGTTCGAGTAGCAAGGGGACAGCGACGACCACGATGATTAAAAATATTTATTTGACACTGTTTTTTTTTCTTAGAATACAGTTCCAAGATATCCTGAACAAAGTGGACTGGATGGATGACAAAACAAAAGCTGCAGCCATTGATAAAGCAAGAAATATGACCACCCACATTGCTTACCCGTCAGAACTGTTGAACAACGATAAGCTTACCGAATTCTATGATGGCGTAAGTAGACTTTTTTTATATTTTGATGTTACTATACAATTTTGTATTCACTCAGTTTTTTTTTTCATTTCATATTTCTTAAATTATATATGACTTGTAAAAATAATCTAAAAACTTGCAGTTGGAAATGTCCCCTGACAAATACATCGAATCAGTATTGAACCTGACGTACTTTGGAACGGAATATTCGTTCAAACAATTAAGAAAACCTGTGAACAAATCTGACTGGATCTCTCATGGAAGACCTGCCATTGTCAATGCTTTCTACTCGTCCACTGAAAACAGTATTCGTAAGTAAAACATGTTTTTATTAATATTCCTCAACAGTTAATTTATTAATCAGGAAATAAATTATCAACTCGAGCATAATTATTGTTTGCATTCATATGGATTATACACATAGTCGTATATGGAATTGAGCTTCTTGTGTAGTTTTAACTCTTAGACCATTTTTTGAAGTGAAACTTCTATAGGCGCGGTAGGTCAAATTGGCCTGAACGTCACGAAAAGTGAAACGGTGTATTATATTAATATTTTATTATTATTAAATTATTATTTATTATTATTAAATATTTTATTTATTAATAAATTATTTTAAAATTAATAATAATTTATATCATTTTAATATTTTTTTATTTAATTAAGAGAGATTTTCTTGAATTAAATTCCACATAACCATTTCCTAATCCTAAAAAAAATATAAAAATCGTTAACTAATGGAAAAAAATAAATGCATAAAATTGACTTTTCTTAGGAGCTAAGAAGTTTCACTTCTACCGCGCGAGAGTCTCACTCATTTGTTTTTTTTTTTATCTGAATTCATGATTTTTCTTCAGCTTATATACTAATTACTTTCCTTCTAAGCGTGAGAAGGGATGTGAGTCTCTTTTCATATATTTAATTTACTGACGGGAGCTATATGTAATCGAGCTATGTTGGAAAATAAATGGTTATTATGTTCCTGGCAGAAATACGATGTGCATAAATATTGATGTATTTAGAATGGCAATAAGTAGAACTGTCTTTTTTTAATAGGCTCTTGGATATTGACATCTTAAACATTTCTAAAAAAAATAACAAAAATCACATTAAGCTTTCCTAGTGTCATGGGAATGTGTTGTTTCGGTTTAAATTCAATACACATGTAAACATGAGCGATTTAAAATCGGAAAAAAAAGAATATTCATAGCCAATCGTTTAAATTAATTCAATTTGAAGCCAAAAGTGATAATAATTGATATTTAATTGCTGAAAACATGAAAAAAACATCGGCCGACGTTCACGAAACGGGTGAAGAGACCACCTCAAATAAAAGCCCGAGAGCTACTGAAGCAAGCGAACTGATATTCTATTTCTTGCGTTCCCATATACCAAAGTAGAGTGAGAGTGAGACGTGAATAGCGTCGCTTCCTCACCTATAGTGTTTTTTTTAGAATCAAAATACCTACGTTACACTTTTTAATTGAATTGGTGAATTTATTCCCGATTTTCACAAAATATCTCTGATGTGGCCGATAAGTGCTAATTATTATTAATATTATTTTTTTATTCAATGCGTAAATGTATTACGGAGGAATACCTATAATTTGAACCCAGTATTTCTTATATTTATAGAGATATTAAAGTTTTTAGAAGCAATGTGTACTTGGTACACATCACAGGGAAGGAAGGTTTGACGATTATTTTTGATACGTTAACAATAATTTCTTATCACTGTAACATACGAGTATGTGTTTTTCTTTAAGTTTTGTATACAATTGGGTTTAACCTATAAATATAAACTTTTATATAAGAACTACGTAAATAAATATATTTGAAATGATATGCATTACTATCGTTTTGAAACTTATTTCAAATACAATTATTTTTTTCAGAATTCCCTGCTGGAATCTTGCAAGGGGCTTTCTTCTCGTCACAACGTCCCAGATACATGAACTATGGAGCTATCGGTTTTGTTATTGGGCACGAGATAACGCACGGTTTTGATGACCAGGTAAAATAATCAATCGTCTCTATTCAAACATACCGACATATTCCAGACAAAATGACTTAACCATACAAACATACCGACATATTCCAGACAAAATGACTTAACCATACAAACATACCGACATATTCCAGACAAAATGACTTAACCATACAAACATACCGACATATTCCAGACAAAATGACTTAACCATACAAACATACCGACATATTCCAGACAAAATGACTTAACCATACAAACATACCGACATATTCCAGACAAAATGACTTAACCATACAAATATCAAAAGAAAAGATAAACAAATGTAATATAGAAAATCACTTTATTTATTTAATACTTCATTGTTAGACAATTCGGTGAGTTTATTGTTATATGGCAATATCTTCCTGTCAACCAGATAAAAATAAATAAAATTACGTTGTCGCAATTTTTTTTCATAATATTATTTATTGACAATAGTTATGACCAGTGCCTTTTTTGCGGTGGAGCGCAGTGGAGCGGCGCTCCACCACCTTTTTTACGGTATACAAAAAGCTTGACAAGAAGGGAACTCCGGCACATTTTTTTTAAAAAAGCACTGTCAGTGATTTTTTTGCGGTGAAACGCAGTGGAGCGGCGCTCCACCACCTTTTTAACGGTATACAAAAAGCTTGACAAGAAGTAAGCTCGAGCACCTTTTTTTAAAAAAAATAATGCACTGGTTATGACTATCATATACATATCAGACTAGCTATTGCATTGGATACTAATTTTCAAATCAGACAAACCATAATAAATAAAACACCCCATTGTGACTATAAAGAACTTGACTATAAAGAAATAAAGTTTACTTTAAAACTTACTAATTAAAATAATATTAAATTATTAAAACATATTTTAATATTCAAATGTTTTTTCTTCTTCAGGGAAGACAATTTGACAAGAATGGAAATCTTGTTGACTGGTGGGCTCCTCAGACAAAGGAACGCTATTTGGAAAAAGCTAAATGCATCATTGATCAATATTCTAACTACACAGCTAAAGAAGTCAGCATGAATGTGAGTATAATTAATGTATACAAGTGTTTGAAATTCGATGAAGAGTTTGAAATTCCACTAACTGTTGGAGAAATTGGATCGAACGTTACATCTCTGGAACTTCTCAACATGGTCATGAATGGAAACTTATGTAAACATCGAAATTATGTTGAGAATATTTTAAACTCTCTCAGTTTCAGTAGTTTAAACTCAACGTAACTTTGGCATATTGAAATTAAGAACTGCCTTAAATCAACATTGAAATAAGAACGGGGTTAGGTATTTTATTAATCGAATACTCACCGAGATTATTGACTATAATGATATTAACCTTTCCCTTCCTGTGCTAAAAAAATCCTCGCGTTCTGGTGTTGTGTATTCAATACACATGTAAAAATGAGCGATTTAAAATCGGAAAAATAAGAATATTCATTGCCAATCGCTTCAATTAATTAAATTTAAAGTCAAAAGTGATAATAATTGAAATTTAATTGCTGAAACATGAAAAAAACATCGGTCGACGTTCACAAAACGGGCGGAAAGACCACCTCAAATGGATGCCCACTACTGAAGCGAGCGAACTGAGATTATATATCTTGCATTCCCATGTACCGAAGGAGAGTGAGAGTGAGACGTGAATAGCGTCGCTTCCTGAACCATAGCGCTTTTTTTAGAATTAATATACCTACGTCACACACTGGCACACGTTTGATTATATTGTGAACTTATTCCCGATTTTCACAAAATATCTTTGATAAGTGCTTATTATTATTAATATTATTTTTTTCATTCAATGCGTAAATGTATTACGGAGGAATACCTAAAATCTGAAGCCAGTATTTACTATATTTATAGTGATATTAAAGTTTTTAGAAGCAATTTGTACTAGTTACACATCACAGGGAATGAAGGGTTATTGAAATAGTTGCGAATTTAAAAGCTCGCAACATGAATTTATAAAATCAGTGTAAATTGTTTAGTACTATAAGATAGTAGCATTACTATAAAATTTCTAAGCGTAATTGCCTCACAGTAGTACATGTATAAATGGACTATTTACTGAGTTGTTTAAAATTACAAAAGGCGTAAAGCAAGGATGTCATACGAGTACATCACCTTGGTTGTTTAATTTATATATAGATTCATGTGTGCATGATTTAAAAGATGATGGGCGAGGTGTAAGAATAAGTGAAGTAAATGTACGAGTATGTGGGCTTCTGTATGCAGATGATATGGTTATACTTGCTGAAAATGAAGTCGATTTAAGGAATATGATAAGTGAGCGATATGAGAGAT
Organism: Odontocerum albicorne; assembly: GCA_949825065.1. Classification (NCBI taxonomy): domain Eukaryota; kingdom Metazoa; phylum Arthropoda; class Insecta; order Trichoptera; family Odontoceridae; genus Odontocerum; species Odontocerum albicorne. Next base: position 6,651,649 of record OX463843.1, read on the forward strand.
GTATAGGAAAAGATTTGAAAATTAATGTATCGAAATCAAATGGTTATAGAAAAAAGTGTGGTAGTAAAAAGTGTGTACGTTTTAAGGATTAACTAAAACGAATAAAAGAATTTTAAGATGTGATGAGTGAGTTAAAGGGAAATTAAAAGAACAATAGCGACATGGAACAAGATAAACGGAGCACTTAATGTTATATACAACAACAGCGTTATATCAACAGTACCAAAAATGACAATACATAATAATGTGTTGGTGCCTACCTTGATGTATGTAAGTGAACTTGGACTTCACAAAGAACGATAATAGTAAGATTATTCTATAGAGATGCAAGCACTAAGGAATTTTTTTTTGAGTGTTATGTTTGAAAGAATGTGGAATGAAAACATCATAAATGAATGCATGGATAACATGAATGCTTTAAGGATGGCCAAAAGTTCTTTCATAATGACCTATTGGATCGATACCCTCGAACAGAGTTCAAATTAAAAGAATGAAATTAATCCAAACAAATGAAGAAAAATTAATTCGGCCGGACATGAGCCTTTAAAAATGTATAAATTCTCCAAATTTTCATAAAAACGATATAACTATCCCTGGTATCTATCTACAAGGTCAGGGTAGTCAATCAAACCGAAGATAGTTTGACGTATGTTATAATTCAATGAAGATCCTCCTTATTTTGAGATATTTTACTTTTCCGAGACCCACAAATTGTCGTCTACGAATTGGTCTGGGTAGCCTCGTAAATCTATCAATTAAGTCTACCTATGAACATAAATAATATACTTAGAAATAGTACGTAGATTTATATTAAATGGCGTAATTAATAATTTAATTATGTTTATTGTTCGCTGACTACTTGAAAATTTTCAAAAAGATCAATTAACCTCACGACTGTGCACAGTTACAACAGGACCTAGACTCCCTAGTTTCCTGGAGAGAGGAAAATAATATCCTGTTCAACATTAATAAATATGTATGCGTATCTTATAGTCGATCGTTTTCACCGATCCACCATCAGTATACTATACATAGATTGGAATTAAACAGAGTTTCTGAATTAAAAGATTTAGGCGTAACCTTTGATGTCGGACTCACGTTCGTTAACCATGTCTCACGTTTGATATCGGACTGTTACAAACTACTCGGTTTTATAATGAGAATATCAAGATAATTTAACACCACCGATATCCTCCGAAACTTATATAATTATCTAATTAGAACCAAATTAGAATATGCATCTACGATTTGGGCTCCTCATCAGCTCAAATATAGAAACAATATAGAACAAATACAAAAAAAATCCTCAGATATCTATGGTACAGAACAAAGGGCGATTACCCAAAATATGCTCACCATGCCGAACTTCTCTCGGTGTGTAACTATAGAAGCCTCGAATCAAGAAGGCAAGAATCCATTGCGATATTCCTAATGAAGGTTTTCCAAGGTTGCTTTAACTGTCCCGCGATTCTAGAAGCACTAAGTTTATATGTACCCAATAAATATAGCCGTGCAAGGAATCACCCTCTGTTCTACATACCAACTTACAGGACGAATATCATGGCTAAACACTCAGTCACGCGCGGTATAGAGATATTAAACCAACTGAATGACACGGTTGATATATTCTCGGTACCGTTTAACAGTACGAGAAGAATCCTGGCTGATATTATTCCTAACGAATAAGCTAACACTAGAAGCAGATCCTCTTTGTGTAACAGGAGAAATCCGTGCAAAGTGGATACATTTTTTTTTTTTAATTACGTCACTATATTAAGCCAATCTTCTATATAAATTATGATGCATTTGTATTACAAGTTATTTTCCCATTTTGTCATTTTTTATTTTCGCAAAACTGAATGTCATCACGACTTAAAGCATTATGGAAGTACTTATAGGGCATAACACTTTTAAGGGTATACTTTGGCTCTTAATGGATATTTAATTTTTAAATAGAGACGAAGTCATTAATAAAATATAGATTATTTTGTCGTGCATATATCAGAGTATTTTAAAAATTTACTTAAATTTTAAAATAATCATCGTACATTTATGAATATTTCTTTTTCTTTTATCATAAGGTTTTCATTGCTGAAAAATAAGCATTGTTTAAAAATATGTTAATATTTTACATTCATACATACTCGTACAATCACTCTACTAATACTTTAAAGTACTCAACGAGGAAAGAAAGCCAAAATTTTAAATCAAAATATACTTGTTTCATCTACCCTACATCCATACATCGTCTCACCCAGCTCACTTATTATATCTTACTTATAATGTTTCTTTCTTTAAACCGACAGTTCCCAAACTTTTTTCGGCCGCAGACCCCTTTACCAAAAACTTTTAAAACTGTCGATCCCCTAGTCATTTCACAAGTTTGGTATATAATGTGTTTTTATCAAAAGAGTGTTTTTTTTATAATTTTACTTCTTGATTACGTTTGAAGGAATAAACAAATAGCAGTAAGAGTAAGGGTTTTTTTTGCTGTCGTCGACCCCCAATTTTTTATTGAAACTATCGACACCAAATCAAATCGACCCCAGAGGGTCGATATCGACCACTTTGGGAACTCTTGCTTTAGACCAACGGAGTGAATCACTTTTCGAAAAAAAAAAAAAACGTAAAAATTACATAAAACTATAGATAAAAAACAGTTTTAAATTGAAAAGCCAAGGAAATTGGATTATACTGTAAATTGAAATACTTAATGAAAAAAAAATTCAAATGTTGCCCTATTTCAAAATGAACATTATTTCCATGGGATGTTTTCTAAATTGTTGTTATCCATTATTTATTTCTTATTCACGTCACACAGTATCATCAGACGGGTTTTTGCCAGAATATCAAGTTCTTCTATCTTCCATCTGGGTGGTACCCGAAACCTCATGTTAGAAATAAAATATTCTCTCACTTAGTCTCTGAAGTCGAATTATATTACGCTTAAGTTTTATTAGATATACATTCAACATATAATATATATTATTCAAAAATATTTTATCTGAAACCACTGGAAATATTTGTGTTTCCAACATTTTTTGTAGCCACGAGTCGTAATGTAGTTTTTTATAATTGTTTTATTTTCAATAAATACAGACTGGTCATATTGTCGTCACCAGATTTATTGTACTTGTTATTTTGAAACATGGCAAAACTTTTTTTGTGAACATATTTATTCACACTTTTTTTTGTTGTCATATTGTCAAAATATGGACTACTCTGCTAACGATTATCAAGAAAATAATGATAGACGATGTTAAAAAAATAAGAAAGCGTTGATTTTAATAGAGAGACGACATTAGGAAAATTGCACATATGATGACTGGTATATTTTGTTATCTTTTGAAACTTGATTCTTAGCGGCCGGACTGCATAGCTGACCGCTGCATCGTTATGCACAGCAACATTATGCAAATTTTATTGTTAAAAACTTTTAATAACACTACATAGATGTCAGAACAATCGGCGGTTGTTGCAAAGCGGATGGTTCCAATTATTACATAAAGTCTCCGGGAGCCTTTGGATAGTCAAGAATTTTAGTTCTCTCTTCTGCACTTTTTACAAGTGTAGTCGAGAGAACTATCAAACTTCCACCCCAATCATCGCACGTGTTCATCACATTAGATTGGTAATTTAAAAACGGTCAAATTTTTCACAACCGTTAATTTTTGGAATCATTCCCTTTGGAAGGAGGGAATGGTCTTAAGAGATCATGTATTGGACATTGTCCAGTAGCAAATGGTAGACGCCAAACTATGACAGGAAGATTTCTCTTCTCTGTGTGGCTCTCGCACGCAAACTGTCTTCTCCAGCCGAGTCACAGTGCCCAGTGTTAGACTATGTTCTTCCTATATGTCTTCAGAACACGCATTCGGTAAGCAACTTTTGACGATGTGGTCCGTGATCTGAGTCTCCACACACTCGTAGAAAGTTGACTCAGCTGGCCTTTCTTATACATATCATCTGCGACAACGTAGTTCCACGCTTGCTGCAGTTGTCTGATCACTTAGGAGCCTAACTTCAAGTGGACCAGGGCATGTACCCTTCTCAGTGTGTGTATTTATATAGTATTTTGACTCATTTAAGCCTTTTTCTATTTCTGCTTTTACATCCAGGTGATGAAAGGAGATTAAAGATAGTTTGAATGTGTGAAGAGAATGAATGATGAAAGAATGACTAAGCTAGTATACAAGTCAGAAGTGCAAGGTAAGCGTGGAAGAGGTAAACCGAGGAAAACTTGACTGGATCAAAAAAGGTTAAGTGGGAAAAATTGATAATAGAATATTTTGCATGGCGAGATGTATGAATGTTGAGGATGCGAAAGTTTTGTGATTGGATAGAAAATTTTGTAGATCTGTTCTCTCTACCTACCCTGCAAGGGACACGGCGTAACGATATGGATGTATGTTTATAAATGTTTGTACAATGCATGTTCAAATCGCTATCAAAGATACTAGTTTAACATTACGTAAAAGGGGCATTTTTTACAGCCCCGCGTACAAAAACACCTTAGTTATGCCCCTATTTGATGCTGTACAGAATTTATTTATTTATTTATTTTATTTACACATGACAAGAAATATATACCATTTGCGAAAAAACAACAGATAATTTAATTTGGACATACAATTTTAATGGATCTGGGTTTGTTGCCTTTCATTTGTCGTGTCCCCTGTAAACTAGGCTTTCGCCTGTATCTCACTGAGGATATTTAGCATGAAAATGAATGTACAATACTTATTTCGCTTATCGTGATATAATAAGGGTTGATGATCATTTCAAACTCTTCTTTTTCAATATATTTTCTTTCAATGTCTTTTCATTTTAAATATTATTTTTTTTTCAAAGAAGGTGTTAATAATGATTTAAAACACAATTTATTTCATTTTGATTTAGTTGAATGGAATCAATACGCAAGGAGAGAACATCGCCGATAACGGAGGTATAAAGGAGGCATATTTAGCTTATCTCAAATGGGTGGAAAAGAATGGACCAGAACCACAGTTACCAGGACTTGACTTTACCCCACAACAGGTATTTAACTTTTTTTATTCTTACTTTTTTTATATTTACATATATTTTAGAGGGGTGGGCGAGCAGGGCAGCTACGGTTCCTATTACAAACTGCCACAGAATACCCATCCTCAAAACTTCTAATCTCAGATTTATTTTAGCTAAAGCCAAAATTAACAAATTTTGAAGAAAATTCCAAAAAATAAAGCAATATAGTTGATATTTACATAGATTCATGTACGAAAGAGCCAAAAATTTACATAGATTCATGCAGTGCTTTTTTTGCGATGGATCGCAGTGGAGCGGCGCTTCACTACCTTTTTTACGGTATACAAAAAGCTTGACAAGAAGTGAGCTCCGGCACCTTTTTTTTTTTTTGCGTTGGAGCGCAGTGGGGTGGCGCTCCACCACTTTATTTACGGTATGCAAAAAGCTTGACGAGAAGTGAGCTCCGGCACCTTTTTTTTTAAAAAAAAGCACTGTCAGTATTTTTTTGCGTTGGAGCGCAGTGGAGCGGCGCTCCACCACTTTCTTTACGGTATACAAAAAGCTTGACGAAAAGTGAGCTCCGGCACTTTTTTTGTAAAAAAAAAAAAGAAAGCACTCGAGTGGTTTTTTGCTTTGGAGCGCAGTGGGCGGCGCTCCATTACCTTTTTTTACGGTATGCAAAAAGCTTGACAAGAAGTGAGCTCCGCCATCTCTTTTTTTTTTAAAGCACTGGTTTCATGTATGAAAGAATTACAGAGATCAATGGGTGGCATACAAATGTCGAATGGGAATGTATGCGAATTACTATATGTTGATGATTTTGAATGTAGCAAAACTATCATTTGAGCAATTTCCTAGGATATTTGAACTCTAGGCTTTAAACCGCTTAAGAAGTATATTTGTTGTGCTGCGAGCTCTTTTCCTACTCTCGTGACGTCGGGCTTTAAGACTGTCGTCGTTTCTATTATTATCACACGCAGGTGTATCGCCACCGGAGGAGGAGCCCCTTTGAACAATTCCCTCATCTTCACTTCTATCTTCTGATGTGTATCGAGCTGGAAGGGATTCATTTTGTTCCTCATAACAGCATGATGATCAGATCAATTCCTTTATGTTCCATCTGGAACATCAAATTGAAGTGTTCCAGATGGAACATAAAGGAATTAACATAATTCTTTAATCAATTCAAATTTATAAATAAGCTTAGAAGTAAATCTATAAAAAAATATTAATATTATTTGATTTCAGCTTTTCTGGATGAGTGCTGCTAACACTTGGTGTTCCGTCTACCGACCAGAGTCTTTGAAACTTAGGATAACTACAGGGTTCCACTCTCCCGGCCGATTCCGTGTTATTGGTCCATTGTCCAACATGGATGAATTCGCTAAAGATTTCAACTGCCCCGTGGGATCTAACATGAATCCTCATAAGAAGTGCAAAGTGTGGTAGATTGAAAGGAATCTCTTACACCAAAATCATAACTCACAATATTAAAACTATTATATGATATATTTCGATTAAATAATAAATAAATGTGGTAAAATTAGATTGTAGTGTATGCCTGCTTCATCTAGGAGTTTTGAATTTATTAAAAAAATAAAAGGGCTGAATCTTGAATAATGCAATTTAAAAACATGTGTAAAAAACACAGTTATAAAAGCACTCATCGAGGTACATATTGTTTTATTTATTCTATACTTTGATGTAAACTTTACCTACAAAAACAGTCACAACAGTCAAGTTTTATTCCACAGAATCCTTTAAAATTTATTTATAATAAAAATTTAATTCTTATATTTAAAAAGAGATGTTTTAACCGTTCTGTTATATTTACTTTTAAAAATAATAGTTTTTAATTTATCGACGTGATATTGATGTAAATATAAAAACTAAAATAATCAGTTTAGATTCCATATAGAGATTACAGTCATATTTATGAATGTTGGTTTTCATAATTAACATTCATAAATATAAAACAAGTGATAAAATAGCAATTAGATGCGTATATTATTTTCAAATAATATAGTTATTATTTAAAAAGATCTTAATTTTTTTTAACTAGGCAAATTATTTTCGTTGAACTTAAATTTTGAACAAATAATTTATTATTCAAAATAATTCATTTATTATTCAGAACAATTAATTTATTATTCAGAAAACTTCATTTATTATTCAGAAGAATTATTTTAGTGAGCGTTATGCGTACAAACTTTCACTGACATTTACTTATTCTTTTATCTATAGTATTTATGGTATTCAAAAACTTGGCCGAATATGGTTTGAAAAATAATTCTTTACATTTAATAACACAGAAATGTCTCTATGGACAATCATTGTGGCATTATCTGTATACTAATAATTACTCAAAAACACACAATTTTGTTTTTTTTTTAATACAAACTTTTATCAACTTTTTTTTATACAGAAAAAAATCTCTTCAAATTTTTATTTTAATTAAAACACAATTATTCCTTCCAATATTTTAATTTTGTGAAAATATTATGATAAATATAAGAATAGAAATAGGTCTTTAGTATTTTTATCTTGTAACTGTGAACATAATATACAAATATTGTGAAATTCAACATTTTACGCATTGCACATGTTCAGGAAAACAGCAAAAACAGCTCTCTTTAGAACCAACAACCATTTAAAATTGTTAAAAATGTAGTAATTAGTAGCACTGCTTTTTCAGAAAATGGAGTGATATTAAAGCACCATTTTCAGAATATGGAGTAGAAAAGACACTACGTTTTCAGAAAATGGAGTAATTGTTAAATACCACTCCCTTTTCAGATTGTTTTTTGTAGATTAAATAAAATTTGTGAAATATTTAAAAAAAATCTATTTGTTGTTAAATAGTTGAATGTTTTCTCTCGATAAATTTTCATAGCTATGAAAATTTGTTGAAATTACTTAGTCGTTGTTAAAATATAGCTTCATAATGTTATAATATAATTGGATTTTATTATTATAATCGAATTATTTATATTTAAGAACAATTTTATTCCAATGTAAACACAAATTAAATGTATGTATGTGATTACGTGTTTGTCTTTCCGTTTTCATTTTCAATCCAATCCATTTCCTTTCCCCCCTTTATTTTCCTAAATCTACAAATTTAACAATTGAAAAATTTGTAACAACTGTATTTCGTTAAATAAACTGTAATATTGAAATTACAGTTTATTTAACGCTGTTTAGAGAGTATACTCTACTCAAGGGCATTCAAAAAAAAACAAAAGGAAGATCGAAGAATACGTATACTGTAAAACTGTTATATGTTTTAACAGTGTGCAGCCAATTAAGCCTTCTACGACTAGTATTTGTAACATATAGACTTGAAGGGTGCAAATATAGACTTTAAGGGTAAAAATGTTAATTCTTAGACGGGAAAACACGCAATATTTCCATCGCTAACTACAATCAAACATTTCGCTATATTGAACAAATATTTTTCTAGTTGGCTAGAACTTATTTCTCAACCTAAGGGTCGCGACCCATAAAGGGAATATCATTGGGGTCGCAAAAATAAAAATGATTAAAAGTACCCACAAAAACAAAGAAACGTCATTTTTGAGAAAAACAGAGATACAGATTATCCTTAAATTCATATAATTCGATAATCGTTGTGCAAGGTTTGTTTTGAATACAAATGACCAGGATAAAACAATTCCTTAACATGGGAGTGTACACAATGACATACGGACTTTCCTTAAATTCGTATAATTTGGTAGTCGTGTAAGGATTGCTTTGAATATAAATGACCAGCATAAAAAAATCTAACATAGGTGTGCATAATGAAGTCGTTGTGCAAGATTTGTTTTGAATACAAATGACCAGGATAAAACAATTCCTTAACATGGCAGTGCACACAATGACATATGGACTTTCCTTAAATTCGTATAATTTGGTAGTCGTTGTGTAAGGATTGCTTTGAATATAAATGACCAGCATAAAAAAATCTAACATGGGTGTGCACAATGAAGTCGTTGTGCAAGATTTGTTTTGAATACAAATGACCAGGATAAAACAATTCCTTAACATGGCAGTGCACACAATGACATACGGACTTTCCTTAAATTCGTATAATTTAGTAGTCGTTGTGTAAGGATTGCTTTGAATATAAATGACCAGCATAAAAAAATCTAACATGGGTGTGCACAATGAAGTCGTTGTGCAAGATTTGTTTTGAATACAAATGACCAGGATAAAACAATTCCTTAATATAGCAGTGCACACAATGACATACGGACTTTCCTTAAATTCGTATAATTTGGTAGTCGTTGTGTAAGGATTGCTTTGAATATATAAATGACCAGCATAAAAAAATCTAACATGGGTGTGCACAATGAAGTCGTTGTGCAAGATTTGTTTTGAATACAAATGACCAGGATAAAACAATTCCTTAACATGGCAGTGCACACAATGACATACGGACTTTCCTTAAATTCGTATAATTTGGTAGTCGTTGTGTAAGGATTGCTTTGAATATAAATGACCAGCATAAAAAAATCTAACATGGGTGTGCACAATGAAGTCGTTGTGCAAGATTTGTTTTGAATACAAATGACCAGGATAAAACAATTCCTTAACATGGCAGTGCACACAATGACATACGGACTTTCCTTAAATTCGTATAATTTGGTAGTCGTTGTGTAAGGATTGCTTTGAATATAAATGACCAGCATAAAAAAATCTAACATGGGTGTGCACAATGAAGTCGTTGTGCAAGATTTGTTTTGAATACAAATGACCAGGATAAAACAATTCCTTAACATGGCAGTGCACACAATGACATACGGACTTTCCTTAAATTCGTATAATTTAGTAGTCGTTGTGTAAGGATTGCTTTGAATATAAATGACCAGCATAAAAAAATCTAACATGGGTGTGCACAATGAAGTCGTTGTGCAAGGTTTGTTTTGAATACAAATGACCAGGATAAAACAATTCCGTAACATGGAAGTGTACACAATAATATACGGACTTTCCTTAGATTTGTATAATTTGGTAGTTGTTGTGCAAGGTTTGTTTTGAATACAAATGACCAGGAAAAAACAATTCCGTAACATGGGAGTGTACACAATAATATACGGACTTTCCTTAGATTCGTATAATTTGGTAGTCGTTGTGCAAGGTTTGTTTTGAATACAAATGACCAGGAAAAAACAATTCCGTAACATGGGAGTGTACACAATAATATACGGACTTTACTTAGATTCGTATAATTTGGTAGTCGTTGTGCAAGGTTTGTTTTGAATACAAATGACCAGGAAAAAACAATTACGTAACCTTGGTAGTGTACACAATAATATACGGACTTTCGTTAGATTCGTATAATTTGGTAGTCGTTGTGCAAGGTTTGTTTTGAATACAAATGACCAGGAAAAAACAATTATGTAACCTTGGAAGTGTACACAATAATATACGGACTTTCCTTAGATTCGTATAATTTGGTAGTCGTTGTGCAAGGATTGCTTTGAATATAAATGACCAGCATAAAAAAATCTAACATGAGTGTGCACAATGAAGTCGTTGTGCAAGATTTGTTTTGAATACAAATGACCAGGATAAAACAATTCCTTAACATGGCAGTGCACACAATGACATACGGACTTTCCTTAAATTCGTATAATTTAGTAGTCGTTGTGTAAGGATTGCTTTGAATATAAATGACCAGCATAAAAAAATCTAACATGGGTGTGCACAATGAAGTCGTTGTGCAAGGTTTGTTTTGAATACAAATGACCAGGAAAAAACAATTCCGTAACATGGGAGTGTACACAATAATATACGGACTTTCCTTAGGTTTGTATAATTTGGTAGTCGTTGTGCAAGGTTTGTTTTGAATACAAATGACCAGGATTAAACAATTCCGTAACATGGGAGTGTACACAATAATATACGGACTTTCCTTAGATTTGTATAATTTGGTAGTCGTTGTGCAAGGTTTGTTTTGAATACAAATGACCAGGAAAAAACAATTCCTTAACATGAGAGTGTACACAATAATATACGGACTTTACTTAGATTCGTATAATTTGGTAGTCGTTGTGCAAGGTTTGTTTTGAATACAATTGACCAGGAAAAAACAATTACGTAACCTTGGTAGTGTACACAATAATATACGGACTTTCCTTAGATTCGTATAATTTGGTAGTCGTTGTGCAAGGTTTGTTTTGAATACAAATGACCAGGAAAAAACAATTATGTAACCTTGGAAGTGTACACAATAATATACGGACTTTCCTTAGATTCGTATAATTTGGTAGTCGTTGTGCAAGGTTTGTTTTGAATACAAATGACCAGGAAAAAACAATTACGTAACCTTGGTAGTGTACACAATAATATACGGACTTTCCTTAGATTTGTATAATTTGGTAGTCGTTGTGCAAGGTTTGTTTTGAATACAAATGACCAGGATAAAACAATTCCGTAACATGGGAGTGTACACAATAATATACGGACTTTCCTTAGATTTGTATAATTTGGTAGTCGTTGTGCAAGGTTTGTTTTGAATACAAATGACCAGGAAAAAACAATTACGTAATCTTGGTAGTGTACACAATAATATACGGACTTTCCTTAGATTCGTATAATTTGGTAGTCGTTGTGCAAGGTTTGTTTTGAATACAAATGACCAGGAAAAAACAATTCCGTTACATGGGAGTGTACACAATAATATACGGACTTTACTTAGATTCGTATAATTTGGTAGTCGTTGTGCAAGGTTTGTTTTGAATACAAATGACCAGGAAAAAACAATTCCGTAACATGGGAGTGTACACAATAATATACGGACTTTCCTTAGATTTGTATAATTTGGTAGTCGTTGTGCAAGGTTTGTTTTGAATACAAATGACCAGGAAAAAACAATTCCGTAACATGGGAGTGTACACAATAATATACGGACTTTCCTTAGATTCGTATAATTTGGTAGTCGTTGTGCAAGGTTTGTTTTGAATACAAATGACCAGGAAAAAACAATTCCGTAACATAAGAGTGTACACAATAATATACGGACTTTCCTTAGATTCGTATAATTTGGTAGTCGTTGTGCAAGGTTTGTTTTGAATACAAATGACCAGGAAAAAACAATTCCGTAACATGGGAGTGTACACAATAATATACGGACTTTCCTTAGATTCGTATAATTTGGTAGTCGTTTTGCAAGGTTTGTTTTGAATACAAATGACCAGGAAAAAACAATTCCGTAACATGGGAGTGTACACAATAATATACAGACTTTCCTTAGATTCGTATAATTTGGTAGTCATTGTGTAAGGATTGCTTTGAATGCAGATAAAAGTATATCCAATAACATTTAGCAAGCCTTTCCATCAACTGCCTCTACTGGTGCCTAAAATTAAAAGTTTATTTTATATAGTAATTATTACAGGTAGTCGTCGACTTACGACTTACGCGACTTACGACTGTTCGACTTTACGACCACAATCCGCGATCGGTATTATAAGCATTTTTTAAACCCTTCCGAGATGTCTACAACAAGGAAAATGGGAATTTCTCAACGTGCCAAGAAACAATGAAAGGCTATTGATTTGAAAACAAAAACGATTGTAATTAAGCAGTACGAGGGAGTAAAGTATCTACCGGAGCAAATTTTTAATGGGGAGGAAACGGAACTATTCTGTAAACGAATGCCAACACGCGCTTACATCCATATAGAAGCCAAAAGCATGTCTGAATTAAAAACTTAAAAAAATAGATTGACTCTGCTGCTTGGCGAAAACATCACGGATTTAAAACTCGAGCCTTTAGTAATTTATCAATCAGAAAATCCGCGAGCATTCAAAAATGTAAACAAGCACACACTGCCCGTGTTCTTTCGTTCCAATAAAAAAACATGGATGACGAAGACCCTATTTGAAGACTGATTCGTGAATTGTTTTATTCCTCATGTTCACGAATATTGTGTGGAGAGCAAAATTCCTTTTAATATTTTGATGCTCTTAGATAATGCACCTGGACATCCACCCAATGCATTTGATCTTCATCCTAACGTGAAAGTTATTGTTTTGCCGCCAAACACAACTCCACTCATTCAGCCTATTGACCGAGGTTATACTGCTATATTTAAGGCTAACTATCTCAGAATAACTTATAGATGCTGACACAGAGCTATCGTTGCGAGAGTTTAGGAAGCAGTACGATTTTCTTAGGTGTACCAAAAATATCGCTCCTGCCTGGGAGGCTGTGACAAAGAAGTGCATGAATGGTATCTATTATTGAATTGGATGAAGAAAAAGTAGCGGAAGAAGAAAGAAGAGAAGCAGAAAAACAACAACAGGAGGAGAATATTCTTATTTGTCCGATTTTAAATCGCTCATTTTTACATGTGTATTGAATACACAGCACCGGACCACGCGAATTTTTTTAGCACAGGAAAGGAAAACTAGGAATTCATGTTTGAACTCACCCACCTTATCACATGTGTCATTTAAATACTTTCATCACTGCAAAGAACATTGTTTTTTTTTTCTTCTTGAATAATGGCCGTGAACTCATATATATGAAAGAGTATACGTTAGTTTCATGTTATGTCCATGTCATACAATCTCGTTATTTCTATTCAGATGGGTGACGTCAGTTGTTCACGTTCGTAGTTGATATGTTGATTATACTTGGTTGTTCACGTTCGTAGTTGATATGTTGAGTATACTTGGTTGTTCACGTTCGTAGTTGATATGTTGAGTATACTTGGTTGTTCACGTTCGTAGTTGATATGTTGAGTATACTTGGTTGTTCACGTTCGTAGTCGATATGTTGAGTATACTTGGTTTTTCACGTTCGTAGTTGATATGTTGAGTATACTTGGTTGTTCACGTTCGTAGTTGATATGTTGAGTATACTTGGTTGTTCACGTTCGTAGTTGATATGTTGAGTATACTTGGTTGTTCACGTTCGTAGTTGATATGTTGAGTATACTTGGTTGTTCACGTTCGTAGTCGATATGTTGAGTATACTTGGTTTTTCACGTTCGTAGTTGATATGTTGAGTATACTTGGTTGTTCACGTTCGTAGTTGATATGTTGAGTATACTTGGTTGTTCACGTTCGTAGTTGATATGTTGAGTATACTTAGTTGTTCACGTTCGTAGTTGATATGTTGAGTATACTTAGTTGTTCACATTCGTAGTTGATATGTTGAGTATACTTAGTTGTTCACGTTCGTAGTTGATATGTTGAGTATACATGGTTGTTCACGTTCGTAGTTGATATGTTGAGTATACTTGGTTGTTCACGTTCGTAGTTGATATGTTGAGTATACTAAAGCAAAAACAACATCTGGATGTAAGTTAGATTTAAGTTTTTATAGTTCAAGAAACAAAATAAAATAAAATAACCATTATTTCTCGATTGGAAAACTCTTCTCGCAGATTAAGCAATGCCGTGAGAAAGGAGCCATTCCTTCAACGTGTATTTGATAAATAAGGTATGTCGAAGGCTCTTCTACAACGTACATTTCTATAAAGTATTGCAAAGATTCCTGACTACTAAATTAAAAATTTTGCTCGTACAATCTCTACTTTTTTCGCTTATATATTATGCGGACTAATCGTTTAAATAAACATCCTAAGGAGTAAATGACAAACGAGATACATACATTAATTTCAATCTAATCATTGTTTACGGAGACATTATAAAGAACATGCCTTCACCACAAAAAGGTTTTCACTATGACCAGAAAGCAACATAAGGTTCTATTATTATAGAACAAAATTGTCTTTTCATAAAAAAAAACGGATGCGTGAGACTCTCGCGCGGTAGAAGTGAAACTTCTTAGCTCCTAGGAAAAGTTGATTTTATGCATTGCTTTTTTAACATTTGTTAACGATTTTTTTATGATTAGGAAATGCTTATGTGGAATTTAATTGAAGAAAATCTCTCTTAATTAATTAAAATAATGTTTAATTTTTATTTTTAATAATAAATAATAATAATTTTAATAATAAGTAATAATTTTAATAATATATTATTATATTGTATTATTAATTAATTATATCATAATTAATTATAATATAATTATAATATAATTATTAATATTATAATAACATACATACGTATTATTATAATTATATATTAAATATAAATTATGTATTAAAAACAATAAGATAAAATAAAATAATTTAAAATAAAATATAATTAATAAATGTCAAAGATATTAATATGAAAAAATATTTTTAATAATAAATAATTACTTTTATAATAATATTTTATAATACTCTTAATAATATTAATTATTAGTAATAATAAATAATTATTAACAATTTATTAATATTTAACATATTTAATAATAATAAATAATAATATAACAATAATAATATAATACACCGTTTCACTTTTCGTGACGTTCAGGCCAATTTGCCCTACCACGTCAATAGAGTTTCACTTCAAAAATAAGAGCTCTTGTAAAAATATCACAAACATGAAGACTAGATGAAAAACGTTCCTGCCAATATTATTTTCAACGTAATCATCGTTTAAAGAGAAATCCTAAAGAACATGTTTTTTTTTTTTTTTACAAAAAGGTTGAGGACTGTTGATCTAAATTTTATGGTGCATATGTTTGAACATCCCATCCCTCAGATGCTTGCTTAGTTTCACTTTAATCGGATTACAAAGTGAGGTAATGTTATCGTCCGTCGAAATTGTCCAGTCATGAGGGTTAAACGGTCTTCCTAAACTGGTACGAGTATCATAATTGACTTATTTGGGTATCATAGAGGAACAGTTGTACAATCTACAGCGTCACCAAAATATTAATCAGAAATTTATTTTCAACCTAAAAAAATTCGATAATATCAGAAAGAACCTCATACACTGTATTATCTCAAATGTATTATATTGCACTTTTTTGTATATAGTACAGTCTGGTGGGTTTGTTGTCATATGACAATTCTCGTCTACTTAAAAATCTTTAAGTGAAAATAACACATAAACAACGACTTCTTCTTCTTCAGCCATTCTGGATCCATCCCTGGATATAGACCTCCCCTTCGGTCTTCCACAACTCCCTATCTCGGGCACACTGCATCCACTTCAACCCTGCGGCCCGTCTTATATCTACCGACCATCTAGCCTGTGATCTCCCCACATCTCTCCTGCCCGTTCTAGGCTGCCATTCCAGGACCTTTTTCGTACATCGAGAGTCAGAGCATCTGGCAATATGTCCTACCGGCTGCAGCTGCTCTCTCAACCACGTCCGTGACTTTGGTTCTCTCTCTTATCCATTTTTTGGTCTTTCCATCTCGCAGTGAAACTCCCAGCATCCTCATCTCCATGGCTCTCTGTGTCACTAGTAGTTTTTGCGTTATTCGCTTTGTTAGGACAGAGGTTTCGATTCCATATGTGAGGATCGGTAAGATGTATGAATCAATGACTGTCTTTTTAAAATGATTAACAACAACTTTCTTTTAAATCTGGGTAATAAAGGGAATCGAACCCTCAACCCCCTGGTTGGAATACAGTCTTACTGACTAGATCACGAAGGCTGTCAAATGTACTCGTGCCTCAAAAATATAAAAATAAAAATTTAATAATATATTTAAATAAGCGTCGATAAATCAGGTCATATACTCGTATGTTAGTGAAAATTACACCGGTTGGTGAAAAGGGAAAGATTTTATTTTTTCCACTTTCGTCTCTTCCAATCCTTTCAACACATATTCGCATAAGTATATCCCAAAATATTTTAACAGCACTCATGTTTCCACTTAACATCCACAAGTGCACATTTTATCTTGGAGCGAGTACTACACCCCAAAGTACCATGTGTTGTATGTACTAAAAAATCTAGTTTTAACTGAAGGCCTCTTCAACATCTTTCTAGTTAGAAGAGATTGCCACATGACAACAAATACATCAAATTGTACTGTATACACCGAAAGAGAGATATAGTACTATACAATATCCAAATTGGCGATACATTACAATTACATTACAAAATATAATCGCATACAATAAGACAACAACATTCGCGCACGTCTACCGTGCACGAATATTGCTACCAAACAAACTAATTAACCAAACTGGAATCCTTTTTTTAGTACCATTGAAAATTGAATCCAAAAGCCCCGACAAGAAATCAAAGGACTTTCGTTGTTCGTTGCTGGGCCTCGTAGTCGAAAGTCTCCTTGGCATTTCAACGAAAGCGAAGCTGTGCCATGGAGTCTTTGTTTTTTCCTTCTCTTTGAGTAAGTAAGCCAAACTCATCGGTCGCACCGCTGTACTGGATCCGATGGCACACCGAAGTGAGACGATCGAAGCCCACCGGCATGTTTTTTCCTTTTTTTTTTTTTTTAAAGAATAGATATGACTGAAGACATATATATGCTTATACCCCCGAATACTAGGCCGTAAAATGGTTGTTATTCGAGTAGAGTAGCGCAGTGTGGGTGGGTGTTCAGTGCATTACAACGCGGCCCTGCACCTCAAAGGACTTACCAGCTAGATATTGTCAATTATTTACTTGTATTAATTTTGATACTAAAAGTTCCTTTCAAAATTCCAATTTCAATGAAAATTTAAAAGCATGTTATAGTGTACTCGTAGTTAATGGATGGCAGCACTCAAATCCCCACTTAAATTCAATAACTTCCTTCGATGTAACTTCGTTCGATGTAACTTCGTTTGATGTAGCTTCGTTCGATGTAAATTCGATCGATATTTTGCAATATTGGATGCAAGTAAAATTATTACGTGGTCGCAAAATGGAAATTCGATTACCGAGGCAATTTCCAGGTTCCACGCTGATGGCTAATTGAATATCCTAAGTTTATACTGAATATAGTGCAACGTTGAAAATTTATGAGATAAACTTATTATATGTGATGGAGGTTTTTTTCTGCTATAAAATGAAAATGTAAACTGAGATACGAAATTGTTAAGATTTATGACTTTCAAACTATTTTTTCATTAACCCTTCCTTCCCTGTGATGTGTAACTAGTACACATTGCTTCTAAAAACTTTAATATCTCTATAAATATAATAGATACTGGGTGCAGATTTTAGGTATTCCTCCGTAATACGTTTACGCATTGAATTGAAAAAATAATATTAATAATAATTAGCACTTATCGGCCACATTAGAGATATTTTGTGAAATTCGGGAATAAATTCACCAATATAATCAAACGTGTGCCAGTGTGTGACGTAGGTATATTAATTCTAAAAAAACCGCTATGGGCGAGGAAGCGACGCTATTCACGTCTCACTCTCACTCTACTTCGGTATATGGGAATGCAAGAAATATAATCTCAGTTCGCTCGCTTCTCTCGCTTCAGTAGCTCGCGGGCATTCGTTTGAGGAGGTCGCTTCGCCTGTTTTGTGGACGTCGGCCGATGTTTTTTTCATGTTTTCAGCAATTGAATTTCAATTATTATCACTTTTAACTTTAAATTTAATTAATTTAAGCGATTGGCTACGAATATTCTTAGTTTTCCGATTTTAAATCGCTCATTTTTACATATGTATTGAATACACTGCACTGGAACGCATGGATTTTTTTAGCACAGGAAGGCAAAGGTTAAACTAGCTGTTGTTTAATAATATAATTATTGTTGGTGTCCATATGACCATTTCTTTAACTTAGTGACTGAAAATACTATTTTTTAAAAACTAACGAACACCGAAATAAAACGCAAATCTCAAAGATATTGGCCATTAGGATAGGAATTGTATCGGATTTAAGGATAAAGAATATTTTGAAACAATGTAGATATACTTATTTAATTTATTCTTAAATATCGATAGCAATAAAACACATCTTATTGAGCTAGGAAAATTATTCCAAAGTTCAGCTGAGTGATCCCCAAAAAAATATGTGAAGATTCATGTGTTCAATTGGTATACAAAGCTGCCATTAGATCAAATGGGCAGTCCGTACACAAAAAAAAACCACATGAATACAGAAGACACCTAAGATTGTCCAAAACACCAAAGAGGGTTGACAGAACGATAAAAAACAACGATAAAGGACATTATATTTTTGTAAAACTAGTTATATAAAATCGGATATGTGCGTGGAAGAATATTATGAAAAATACCATACTTAAATGATATTGTTATGTCTATAACCTAACCTAACCTAACCTAGCCTTTATTATAGGAAGCACGATATTGATGATAAATGAGCATAATAATTAAATGATATTGTCATGTCTATAACCTAACCTAACCTAGTCTTGATTATAGGAAGCACGATATTGATGATAAACGAGCATAATAAGTTAATAATTGAAAAAAAATCGAACTTTTTTAAATATTTTATTCAAATAAAAAAAATACATTAAAAAATATTAATTATTAGTTTTAACTTAACAATAAGCATATATTAAAATGTATAAATATAATACTTATACAAATTGTGTGCTATAAGTCTATATTGTTTTGTTAATCAACACTTTTTTCTATCCTAACCTAACCTAGCCTTGATTATAGGAAGCACGATATTGATGATAAATGAGCATAATAAGTAAATGATATTGTCATGTCTATAGCCTAACCTAACCTAGCCTTGATTATAGGAAGCACGATATTGATGATAAATGAGCATAATAAGTAAATGATATTGTCATGTCTATAACCTAACCTAACCTAGCCTTGATTATAGGAAGCACGATATTGATGATAAATGAGCATAATAAGTAAATGATATTGTCATGTCTATAACCTAACCTAACCTAGTCTTGATTATAGAAAGCACGATATTGATGATAAACGAGCATAATAAGTTAATATGTAATTGAAAAAAAATCGAACTTTTTTAAATATTTTATTCAAATAAAAAAATTACATTAAAAAAATATAAATTGTTAGTTTTAACTTAACAATAAGCATATATTAAAATGTATAAATATAATACAATACTTATACAAATTGTGTACAATAAGTCTATGATTTTTTGTTCATCAACACTTTTTTCCCCTTTGCATGTATTTCTCCTTAGACTTTTCATTTTTGATCGCCTTCCGCTCGCCAGGCGCAAACATGTTTTAAAAGTTTTGAGCAATAAAAACCACATCTTTTACAAAATAATTATCATAAACAATAAAAGAAATGTGAAACTCGTGATTTAATCTGGTTTAGTAATTATCTTGTTTTCAAATAACTTAATTTAATAACTTGTCGACAAAGGCATTCCAAAAAAAAAACATCATGTCATTATGGTCACTATTGGAGACAAACAGATTGTCTCAAAAAATGAGCATAATATTTAGTGTTTTCACAATATTTTTTTTAATGATTCCATTTTCAGATCAAATGAGGATATTGATTCGATTTAATATATTGCATATCAAATAAATGAGGGAAGCCGAAGGATCTTCTTCAGCCTTCATTCCCTTAAAGTGTTGCAAAGATTCCTTCCAACCAAAACCAAAATTTTACTCGTACAATATCGCTCTTTCCGATTCTGGACTATGCGGACGTATGTTACTTGGATGTTACAGAGGAACAACTGGACAAATTACAGCGTCTTCAAAATGTGTGCCTAAGATTCATTTTCAACCTACGTAAGTACAATCATATAACTTCATACCAGAAGGCATCGAACTGGTTGAATGTTAGAAATAGACTCCAAATTCACATACTATCTCTATTGTATTGTATAATATCCTTAACTGTCCCACCGCCCCTTCTTATCTCGCCGAGAATTTTCAGCGTCTTTCCAATCATGGATTAGCGCTACGCTCAAACAGAGATTGTTTATTGGCCTTACCGGTTCACCGCTCCTCTTTCTTTACGTCGTCCTTTACTGTCCATGCAGTGAGACTCTGGAATAAGTTACAAACCAATATAAGACTCGCTCCGTCATTGGCATGCTTTAAGAAGCGACTGAAAAATCTCTTAATTTCTAGTCATTAAAATAACGTGTTTCATTCCTGATTTTTCTTTTCCTTTCCTCTCCACCATCCCTTCCTTTCCTTTTGATTGATGATATCTCACTTTACATGAAAAATAATGTTCGGGTGACTGTCCATCTTTGTGGGGTTCGTGGGCATGTGGTCACGTATATGTTTATGAATAGTCATTTGAATGATTTATGCGACCACGTAACTTGCTTCATTATTTTTTTCTGGTTGGTTGGAAGAGATTGCTGCCTGGCAATAAGCCCGCCAGATTGTATTTACAATAAAAGTGTTAAATAAATAAATATATTACAATATTTTATTTGAAAAGCAGAAATTTATTAAAAAATAAAATATATAATTGTTTTAGCCCCAAAGTAGTCTTTCAATAATGGTTAAATCCAATCAGAGTGCAAAGTGTTACGAGAAACATCATTAATTATTACCAATTAAACATCTTATAATTTGTTTATTTTCATATTTATTGCTTCAAGATAAAGGTAACGTTTATAGTTAAAACCAAACTATTCAAATTTCACATATAATATTTGTTGGAGCTGATTATAATACCATATATTTATGATTTTTATATCGGTGACCGTAGTCTGGAGGCTAACATTCACACTATACAAGCGGGCGCCTTAAGTTTGATTCCCGTTGGATTTAATTTCGGATTAGTTTTACTCTTAGACTATGTTACATCTGAATTTATGTGTTTCTGGGACTTATTAAAAAACAACACAAAATAAGGGCTATTTAAAATTCTGACCAATGAAAGGCTGCAGCGGATGAAACCTGCTGATCATCATGGAAGTTTAATCTCCATGCCATTAGGAGTTCGAGTTTCAGGTGTCAATAATGTGTGCCTGCTGAAGTGCTACAGCTTGTATACAATAAACCACTACGTACACGGGCGTCTTCCACCCACAAGATGGCTGACAATTATACTCGATCACGAGGGATAGACTATCGTAATCGTAGATTTTTCACATTCTAACCTGACATACGAGGCGTATCCAGAAAGTAAGTGTACTGAGGCTCTCACGACCGGATGGATTTTATTTTCGACATGTTGGCTATACTTCCGTGTAGCCTGACCCTTCCCCTCCGCAACGAGACCTGTTCGAGGTCAGTACGTTGAGAAGTGTCGACGCGACAACACGTTTCGTGAAAAATGTAAATCCAATCTCCTGCCAAGTGCGAAATACGCGGCGTCATCCGTTATCTCGTTTGGAAGGAAAAACCTCCGGTTGAGGTTTATAATGAGGTGAAAACTGCATATGGTGATAAAGCTATGAATTGTACGAGTGTGTACAAGTGGTGTCGCGAGTTTAAAAACGGTCGTACGTCTGTGCATGATGATCAGAGGAGCGGAAGACCTTCAATTGTGACTGACGAAATTGAAGAAATTGTTTTGGGACTGTCAAGGCATAATTTTAATTGAATATATGCCTCAAGGGGAGACCATCAACTCTGCAAGATACTGTGAGACCCTAAAAAAATTGCGGAGGGTGATTCAGAACAAAAGGAGAGGCATGCTGACAAAAGGAGTCTGCCTGCTGCACGACAATGCCAGACCACACACGGCCAACGCCACGAAGGAACTGCTCGTCTCGTTTAAATGGGATGTCCTGAACCATCCCGCGCATTCCCCTGACTTAGCACCTTCAGATTACTATCTCTTTACCTCTCTGAAGCTGCACATGGGTGGAAAAAGGTTTTCAACCGACGAGGCGGTAAAGGAGGAGGTGGAGAAGTGGACGGAGGGGTTGGCGGGAAACTACTTCGAGGAAGGCATCAAAAAGTTGATACCCCGCTTCACCACCTGCATTGAGAGGAATGGCGACTATGTCGAAAAATAGCTTACATATGTACTACGGTAACCACGTAATTTTTTTGTTTAAATAAAAAAAATTGTAACCTACAAAAATTCAGTACACTTACTTTCTGGACTTACCTAGTATTATTCTACTAACTCATAAACTTTCTACTGTTTCATAAAATATGAACCTAACTTGTTACAATCAGCTCTTTAAATAATAATTTCTATATTTTTTTAATCATAGGCCATCCACTCAAACATGAATGATTTGTGTCACCAAATTTAAGTCACTATGTATTGTAATTATATGATTCAAAACAATACAACCGATTAAAAAAAAAACAATTCTAGACTATTTGTTGTTTCAACTGATTAAGCTTAAAACATTAACAATCGATCTATAAGTGGAAAAGTTCATCGAAGAAAGAAGAAACGCAATATTCATTGGACGCGGTAAAGATCTGGCTTTTAATAAATCAAATTTGTCTCACAAAGGACAACCGAAAAATACGTGGTCTATAGTTTCATCATCTAAATCACATTCGCAGCCGGGATTCTCTACAATACTCATTCTGTAAGGCAGAGGCCACACCAAAGTGCTTCGTTAGGTGCTAAGCTAGGTTTTACGTGACTCGTATACTAGGTGACTTCATCCTTGACCACACCAAAGTGCTACGCATAAATTCATTTGACATGTAGGAACTACTGTCGTCGCTGAAATATTATCATCACACACGGTCAACGACCGACGAAACGACCTTTGGATATGTCCAAAGGTCGCATACCAAAACATTGAAATTGTTAAACCCACAAATACTATTTACGATACATTCCACAGTAGAAAGAGAACGCATCACGATGTCTCGCCGTTTTCGCCAACAAATTGTCTACCCACAATATTATTTGCGATGTCTGCAATATTTCAATCGACCATTTCTGCACGCACAGAAGCGAGATAAAAATATATTGCGGGCGCACTCCCGCGCCCATTCTGAAATGTATAAATACCCACTTACCGATAAATAAAGCATCATTAATTATTATTTATTATTCATTGATTCATTCACTCTCTCTTTCCGCATTGCTAATTGACGTATTTTATTTAATTACAAACAATCAAAATCATCATCACGTCCCACTACAAACATCCGCTAAAGACAGTTGGGAGCGGTTTAGTCAACACACGATGCCACTCTCAAAACTAACCAATTAATTATAACTTACCATCTTTATTTACTTCCTGTGCAGCTTCATTAATTCCAAAGTGATTTTATTACAGGTACATTCTTCTATAATTTGCTCGATGGATTCCACAAAGGCTCCCTTTTGTACACAGCTGTTATTAAAACTTCCGCCATCTTGTAAAATCACGATGACATAATAAAATTAACCAACACGTCTGTTCGCTAGGAGATTCACTAGGTGAATAATCGTTATGCAACGTGGCGTGAAGCGTGCAATGTGGCCACTACGATAGTATGCGGTGCGTTGGTTCGCTAGGATATGTCGCCTAGCTTGGAGCATAGCTCTAAACCTCAAGCGAGACTCCTACCTGTGTGGCCGAGGCCTAGTCAACACGTAGTTACCCGTCCTTAAACGAAACATGACAGACACTTCTATCTTGTTCATTCTTATTGTGACCATGGTATCAAAGGGATAGATTTTTGGATTGAGTTATATCTAGAGCCCTGATTTATACCAGTGGTATCCCAATTCAATTTCTATATTAAACTTGATACAATGTTTGTAAATAAAATATTTCTTATATCTACTTATATTTAGCGTTGACACCAAATATGTACGATTTTATCGGTATTCCATGCTTTTCATATTTGCATAACAACCCACTGAGTGTCAATTGCAATAATACATATACAAGCGGCCCTCGATTTTCGCACATAATTGGTTCCTGAAAATCTGTGCGAATGTTGAAAGTTCGAAAGTAGAGGAATGTAAAAAAACATCAAATATTGTATTTTAAAATATTTATTGATCAATAATAATATTTATTTAAGTATCAATAATATATTAAAAATATTTATTTATCAATATACATAATTAAGTTAACGAGGCGTGTTTAAGTGCTTTCAGGTGTTTTCTTTATGAACTTGTCAAGAGTTAGTTGAATACCACCCTTTTTTTATTCTTTTCTTGATAAAGGGTTCTATAGCATGCTGTGTCTTTCTCAATCGCCCTACGTACTTGAGATATACGTTCTCCATTGGGATCACATTTTTCCATGATAGTCACAAATTTGTCAAGATGCATGAAGGCTTCATTTATATTTTTGATTGTCAAAGTCTTGACGATTTTATCAGCTTCTTCTTCCTCATTTTCATTGTGTATTTCATTTAACTCTTGTTGCTCAATTAAGTATTCATTTGACAGAGGTACTGAGTGAGATTCAATCAACTCATTAACATATTCGTTGTTGATGTCCAAGTTTAGTTCATTCATTAGGCTAACTATTTAATCTGTGAGTTTCTTCAGAATTTATAAAATCATTCATCATTTGTGGACATAATTGTTTCCAGGAACCTTTCATTGTTGACTCTTTTATTTCAGCCCACAAGTCTCCAATATTATTTATTGCGTTCCATATATTATAGTTCTTCCAAAAAAGTGGGAGCGACTGCATGGTAGCGAACATTTTTTGCATTATCGACAAAAATCTTTAAAAAAGGATTTTTTTTAAATGTACAAAATAGCGAATTGTGCGAAAGTAGAACGTGCCAAAGTCGAGGGCCGCCTGTAACCTCTTTTGATTGTTGCTTGAACGCAGTTGATACTCAGACATCGTCTGAGTCGGAGATAATTATACAAACGCTCGTTCAAGGTTCATATTATTTAAAATATTATTGAACCTAGTTTAATTACGTACAATAATAAACAGAACACACTATGTTGCATTTCGTTAAATTCTTGGGTTTCGTGTTAATATTTTATGATTTTAAACTTTCTTACGGTGCAAATAGTCCAGAAGTAGTAATTAAACAAGGTAAATTAAAAGGTGTTTT
Source organism: Odontocerum albicorne (assembly GCA_949825065.1). Classification (NCBI taxonomy): domain Eukaryota; kingdom Metazoa; phylum Arthropoda; class Insecta; order Trichoptera; family Odontoceridae; genus Odontocerum; species Odontocerum albicorne. The sequence goes on from OX463843.1 coordinate 6,677,364, forward strand.
TATGAAATCGACACTAGGAAGAGAATTCTCCGCGTTCCAGACTATACCTTTCGCTAAGCCACCGCTTGGAGAATTAAGATTCAAGGTAACGGCAAGACCGGTTTTGTTTTTATTTTCTCTTGTCATTTTTGTTAGCAACAATGTGATTTCTTCTATTTTATTAATTAGAATTATTAAAATAATAACAAACGTTAAAAATTTTACTTATCAAAGAAAAACACATGATAAAAAAATATTTTATCTCTCTAAATTTGTTCGTAAAACATTTTATAACTGAATAATTCGTCGGTGTATCTTAGAACAAGTGATAATATTTTAGATATTTGCTGTTTAATTAAAATATTTATTTGAAATAAGTACAGTGAAACCCCGTTTTTACGTGCCCGGAATTCACGTTTTCCCGCTATTTGCGTTCAATTTTTAACAATCCCGTTGTATTTTAGTACATTTAGTACCCGCTTTTACGTTTTTATTTCCCGCAATTTACGTTTGATATATGTAAAATGCAAATCAATCTATAAACATATTTAATTAAATGCGCGACGATTTAAAATATTTTAAATGAATATTAGGAAGCAGAAATATGTTGTTTCTATTTATAGACACGTGTGCACCTGCACCTGCAGCGCTCGTGGTCAAAGTTATGTTATACGAGTCGTCTAATACGATGCAATTGGTGGGAAATTTAGCGAATCAGAGGCAGACAGACTGTATGAGCAGGTCAATCTGTGCTTGTGTTTTTAATGTGTCGGTCGTGAACATACAATTTCAATTGAAAACTTATCCGACGAAGAATTATCTGGTGAAGAAGAGGTAAACTTAATCCATCCAATTCCAACAAAAGAAGATGCTATGAGGCATATTGAGGGCCTTAAAAGCTACGTTACTAGCATTGAAAACGTACAAGACGAAACTTTCTTATCGATTTATAAGATGGAAAGAGCTGTAAACCAGCATAAAAATATGTACCAAACCGATTTGCGTGATTATCTAAATAAAAAATAATTAAAAAAAAAAATTCTAGCCCCCAATCTACGCTTTCCCTCTAATTACGTTTTTTTTATCAGCCCCTTCAGAAACGTAAAAAGGGGGGTTCACTGTATTTTAATACCAACTTGGATAAATGGGAATGAAACGTGAACGTGAAATAAGACTGAAAGGAGCCGAATAAATTTTGTAGAAATGCGTGCACTTAGAAGAATACATGGGGTGACAATGTATGGCAGAATACGGAATGAAATGATTAGGAACGAATGTGAATGTGTTAAGTAAGATGAACAGGAGCACTCTGATATGGTATAGTGATCGAATCAAGATTTTTTTTTAATATGAGTTGTATTAGAAGGTGAATGAATGTAGAAGAGAAGAAAAATTCGAGTCGCGATAGGAAATTCTGAAGTTATGTCCTCTCTGTCCCGACTGAGAGACGGCGTGATGTTGTTTGTGTATGTATTGCGTGATGTTGTTTGTGTATGTACAATATTATATTAAATTTATATCACAATATGGATATATTTTATTATTGTTTGTGTATGTATGTATGTATTGCGTGATGTTGTTTGTGTATGTACAATATTATATTAAATTTATATCACAATATGGATATATTTTATTATTGTTTGTGTATGTATGTATGTATTGCGTGATGTTGTTTGTGTATGTATGTATGTACAATATTATATTAAATTTATATCACAATATGGATATATTTTATTATTGTTTGTGTATGTATGTATGTATTGCGTGATGTTGTTTGTGTATGTATGTATGTACAATATTATATTAAATTTATATCACAATATGGATATATTTTATTATTGTTTGTGTATGTATGTATGTATTGCGTGATGTTGTTTGTGTATGTATGTATGTACAATATTATATTAAATTTATATCACAATATGGATATATTTTATTATTGTTTGTGTATGTATGTATGTATTATATTAAATTTATATCACAATATGGATATATTTTATAATTGCATTATTTTTTAAATGCGATAACTAATTCTTTTTTTAGAATTTTAACTAAAATAAAACATTTAATACACGTATATTTCAATTAGTTAAATTAAATTCCAATTTTAAAGAATATATACATATCATAAGTTCAGTTTATTTTCTATCCACTGTGTAAATAATTGGTGACGGTCTCCGTAAATTATTTTAACATTTTTTTTGCGTTTCTCAACCTTGTATGATAATATGTTTCGATCAGTTTTGTCATATAAAGTGTTGGATTACCTCTGTGTGCTGTCAGCCATGATAATTTTGGAGGCCATCTAGTGATTTTGGAGACATCAGCACTGAGTGCTTCGATCCCAACGCATAGGATACACATATTATTAGAAAAGCTGATATGAAGCATAATATATTTAATTCATATAAAATTTGTTTTTGTATTGTTGTTTTGCATCAGTAGTTCTAAATGATTGCTAGATATCTGTTTATAATTTTATTATTATTATAAGAATTAATGTAAGGTTTCCCTCAACACTCTCTGTTATTTCTTCCAAAAACGCTCTGATTCGGTATTTCTGTTTCATTCGTTTAGGACGTTTCCATCAGCTGATGGTGTTGGGAATCAAGATAAATAAAGTAGGGTGATGAAAACATGTGGTCGGTTCAAGTGACTGAAATTTCCAAAGAAAATATCTGAAAAGTATAGAAACCAAAGGAATTATTATGGTGCTCTATCGTCTTTTTCCACCCCGTCGGTAAAATGACTTGAAACACGAAATACGAGAGCCATCCAGAAAGTAAGGTTACAAAATTTATGTAGGATCGAAAAATGCTTGTATTTAATTGAAATTCACAGGATACTTCAAAAATATATTAAACTATTTTTCAACGTAATCGCCGTCGAGATCGAGACTTTTGTATGCCAGTGTCATAGACCTCCGCCGCCAGCTCTTTCAGCCACTTCTTCACACAGCCGCTTCCTCGACCTTCTGATCGTTAGAAAATTGTCGGGGTGTAGTGACACACCCACGTCTCATTCCCCGTCACGATAGAGTCCAGAAAAGCTTCTCCCTCCTGTGCACAACGATCCGAAAATTCACGCGCGGCGGTCACGCGATTTTGACGGTGCTCCGGTGTGACCATTCTGGGCACCCATCTCGCACACAACTTCTTGTAACCAAGGTTTTCCGACACAATATTACCAAGAAGACTTCGAGAAATGTCAGAAAATTCTTCATGAAGGTCGTCAAGCGTCACACCGTGGTCATTTCGCACTTGTTCTTCAATTTTTTGCACAAATTCGTCAGAAATAACTGCCTTGCCTCGTCGTGAGTATCAGTACGGTCTTCTCTGAACAACTTAATCCACTTCGTGACATGTTGTCGACTCATCACATCACTACCATAAACTTCCACGAGCTTCTGATGGATATTCGCGGCGGTATTGTTCTGCAAAGTCAAAAAAAACGGATGACTGCGCGGGTCTCGCACGGACGAGAGTTGGCAGGAGTTCGCTACGACCTCTCCATCGGAAGAATTTACTGTGACTGAACAAAATGGGCGACAAACACGCGGGACCAAACAAACTGACCGTTAGGATCTCCCCTACACGCCAGGTGCACCAATTTTGAAACAAAAAATTTCCCCCGGCTTCAGGAGCCCTTATAATCTTAGTTTCTGGATGACCCTCGTACTTAGTTGATCTGTTGATATACATCAATTTTTCCAACAAGCTTTAATACAATTGAGTGTTGTACATTAAAATAAAAATATTATATAATAATTACGAAACTAGAGAAACAAGGCCAAAAAAAGTCCAGTAAATATAAAATATCATAAATCCAAATATTGATCTGGTTTCAAATATATTATTAAAGTAATTAGGATCGAATCGTAGAATTAGTACGAATTAAAACATCTTTTGCCCAAATGCAATGTCTATTTAGCTCCCATGGCATTCATTCAATGGAATTCAATAAAGGCAAAGGGAGGAAAACAATTTAGGCAGTCGATCGGAGCGTGGTTGTTATTGCGACAGGAGTTTGAGTACTTGGGCTTGCAAGAGGAATGACTCGTAAAAAAGGTTTGTATGAGCTATTGAATGTGGTGTTTTTTATTGTTTTATACTTATATTTTTGTTTTTTTACTTTTATGATTATGTGCGGTATATTGTGGGGTGAATGTTTTTGGTCTGTCTGGAGTCATGAAGTGTGAGGAGTTTAATTTCGCGAGATGTATACATGTGTAATTGAGTGTCACTGTTTGTCAGGTTGATGAGAATGTGCAACGGGATTCTATAAATTCAAAAATCGGAAAGAAGTATCAATTTATTTTTTCATGCTATATATCCTCAGTGAAATACAGGCAAAAGCCTAGTTTACTGGGGACACGACAAATGAAAGGCAACAAATCTAGATCCATTAAAGTTGTGTGTCCAAATTAAATTACCTGTTGTTTTTTAACAAATGATATATATTTTTTGTCATGTGTAAAATAAATAAATAAATAAAAATATTAAAAAAACTTAAATATTTTATACTATTATATAAACTTTTAAAAGCTAAGGTTTGAGCAAATCTAAAAACTCAAAAAGGTCTCTCTACAGTTGTGCTAAATCAATCATGCAATGTTCTTAGATCTTATTTATTTTAGGCACCAGTAGAAGCAGACGGATGGAAAGGCGTGTTGGATGCCACTGAAGATGCCCCCATTTGTATTCAAAGCAATCCTTACGTAAGGTCCACCGAAATAACTGGAACTGAGGACTGCCTGTATCTCAATGTGTACACTCCAAAGGTAAGATTTTTTTTTCATTATTCATATTTTAAAGGGCGAGCTTAACATATATTGAAGAGCTATTCCAACTAGCCAAAAAGGTCTTATTGAGGCCGTAAGTGAAAAACTGTCAAAATTATTCTTGCTTTTATTCTACTTCTGTCTAGTATACGACAACCTCCGTGGCCTAGTTGGTAAGACTCTCTACCAACCGAGGAATTACGGGTTCAATTTTCGTAGATACCCATTTTTTTTTTTTTCAAAAAAGGTAAAAGTCTGGTTTCCACTTTAGGTCTCTTTAACATCTTTGTGGTTGATTGTAAGATATTGATACATGATATTTGTCCATCGGGTTGTACCGTGTACACATAAATTACATATTATATTTTTTTCATGCTTCCGAACTATCATATGGTCGAGAAGATACCAATGTTTGATTTAGTATTCTACCATGATTTGTATATATCCTTCTGACCAAAGATGATGTAAGTAATCACTAAGGTCTCGGTCACACAGATAGGAGCCTCACTTAGTGCTTAGAGCTACGCTGCGAGCTAGGCGACATATCCTAGCAAACCAACGCACCCCATACTATCGCAATGGCACTGACAAGCGTCTTACCAACTTAGTGTCATGTCTTAGGCCTTGGCCACACAGGTAGGAGCCTCGCTTGGTCCTTATCTTCTCGACCATATGATAGTTCGGAAGCATGACAAAAATATAATATGTAATATATGTGTACACGGTACAACCCGATGGACAAATTATCATGTATCAATATCTTACAATCAACCACACTTCGCGCCTAGTGGCGTAGCTCTAAGGACCAAGCGAGGCTCCTACCTGTGTGGCCAAGGCCTAAGACATGACACTAAGGTGGTAAGACGCTTGTCTGCCGATCCGGAGGTTGCGGGTTCGATCCCCACTGGAATCCAGATTTAAAAAAATAGGATTCCAGTCTGGTTTTCACTTAGGGCCCATTAAAACATCTTTCCGGTTGGTTGGAAGAGATTTCCGCACGGCAATAAACTCGTTAGGTTAAATAAAAAAATAAAAATAAAATACATATTCCGAACATTTACTGGGATAAAGTGTTCTATTAGTTGACATTGCCAATACTTTTGTGTCCTATACTTCTACCTACACCAATCTTTATTTTCTCACTTTCTACCTTGACCTTCCGTTTAACAATTGTTGACCGATTTAAACGACTGAGAGGAAACATTTTTCTAAGAGACTGAAGATGTTAACAAATTGATCTCTCAAAGGCAATAATTTCGAAAAATAGAGTTTGTGAAATACTCGTCGATATAGGAGACGACATGCTGTGTAAAATCTGCAATGACCAAACTTATAAAGATATGAAAAATACGGTGTTTGCTTATTTCTTTTAAGATAAACCTTTGACCTGTAATTATCAGGACTGCGTCTCTCTTGAGACTTTGACTCCCAGTTATCATTTCATATTTTGGTGATCTTGGAAAATTTCTGCTAGCGGGTATATCATATATTATCATGTAGAGACGTTTCTATACTTCTCAATAATAAAATTCGTTTTATGAGAACTGAGGAGGTATTTAAAAAAATAAGAACATGTCCACCAAATCAGAAGTTTGGGAAATCGCCAAAAACTGTTTGCATTAAAAATACATGACATAATAATTAATTGTAAAAATATCTGAAATCCTTAAAATCGCTTAAGGTGACTTGATTTGTTGTTTAAAATCGAATCATAATAATTAAAATAGTTATTCTAGTTTAAAATATGGACATGATCCTTTTTGAGTGAATAATTCTACTTAAATCTTTTTTGATTGAACAGGTCTCGGACATGACGTTTTTTGTTCGATTTCAAAAATATTATACAAAAAATAATCGGGTAGAGTAATTTATTTTAATTTTAATCAAATAAAATAAGTTATGTGTAACAAAATAAGAAGAAATATTACTATAAAACTATAAATATGCGCAGGTAGATAAAGCTGTATAATGACATTACACTGCACGTACGATTTAAAACTGACAGTTGCTGGTGAACTAGTATGAAGTTAGACACAATCGGAAAGCTATGATTGGTCAATTCGGACATGATCTTTTTTGATTGATTTGAAGCCTGGACAAGATTCTTTTTGAAACAAAATCTGGTTTTTTATTATGATTTTAAAATGATTTATGTGCTTTTAACATTTAAATGAAAATGTTAAACGGCTCCGTACCATCGATAAGAAAAAAATCGGCTTTATCAGCTCATTTTTGGTATCCGATGGGCATAATCTTTTTTTAATGTTACCTCCTCAACTATCGTTTTCTCAACAGCACTCTGTAAAGTAGAGACAAGGAAAATGAGGAAAAAGAAATAATATGTTGAATGTTTTCGAAATGTGGTGTTAGTACCGAATGCTTCGCATCTCATGGACTACACATGGACTACATGGACGCACTAATGTGTACATTACCAAAATCTACTGCTCAAAAGAAAGCCGTCACAATATGCAGCAAGAGAATAACGTCATACTTCGAACACGGTAAGAGAAGCGGCGAGAAAGAGCAAGATATGACTGGTGTATCATTCTATGCAGCCCTCACCATAGCTGAGGACTGGTAGAAAAAAGAAAGAAAAAGTAACAAAATAAATATATAGTACTGTGGCGGTCGTCGCGGAATATTGTCGCATACATACGGTCAATGACCGATGAAACGACCTTCGGATTCCTCGATAAATTATAGTAAACAGTCCGAAGGTCACATGCCGGCCATTGACGCCGGCCGAGCGACCGCACCACACGCCAGAGAGAGAGAACGCACCACGGCTATCTCACCAGTTCCGTATTTAGATGAATACCTACATACGACAATAACCGTTTCTGCATTCACAGAAGCGAGACGTAAGCATATCGCGAGCGCACTCTCGCGCACATTCCAAAAAGATATAAATACCTACGTTACTATAAAAATAGACTCTCTCTTTCCGCATTGCGATCTAACGTGTTTTATTATTTATCAACAAATCATCCTCGTCGTCTCTCCCTCTAGGATACATATAGCCAAAGTACAAATGTGAGTGGAAGGCGTGGTAGATGATGACCACAGAAAGTATGGTTGGATCAAGTGAGTTATATTTTAAAAGCAGAAAACCTAGAAAGTCAGAGAAATCGTAGGAATTGTTTGGGAAGGTGCATGGATGTAATAAAGGCGAAGGATGTGTGTCGAAATAAGAAAGTCTGACGCTTTGTCCTCTCGACTTATCCCGACAGGGAAATGGCATGATGGTATATATGAGTGGGTCAGAACCAGACATAACTAACCCACAAAAATATAAAATTAGAGTTAGGCACAAACGCTACATCTTTATACCCATTTCTATCGGAACCAAGCATGATTATGAGTTTATTGTTCACCATAAGTGCAGACATCGACAGTTCAGTTTTGGAAACAACAGAAAACAAACCATTTTTGAATAGATCTGCAAATTTGAAGTCAATTATCTCAAAACAAGATAAATGTGGGATAGTCATGTCTGGTTCTAGCCCACTCATATGTACAAGTATGTTAAGTATGTTATTTTAATTTAACGTGTAAAATCAGACATGGTTAATTAGTATGTTAAGATGCTGGTTTTTCACCCGAAAAGCTTTGGGTTTGATTCTCAATGGTACCAAAAAAGTTGCGTTATTATCTACGAATATCCTTGATATGCCCATGTAAGCGAAATGTGAGTTACTTACCTTCTCCAGTGGTTGGTTGGCACTCAAAGGCTCGATCAGCGGTGGCTGGTGTCGGGGTGCCTTGGTGCGCTGAGCAGGAGAAATAATTCGAAATAATTAAATTATATATTCGCAAACATAATTTCCAAAAAATGTTAAATATTTGTATAGATTAAATGTGAATTAGAATACTGACATATAATAAGAGTATTTTTATTTAAGTGAAAATTAAAAATAATTTAAACTAAAATTTAAAAAAATATTATTTTCAAATTGACCGGCCAAGTTTTCCAATTCATACTGGAGCGATCTCGAATATGCACCGGACGGAAACGCAGATTCATATAGGGCAGACAGAGACATACAGTAAACCGTGAGACTACCTTGATCAAAAACTTTTAGGACCGGCCACCGTGTGGTGCTCTCAGTCACCCGATTGGAATTCTTTTTTTTTGTTAGGTTACCACATCTATCATTGACATATCCCTCCAAATTTCAGCATCATAGCTTGACATTTGTAAAAGTTACGCTGTACTGAGTACATCTACCTTTGTGCGTGTTTTCGATTTTTTACAAGTTTGAAAATGGCATCAACTGTGCATCGACGAGTTTGCATTAAATTTTGTGTGAAAAACGGATTTAACGGTCCGCAGACCTTGGAAATGTCGGAGAAGTATTTTTCAACGGCACGGACGCTTCAGAAGTGGTCGTGAGTCGGTCGAGGATGACGAACGCAGTGGCAGTCGAAAACTGATGAAAACATCGATAAAATCAAAGAAATGTTGTCCGAAAACCGCAAATTGACCATCAGAGAGCTGGCAGAGGACTTGAACATCGCTTATGGATCCGCTCGAGATATTTTGGTTAGTGATTTGGGCCTCAGATGTGTCGCTGCAAAACTAGTGCCGAAAGACCTCAATTTCATGCAAAAAAAGGACGGCGTTGAAATCGCGAAAGACATGATTTCCATGAGTCTTTGACCAAAAACAACACGACTACTATCCAGCAGCCTTCGAATTCACCTGATCTGACTCCCTGTGACTTTTTTCTGTTCAACCGACTTAAAAAACGGCTTTGCGGAACGCGTTACAGCACCCGAGAGGTATCATGAAAAAATCGAAGACGGCTCTGATGGACATACCGAAAATTGAGTACCAGCGGTGTTTCGAGGATTGGATCAAGCGCTTGCGTTAGTGCGTTGCAGTCGATGGGGAGTACTTTGAAGGGGACCATATCGATTTTGATGAATAAACTTGTATTTTCGATTTTATGAATAAAGTCCTAAAACTTTTTGATCAAGGTAGTATTTCTCTATATTGCGAGTTGTTTCTCCGGTTCGGCGCGCCAGCCGCCGCTGGGCTCGATTTCTCAGGCCGAAAATGGTATTATCTCACAGTCACGCTCTTGAAAATGTTCGCAGAATCAATAAAGATCTGTTGTTTGGTATTATAGTAAGCAAATTAAAAAACTTATATATGCTTATATTAAGCTATAGAAATTATTTAGGAAGGGATAACCCATTGAGAATTTAATTAGCCTATTTATAATATTACACCAATTCAAATTACAATAACTGGTTTTTTCTTCAGTTATATAAAATGAATATTAATTGGTTATAAAATAATCATATGCGTATCAAATTTAATATATAGGCAAAAAAATATCAAAAACATTGAAGCATAACATATAACAAATTATTATCCGGATTGAAATTGACATAATTTCAGTGGCGTACCGAAGGTCTCCCACTTCTGGAGACAAGACACAAAATCTACACATTTTTGCATCAAGTATTTATAAGTTAAGTTTTATATGGGAATAAGGTGGAATCCCGAGTGTCCAAGATAAAGCCTATAAATGAATTTCCGTATAAAATATGTTTTTTGCATATACGAGTATATAAAAAATCAAAATATTATCATTATGGCTGGAAGAGATTGTCAAATGGCAAGACACCAGCCAGGTTGTACAGTATACAACGAAAATGTTTTACAGTACATAAAGTGTCCACGACCTCCGTGACCTGGTGGTAAGACGGTTGTCTGCCAATCCGGAGGTTGCGGGTTCGATCCCCGCTGGATTCCAGATTTTTTTAAATGGAATTCCAGTCTGGTTTTCACTTAGGGCCTATTAAAACGGCTTTCTGGTTGGTTGGAAGAGATTGCCACATGTAAATTAACTCGACAGGTGAAATAAAAAAATAAAAAAAGAGTGCAAATGTAATTCAATGGAATGCTAACCGTTAAAATGTATGAAAGAATACGGAATCAAGTTATTCGGGATGAATGTATAGTACCCGGCGGTATGTAATACACATCGGGCTTAAGAAAGAGACTTTCGGCCATAATCGGTCGTCTCTATTCGCCTAGAACGCTTGACAACGACTGACAAATCGTAACGGAATACGTGTATGAATGACAGAGACGATGCTTTACAAAGCCGAAGTTAGCGATTATGGCCGACAGTCTCTTTCTTAAGTCCGATGTGTATTACTTACCGCCGGGTACTGTAAACTTAAGACTGATGATTTAAGTAAGATGAAGAAGAGAACTCTAAAAGGTTTGGGCATATAGAACGAATGAATGAAGAAAGACTGACAAAAAAAAATATCGTGCAAATGTGAATGGAAAGGGTGGTACAGGAAGAACAAGGAAAGTATTGTTGGATCAAGTTAATAATATTTTGAAAGCAGGAAACGTAGGAATTCAATGAAATCGTATGAGGTGTATGGATGTGTATCGAGATAGGAAAGTCTGACATTCAGTCCTATCTGCCTATCCTGATAGAGAAATGGTATGATTGTATTATTATTTTAGTTTTCATACATATATTTTATATAGCAAGTGTAAACACAAAAAAATGAACTATAAATGCGTTTCATAATGAAATACAGGCGGCCCTCGACTTTCGCACAATTCGCTATTTCGCACATTTTTAAAAATTCAATTTTTTAAAGATTTTTGTCGATAATGCAAAAATTGTTCACTTCGATGCAGTCACTGCCACTTTTTTGGAAGAACTATAATATATGGAACGCAATAAACAATATTGGAGACTCGTCGGCTGAAATAAAAGAGTCAACAATGAAAGGTTTCTGGAAACAATTATGCCCACAAAAAAAAAGCACTGGTTAAAACCATATTGACAGATATTTTATTAATTGAAATATCTCAAAATATGTTGAATATATGTTGTATTTTTTTACATATGAATGTCTATTTGTTCCAGACTTCATTCAGCGATGATAAACTTTTGCCAGTGATGGTATTCTTTCACGGCGGTGGCTGGATGTGCGGTTCTGGAAACAAAATGTTCTACGGTCCAGAACGCTTAATGGACAAGGAAGTGGTATACGTTGGAGTTAACTATCGTTTAGGTCAGCTTAACAATTCAATTATTATTCTAGTGCACGACCGTTTGATTCAGCTAAAATATGCTAAGTTCGACAGTATGTAAGTTTAAATAATTCGCAATGGAATATAGTTGGGAGATATCTAGTTGGTGTAATATATGGATGACATCTGAAAAAGGTTGAAAAATTAAGTACTTTAGAATCAAATTTATCAGTGAGCTGCTATCACAAGTTAAACCGAAATAATTATTTATTATAGTCATGATCATTTTGGCAAGAGTGAGTTGAAAAAAGTGATATTTTAATTCATAATTAGACATGTGTGTTCAAAAAATAATATTTTAATTCATAATTAGACATGTGTGTGCAAAAAATAATATTTTATTCATAATTAGACATGTGTGTGCAAAAAATAATATATTCATTCAAAATTAGACATGTGTGTGCCAAAAATAATATTTTAATTCATAATTAGACATGTGTGTGCAAAAAATAATATATATTCATTCATAATTAGACATGAGTGTGCAAAAAAATATATTTTAATTCATAATTAGACATGTGTGTGCAAAAAATAATATGTTATTCATAATTAGACATGTGTGTGCAAAAAATAATATATTCATTCATAATTAGACATGTGTGTGCAAAAAATAATATTTGAATTCATAATTAGACATGTGTGTGCAAAAAATAATATGGTATTCATAATTAAACATGTGTGTGCAAAAAATAATATATTCATTCATAATTAGACATGTGTGTGCAAAAAATAATATATTCATTCAGAATTAGACATGTGTGTGCAAAAAATAATATTTTAATTCATAATTAGACATGTGCGTGCAAAAAATAATATTTCATTCATAATTAGACATGTGTGTGCAAAAAAATATATTTTATTCATAATTAGACATGTGTGTGCAAAAATTAATATTTTAATTCATAATTAGACATGTGTGTGCAAAAAATAATATTTTAATTCATAATTAGACATGTATGTGCAAAAAATAATATGTTATTCATAATTAGACATATGTGTGCAAAAAATAATATATTCATCCATAATTAGACATATGTGTGCAAAACATAATATATTCATTCATAATTAGACATGTGTGTGCAAAAAATAATATTTGAATTCATAATTAGACATGTGTGTGCAAAAAATAATATGGAATTCATAATTAAACATGTGTGTGCCAAAAATAATATATTCATTCATAATTAGATATATGTATGCAAAAAATTATATTTTAATTCATAATTAGACATGTGTGTGCAAAAAATATTATTTTATTCATAATTAGACATGTGTGTAAAAAAATAATATATTCATTCATAATTAGACATGTGTGTGCAAAAAATAATATTTTATTCATAATGAGACATGTGTGTGCAAAAAATAATATATTCATTCATAATTAGACATGTGTATGCAAAAAATAATATTTTAATTCATAATTAGACATGTGGCTGCAAAAAATAATATTTTATTCATAATTAGACATGTGTGTGCAAAAAATAATATTTTATTCATAATTAGACATGTGTGTATAAAAAATAATATATTCATTCATAATTAGACATGTGTATGCAAAAAATAATATTTTAATTCATAATTAGACATGTGGCTGCAAAAAATAATATTTTATTCATAATTAGACATGTGTGTGCAAAAAATAATATTTTATTCATAATTAGACATGTGTGTGCAAAAAAGGTCCAACCCATAAACTATGATACATTTCTTGTTTTATTTTAAATATCAAATAAACATACTATATACAATATGTTATGTGCAAAAATATCAAGCTGGTAAAATGTGTCATAAAAATTCATTTTAATAAAATTTATTCCATAAAATGATTTTCTGTAACAGGTATAGTTCGGAAATTCTAGGATGAGTCCTGTGACAGCTCACAAATTGGCCCCAATACAACCTTGTAACGATGTTCAGAAATTTTAATTATTTTATCAACTTTAATATAAGCCTCAATTCTAATAAATAGCAAGTTATTTAGGTAAATACTCGTACATTACATAAGGTTGTATTGGGGCAAATTTGTGAGCTGTCACAGGACTCATCCTAGAATTTCCGAACTACAGTATATGGATTGAGTCCTTTTTGCATAATGAATTTTGGATTGGATAACCTACTTCCAAATTGCGTATATAAGTCCATTTTTTTTCATGTGGTAGACAAATATGGTAGACAATATTTGAACAATCTGTAAGAGAGCCTTCGGGTTCAGAACCTCTGGAGTAGGCACGGAATTCGCAGGTCGTCATTGAATGTGTTGGTAACACTACCAACATCTCTATTTTAAGTTAGACAGAATATGTGATCGTGATGAATTAAATAATCAAGTCTACTGCATAGAAGTTATAAAAATAAAAACCTTTTTCATGTTTTTTTTTTAATTTCAGGTCTATTATCATTATTTTCAACCCAAGACTTAGCAGCACCCGGAAACTGTGCCTTGAAAGACCAAAATTTGGCACTAAAATGGATTCAAAAGAACATTAAGGAATTTGGCGGAGATCCAAATTCTGTAACACTTTTTGGCGAAAGTGCAGGAGGGGCAAGTGTGCATTATCATATGCTGTCACCAAAAAGTAAAGGTAAAGATAATAAGAATTATTCTCACTTCTTCTCTTCGTGAGGTCAGTGGAAATTTAATTTATCCAGATTTTGTAGGAATTAGTGGCTTCTCATTAGTCATTTTTCCAAAGGATTTTGAAAGCAAGTGCTTTCCAGAACAGAGACGTTTCCCGTATTTCAAACATGTTCCTTTGTGCAAATCAATGTGTTACTCACTCATGGTAAGAAAATTACTTCAAATAATATAAATTCGTCATTACTAGGTCTCGTAGTCAAAGATTCTCTCGCCATTCCAACGTCAATTTAGTCAGAAAGCGAAGCTGTACCATGGAGTATTTTTTTTAAGTGAGTGAGTCGTATATATATAAGTGAGTATGACACACCGAAATGAGATGATTAGAGAACACCGGCATGTATTCCCTTCTTTTTTTTAAAGAATAGTATAATAATAACCCAAATCACAAATATTCTTATACCCCCGAATACTAGGGGGGAAAATACCTGTGTCATTCGAAGGGAGTAACACAGTGCGAGGTTCGAACCGATGACCTTCTGCATCGAAGTCCAGTGCGGCCATGCACTTCTAACGTACCGCACCATATCCCTTATGGTATCATTTCTCCACCTATGAATCGCTACCTCCAGAGTGGTAACGGTAAAATATCAGAGGGATCACGATAATAAAAATTACTTAACCACCAAAAGATAAAAAAAATTAAGACTTCAAATTGTTCTAACAAGATACAAACCCGTATTCCCTGTGTTGAATGTCACGGAGAACGTCGAATCTGTCAATATTTCTTGTTCTTTGGAAGATATTCAAGATATGATAATAAAGTATAGTACAATATGTAGCATTTTTTTATTTTTTTTTATTTTATAATTTTAATTATTATAAATGTTTATTGACAGTCTATACAGCTAATCGCATGCGAAAAAACATATAAGCTATTTAATTTTATTTCAGCATGCTGAATTTATTCCTGCGCTTAAATATTTGTAAATTTACATGACAAGTATGTGTATGTACATAGGTTATGAAAAACCAAACAAATAATATCAAGTAGCCATTTGATTTCTAAGGACCTGAGTTTGTTTTGTTTTTGTCATTCCCCAATAACTAAGCTTTTACCTCTATTTTATCAAAGGACATATTAACATGAAAAAATAGGTTAATGCTTTTTCCTTATTATTGATTAATTAATGAATATTTCTGCCATAAATTCTCATTGTAGTTTGAGACCAAATAAAAATGGTGAGACCTTATAATAAGTATATCATATACCACATGCGTCAACCCTTGATGTACGGAGAAATCAATAGCCCATCTCAAAATGTCATCAATACACATTATATTTGAAAATTCACGTAAGTTTTCACTACAACTTACTCCTGCAAGCTCAAGTACTCAAACTCCTGTTGTAACAACAACCACGCTCTGATCCACAGCCTGATTTTTTCGCGCTTTCTTGTCTTTATTGAATTCAATATCTCATTCCATCAATACACATTATATTTGAAAATTCCCATAAGTTTTCACTACAACTTACTCCTGCAAGCTCAAGTACTCAAACTCCTGTTGTAACAGCAACCACGCTCATTCCAAATACATTCTATCGATACACATTATATTTAAAAATTCCCATAAATTTTCACTCAAGTACTCAAACTCATGTTGTAACTACAACCACGTTCTGATCCATAGCCTGAATTTTTCGCACTTTATTTCCTTTATTGAATTCAATATCTCATTCTATGTATACATTCCATCAATACACATTATATTTAAAAATTCCCATAAATTTTCACTCAAGTACTCAAACTCATGTTGTAACAACAACCACGTTCTGATCTACAGCCTGAATTTTTCGCACTTTCTTTCCTTTATTAAATTGAATATCTCATTCTATGTCATGAGTACCAGATACATGTATTGCCTTAGGGCAAAATATGTTTATACTCTAAGGATGATAAATATATGTCCATAGATTTGTTATGTAACAATTCATGATCATAGTCTATTAAAGTTGCCAATTAATTCCATAACACTCACAGATCATATTGTCACTGTTCAGACTAATAAACGTAACCTTACAAGCCGAAGGATTTTCTTCAGCCTTCATTCCCTTAAAATGTTGCAAAGATTCCTACCAACTAAAACCAAAATTTTACTCGTACAATCTCTGCTCTTTCTGATTCTGGACTATGCGGACGTATGTTACTTGGATATTACATAGGAACAGCTGGACAAATTACAGCGTCTTCAAAATGTGTGTCTAAGATTTATTTTCAACCTACGAAAGTACGATCATATAACTTCATACCAGAAGGCATCGAACTGGTTGAATGTTAGAAATAGACGCCAAATTCACACACTGTCGCTATTGTATAATATCCTTAACTGTCCCGCCACACCCTCTTATCTCGCCGAAAATTTTCAGCGTCTTTCCAATCATGGATTAGCGCTACGCTCAAACAGAGATTGTTTATTAGCCTTTCCAGTTCACCGCTCCTCTTTATTTACGTTGTCCTTTACTGTTCATACAGTGAGACTCTGGAATCAGTTACAAACGAATTTTTCTTTTCCTTTTCTCTCCACCATCCTTTCCTTTCCTTTCGATTGATGATATCTCACTTTATATGAAAAATAATGTTCGGGTGATTGTCCGTCTTTATGGGGTTCGTGGGCATGTTCTCACGTATATGTTTATGGATTTCATGAAGATGGATAGTCATTTGAATGATTTATGCGACCACGCAACTTGCTTCATTTACTTTTGTCTGGTTGGCTGGAAGAGATTACCGCCTGGCAATAAGCCCACCAGATTGTATTGCAATAAAAGTGTTAAATAAATAAATATACAAGGATGGATAGTCATTTGAATGATTTATGCGACCACGTAACTTTCTTCATTTACTTTTGTCTGGTTGACTGGAAGAGATTGCCGCCTGTCAATAAGTCCGCCAGATTGTATTGCAATAAAAGTGTTAAATAAATAAAAATAAATAAATATACAAGGGATCGGCAAACCGCGGCAAGCGATCTGCATGCGGCTCTTTTTATAGACATTTGCGTCTCTTCAACTTCAGCTTCACCTATTATATTTGATACATGGAATAGTTTGCCTGAAACATACGACACAATAAAAGAACTAGCATTTGCTATTCTCACAATCTTCGGTTCTACCTATTTATGCAAACAAACATTCTCTTACATGAATCAAATAAAAAATTTGCTAAGAAGTAAATTAACCAACGATAATTTACATTCATATATAAAATTGAAAACATGTAGTTACTTGCCAGACATAGCAAAGCTTTTGAAAGCGATGCAAGCTCACCGTTCTAACTAGTAAACTTTACAAAGCCCAAAAAGTGTTTAATTATTTAAGTTTCCTTGTTTTATAAGTAGCGCACTGAGCTACTGAAGTTTATAACTCCCATCATCATCATCATCATCATCATCATCATTGTCAACCAGGGTCGATCCACTGCTGGATGAAGGTCTCCCCAAGTTGACTCCAAACAGTTCGGTCCTTTGCTCGCCTATGCCACGTGATGCTGCCATGCTTCTTGATTTAGTCCCTCCAGCGTACCTTCGGTCTTCTTCTAGGCCTCTTTATGCCTCTTGGGTACCATTGGATTATTTCGGATGTCCATCGGGAGTCTGACATTCTGGCTACGTGTCCGGCCCATTGCCACTTCATTCTTTTGCACACCTTTATAACGTCTTCTACCTTTGTTATATTGCGAATCCAGGTGTTTCGTCTACGGTCTCTTTTAGTATATCCCAACATGCATCTCTCCATGCCCCTTTGTGCGGTCTGGAGCTTTTGTGTGTTCTTTACTGTGAGCGTCCATGTATCGCAGCCATACGTAAGTACTGGAAGAATGCACTGGTTGTAGACCCTTCGCTTCAAGGATATTGGGAGATTACTTTTGAAGATGTTGTTCAAACGTTCAAATGAGCTCCACGCCAGTTTTGTCCTTCGTGCTATCTCCTCCGATATACCACCTACAAAGGAAATAAGTTGGCCCAGATACACATATTCCTGGACAAGTTCTAGCGGCTTTCCATCTACGTTTATTGGTTTTGGGGTAGCAAAGCCGTTCATCATATATTTGGTTTTTGAAATGTTCATTTTTAAACCAACTCCTTTGCTGACCTCTGCCAATTCTTGCAGTTGGTGCTGAAGATCATTCGGGTTTTGTGAGAATATAACGATATCGTCTGCAAATCTCAAATGGCTCAGGTATTTTCCATCAATCGCCAGCCCTTTATTTTCCCATTCTAGTTTATTAAATAATAACTCCCATATATAATATAATATTATTCTAAGTAGCCTACGAGTGTATTGTGAATTTGAGTTTTAAATAAAAATCTTGATTTTATCTCGTTTTTTGTTTCATCATTAAAATATAGCTACAGTGAAGGTTTATATTGCGGCTCTATTAAAATGTTGAGATTCTGTTTACTTAATATTTGACTCTTCTCACTAGAAAGTCTGCCGACCTCTGGTCTATATCATCTTCCAAATCTGGACACATTTTCCTCAGTTTACCAGTTTCTAGCACTTTACACTTTTGATTATCGCTTAACCATTAAATAATAATTTATTCACACGTTTAAATCATTTAAATACTCCTTTCATTTATATTAAAAAATACATTTATTTCTGATGACTTTATTCCGCTTTTTTTCATACACTAACACTTTGTTAGTACAGTGCTATGTACTGACAAAGTGTCAGTGTATGAAAAAAACGAATATGAAAACGTTCATTACAGATTTATTTCCCTCCGTTTGGAAAGCGTTAAAAAATAAAAAAACATGTTTCCATTACAGCGTTGAAATCACAATTTTTCGTCCGGTAATTGAAAAAAGCTAGAGATGGACTCATTTTTCCACCTCTATAGCGAGAGCAATATTCCATTTACCGGTCTCTGATTAATCGATTTCCGCTATTCGTATGGTGCAATGAAAATTAAAGCGCTCAAAGAAAAAGCATTTTTCATCAAAAAATATTTTATAAAAATACTTGAATAGAGGCTTGATTTTTATTTCATTTACTCTTGATGAAAAATACCAAATATTTAAACAATGTATCTATTAAAATGGGTTCTACTTCGTTGTCAGCTTAATGCTGAGGAATGTGACCTATACATTGTTGAAAACATTCATGTGGTTTCTGAGCAAAACCGTGTAGTGGTTTGCCATTGCTTTCCGCACAACAGAAGGTGTTATTAAAATTGTATACATGTTGTATATATTGTGAGCCCTACTGCCAACATATAGTATTTTAGGATACAGTTCTAGGTCCTTGAGCTTTGGAATTTACTTATGCCAATAGGAGTTGGAAGGATTCGGAAAGAAAATAGGGAAAACACAGAAGCAGAGGCGACCAGCCTCTATTCCCCTCTACTAAGTTAAGCCTGCGGGCCACGTAGTTTCCGGAGTGTAGCCGCTGTCTGTGCACTGACAGCTTTTTGGGACCAAAGGTGAAGAGTTCAAGATATCAGCAGACCAGGGCTGAGTATTTTCTAGATGACCCTAGATTGGCCAGCACTGTCCAAAAGATACTATCGTGAAACATCTCGCTAAATTAAGGAATAAAACATGTTTTTTTTCTTGCACGGCTTACGGCCTGGGACTTTTGAGCCTTGGCCTGTTCTGTATAGTAGTATGTGTGTACTTATTTTATAATGAAATGTACATGAATGATGTTGATTTTTTATATTTACATCTTTATTGCAACATATAGTACTTCCGCATTCACTTGCACTCTGATTTTTATTAGTTTTTTTATTGTTAATATTCGAAATCAACCGTAATTATTATAAATAATTGTTTAAATACACTTGATTAAAAGAAATCTGTGTTTTTCAACTAGTTATGTATTATATATGACGATATGTATATATAACTAGTTGAAATTCATTTACTGATGCTGAACGATGTTATTTAATAACGAATAATTATCAATACATATTCAAACACTGTTTATTCCACTTTTTTGTGACGGTATAACCTTACCGGTTTCAAGGCTTTCACCTCATCTTCAGGGGAGCGCAAACAAGTCTTGTTTGCGCTCCCCTGAAAATGAGGTGAAAGCCTTGAAACCGGTAGGGTTATACCGTCACAAAAAAGTGGAATAAAAAGTGTTTGATAAAAATAAATTACAATGTCTTTAAACCTCCACAACGTTAATGCCTTAACTATAAAAAACAATACATATTCACATTCCCATTAAGGGGATTTATAGGGGTCAAAATTGTGTACAAACCATGAGGTTTTTTTGTCTAAGCTCTATAGTTTTAATTGTGTTATGTATTTAATATAAGTTACATAAATGACATACGATATACAAGTGAGCTTTAAATCATAACATTTCAAATGCTCAAATACAAGGAATAAAAATTCAAAATTGATTAAATTGTAATAAATCATTAAAAGAAAGTAAAAATATAATTACCAGTCTTCCTGTCAAGACTTTACATTGAGGAAATGGTGAAAAAGTACCTTCCTGAAATGAACAACATGAATTTAATTGTGTATATAGTTTGATTCCAAGATTTGAGAAATTGCGTGGTGAATGACAAAGTCAATCGACAAAATTAACGACGGTCAGTTTTTTTAGGGCGCTGTAAAAAATCTTTTTTTAATAACGGTTCCGCGAAAGCAAAAAAAAATTGAAAGTCACTGTTTATATTGATATAAATATTTTATTTACAAACGAATAAGAAATGTTCTTTTATCTTCTTTTAAAAAAAAAAAAAAGTTTACTTGGAAAGCAAGAATCAGTCAAAAGTGCGATATGGGCGTAAAATACGTAGTAGACTAAGGAAAACAAGGGTGGATCAAGTGGACCATATTTTGAAAGAATAATGGATGATAGCGCGTGATGAAATTTTTATTTTATTTATTTATTTATTTATTTATTTATTTATTTATTTGTTTGTTTATTTATTTATTTATTTATTTGTTTGTTTATTTATTTATTTATTTATTTATTTATTTATTTATTTATTTATTTATTTATTTATTTATTTATTTATTTATTTATTTATTTATTTATTTATAAATGTATGAATGTGGAGGAGGCCAAACTTATGTTCTTGGATAGAAAAGTTTGTAGATAAGTTATCTCCGCCTACCCAGCAAGGGACACAGCGTGACGATATGCATGGTCACCAACGTCATTGAGGGCAAGACACGTGAAGAAAAATTAGTTGAACGTTTTAATCGATTGAGTTTAGGTATTTTTAAAGCTTTGTTTTCAATGGTAACTGAAAATATTGCATGCATCGACTCAAAACTCCATTAATGCATTAAAGACAGTTTGTAAAATTATTTGAAATATTACGAGCATTAAAAAAATATCAAGTAATCTTCAAAATGTAAAAATTAATGAGAATAATCGAAAATATTTCAAATGGATATATGCATATTTCAAAACAGTTATATTGTAAAAAGTTTCAAAGTAATGACGATATTTAAAATATTTTTTGCTTCAGAAAAAAGTTCTAAGGCTCTTTCAGATATGCTTATCCCAAACTATAAAAAAACTTATCCCAAACCATAATCTAACACTGTTCACGGGATCCTTCTCATACTCAGCCAGCAAATGCTGGAATGAGTTGCCCCAGGCCTTGAAGGAGCGGGTGAATAGTTGTACCTTCAGAGATGCTCTAAAGTGTTATCTTTTGGCTAGTTAATGGGTTTCTCAGTGGTTAGTGGGTTTCTTGTTTGCTTTTCTTTTCTTCTTTTCTCTCTTTTCGCTGGTGGTGAATCGAGGATTGTGTATACGTGTTTGTACGTTATCTCCTCATTCATTCTTTTAAAACTGCTTATCTATTTCAATGTATTACTGCCTAACTATTTCAATGTTGTCTCAACTATTTCAGTTCCCATTTGTCATTATGTTTTTTCTCGTTCTTGCTGACAGTTAACCTGAGGTGGTATATGTGGGTTTACTTTTTATTTTGTTTTCTGCCATACGTTTTTGTTTTTTTTTCTATATATTCTTTAATCTAGATATGCGGGGGTGTGGGATGGAAGCCCCCCGATTCCCTTGCGGTCGGGCTCGCCCTACATTGGTGGGGTGTATCTCGGCCGGGGGAATGTTTGTGGGATGAGCCCGGACCTTTTAGTGTCTTCTGTCTTGAATGTATTTTTTTTTGTCATCTATTTATTTTCTGTTTTTTTTTATATTCTTGTTCAACGTGTTCAAGGGTGTGGACTGAAAAACATCTGGTGTCCCCGTGGCTGGGTTCGCCCTATATTGGTGGGGTGTATCTTGGCCGAGGGAATGTTATTAGATGAGCCCAGACCTTTTGATAGCTTCGGTATTTACTGTATTGTCTGCAATTTATGTGTTTTAGAAGCGTTATTTAAATATATTTTGTACATACTATGTTGTTGTCAATAAATTCTTTGGTAAGCATATCTAAATAAATAAAATTTGTTTATTTATTAAGATATGCTTACCAAAGAATTTTTCTTATTCTTAAGTATGTTATTATGTCTTAATATTGCAAAATCGACCAAACTTTAATTGACCTATATTATTTTTACATTACGAAAAGATGGCTGCAATGTTCTTAGTTGTTTGGAAGTGCTACGAAAATTCAAATAGTCTTTTAAATGATTGTGTAATTGGATTTTTTTTGTAAAAACTGATCTGAATTTCAAATTAACAGACTACAATGCTTCTAGCCAACTTGAGAGCAAGTATAATTCATTGCCATATACCCATACAAACCCTATTATACTTGAGAAAATGTAGCATGGTCCCTGTGACAGTTCACAAATTTTCCCCAATACAACCTTGTAACGAAGTTCAGTAATTTTAATTATTTTATCAACTTTAATATGTATAAGCCTCGATTCTAATAAATAGCAAGTTATTTAGATAAATACATTAGGTACATAAAACTAACAATAATGACAAATTAATACATCTTGTTACAAATTAGCAAAAATGTGGCAGTTTGTTAAAATCAAATAATATTTGATGACGTTTGTCAAAAGTCACTATGTTAGTCTGCATTGGCTAGGGATGGGGTATACGATAATTGGATTTTGGATTTGTTATACCTAAAATTAAATGTTTGTAATTCGTATTAATTCATAGTGGATCTTGGCCTATTTTAAGATAGATACAAATCATAAAATATACTAGAAAATCAGGATAATGAAAATTAGGAATTAATATGTCAGTTTAGAGAAAAACAATTTTTCGATTTATAAAAAAACTATTCGATTTGTAAAAAAAAACGATTTTACCCCATCCCTTTGAGACATGACATTTCAAATGTCACAGGAACCATCCTACATTTTCTCAAGTATAGTACCATAAGGCCACACTAGGCTCACTTGTTTTGAATCCACATAAAAAAATTGCGAATAGAACGACATAGGTATTTTGAGCACATAGCAAAAGTTTACATGAGCGCCTATAGACATTTTCAGCACTGAACGTGTTAAACTAAAAGCTATCACTTACACAATTCCAAATATATCATAATCTCAACTACTATATTGAAATCATGTCCGACAACTCATCACACGTTCTACATTTGCATCAGTCCTTCACTCACGTACATGTGTAGAGATCTCCTCTCTCCTTACTCTCCCTTTGTCGAATTGTTACATATTGCTTAAATTTGAAGATATTTCAATAATTGTTACCGTTGCCCACCAACTGAACATATTCTTTCCAAATAAAATAAATCTCATGTTATAATGCTATCATGTCAAATACGCAACCCTCAAACACTAAGTCTGTTGCTTGTTGAGACTTTTTGAAGAAAAAAAAACATAAACAATAAATGGAAAGAAATATTATTCAGTTCTTTTGAAGTTAATAAATTTATTTTCATTTATTTGCATGCGGTCTTCAGCCTAATGCTAAATAGCTTATGTGGTGCATGGTGCAAAATGAGTTTGACATGCCTGCTGTAATGTTTAATTCTTTACATAAATAATTCATGTATTGTTCAAGCTAACAATTATTAAAATTTTCTTTTAGGTCTGTTTCATAGAGCTATATCACATTCGGGTACAGCACAATGTGTATGGGCTAACCCTCCACCAGAAGTGACAGCAAGAAGAGCTCACTTATTGGCGAAACAGATGAATTGCCCCGCTGATGATAGCTTCGCTTTAGTTGAATGTCTTAGAAGAAAACCTGCAGAAGAACTTGTTGCAGCAGACATCATTTTTTATGTAAGACTAAGCTATGTTTTGTAATTAAATAATTATAATATTTGATCTTCAGTAACTTTCAGTGTTTTTGAAGTTACGAGTACTTAAAAGAAGTAGCACTGTTATAACTACATTTATATTTAAAGTAATATTCTACTCAAGTATATGCTCAGCATAATTGGAAGCAAACAGTAGCAGAAAGAGTCAAATAGTGTGGAACTGTTGTTAGTTATCAGGGACCCAATAGAGAAAGAAAATGCAGACAAGCTGCAGGTACTGAAGCTTCGTGCCCTTTATACAATAGAATATGCCTATCACAAATTAGCTTTCACAATTACAATACATAGTCATCTGTGGTGGCACCAACATCAGGTATCCTGATTATCCACTTTGTTTTATATCTTCTATTATACTCATCATGGGTTATTGACATTCATTCATTCACTCGAGTATTTTAAGTAAAAAATAAATAACAGCGTTTCTTTACGGCTAGTCTAAGGAAAAAATTATTTTCGTTTGTTTCTTCTTAATATTTTGATTTTATCATTGATTCATTATTTTAACATAATAACGGAAATGAGAACTCTGCGCGCTATTGCTGGGAAGACTTTGCGTAATCGTGTAAGGAACACCACAATCCGAGAGGTCTGTGAGGTCCAAGATGTGGTCAGATGGGGACGACAGCGTCGACGATACTGGTACCAACATGTACAAAGAATGAATTCCATACATAGCTCTGCATGGGGTGCCGGATGGACGGCGTCCGCCAGGGAGACCCCCGAAACGATGGAGAGATAGCTGGAGCTCAGCATCACAGGACAATCCTGCAGTAACAGACTTTTGAGAGTCTACAGAAAGTTTAAGAAGAAGAAGAAACAGTAAAATAAAAGGGTTTTAGTTTTATAAAATTTCATATATACTGAAAAATTTAGTTTTATAAAATTTCATATATACTGAAAAATACAGTGCTTTTAATAAAGTTACAGAAAAAGGAGTTGAAAATATTCACACCATAATTTCGATGTTATGTTGAGAAGTGTCATAAAAGTAGTGTTTGATTCAGACTTTCCAATAGTAATTAGAATTTGAAATTTTCAATTTCAACATATTTCAAGTTTTGCGCTCTAATCCAGGATGCGTTCAGGGCTACTGTCCCTCTCGCCCACTCATTGTTTCATCCCTCTGCATGGTTATATGTAAATTATGCATTTTTGAGTTATGCAAATATTGCAGAACAAACAATGAATCTATAATAGTGAGACAGCTAATATAATAAAGATGGTTTATCTTGTGTACAGTAGTATTATGTGAATATCTATATAAATGTAAAAAAAGAGCTCTCCATATAGAGTGCTATTTTAAAACCCAGGAAATTATTTTATTACACTGACTATAGTTCGGAAATTCTAGGATGAGTCCTGTGACAGCTCACAAATTTGCCCCAATACAACCTTATTTAATGTATTTACCTAAATAACTTGCTATTTATTAGAATTGAGGCTTATATTAAAGTTGATAAAATAATTAAAATTACTGTAGTGGTTTGTTGTGGCGGGAAATGTATATTCATTTAAGGTCATCCTCCGATATAGAAAGGGTTAACATTATTTTAGTTACTTATTGGGGGTGAGAGAGTGCAAGTTATTGATATAAATGCGGCACTGCGCTTATACGAATATGTCTTACAACTTGATAAGTTCACTAAAGTTCAGAAATTCTAGAATGAGTCCTGTGACAGCTGACAAATTTGCCCCAATACAACCTTATTTAATGTATTTACCTAAATAACTTGCTATTTATTAGAATTGAGGCTTATATTAAAGTTGTTAAAATAATTAAAATTACTGAACATCGTTACAAGGTTGCATCGGTGCAAATTTGTGAGCTGTCACAGGACTCATCCTAGAATTTCCGAACTATAGTAGTGAAATTTAAGAGTATTGTATATAAACTTTAATTTTGGCATTTAGAAATCCTTTTCATTGATTATATGATTTTTATTCACACTATGAGAAATATTCAAATTTAAACTCCATTTAAATTAAATAAACAGAAATAACCTTAAGTTTACTAATATAAAGATAGTCAAATTACTAATACAGTGGTACCTTGCGTTACGAACTTAATTCGTTCCTTGATTCCGTCTGTGAGCCGAAATGTTCGCAAACCGAAATCCATTTTCTTGGGAATCATAATGAGGGTTAATTCAATGCAAAATATATCTTTTATATATCATCACCATCATTGTCAACCAGGGTCGATCCACTGCTGGATGAAGGTCTCCCCAAGTTGACTCCAAATAGTTCGGTTTTTTGCTCATTGATGCCATGTGATGCTGTCATGCTTCCTGATTTCATCTATCCAGTGCATCTTCGGTCTTCTTCTGGACCTCTTTATGCCTCTTGGGTACCATTGGATTATTTCGGATGTCCATCGGGAGTCTGACATTCTGGCTACGTGTCCGGCCCATTGCCACTTCATTCTATTGCACACCTTTATAACGTCTTCTACCTTTGTTATATTGCGAATCCAGGTGTTTCGTTTACGGTCCGTTTTTTTTTCCGTAAACGAAATAATTTATATATACTGTATATTATATATATATATATATATATATATATATATATATATATATATATATATATATATATATATATATATATATATATATATATATATATATATATATATATATATATATATATATATATATATATATATATATATATATATATATATATATATATATATATATATATATATATATATATATATATATATATATATATATATATATATATATATATATATATATATATATATATATATATATATATATATATATATATATATATATATATATATATATATATATATATATATATATATATATATATATATATATATATATATATATATATATATATATATATATATATATATATATATAAAAAGCAAAAAAAAATGTAACAAAAACAACGAACGCAATTACAAACAATGTTCACAACGCGCGCACTTGAGAACAACTAATGTGTAATTGCGTAATGCGCCGTTACAACTAATTCGTGAGCCGAGGCATTGTACACAGGTCGAATAAAAATTTGTTCAGAAATTGTGTTCGTAAGCCGATTTGTTCGTGACTAGAGGCGTTCATGACTAGAGGCGTTCCTAACTAGAGGCGTTCGTGACCTGAGGTTTGACTGTAATCGGAATTAATGTCAGTTTCTAAACTTTTAATTTAACTACTTATAATGTATCATTGTTATATAATATGGAAATTTGCAGTTTTTGATTTACATGTGAGAAAGGGGAGTGTTTGAGTGACTGACCTAGCTGAAAGAATTTTGTGGCATTCATGTGTTCCTGATGAAGCTAAAAAGAAGTTAGATATTGCAAATAGATAGATAGTCATAAGTACTTCTCTTAATCCAAGGCAATATTTATACAACTTATCAAAGTTAGTCCAAATTAAAAGTTTGAAAATTGTGCTAATAAATTTAAAAAAATTAACATAACACAATTTCCCTGGTGTTTAACTACTAAATTACTTGTGCCTAGAATTGTGTCGGTTTAACAGCATTGGGTGTTTCACGAATCAAATCCTCCTCGGTGTAAGACATCTGGTACCCCGGGTACTGCAAGGAATATTACATGAACTGCTGCAGATACAAAGAGTTGATCCATCATGCAATATTCCTCACTGCAGATACAAAGAGTTGATTCATCATGCAATATTCCTCATGTTAACATGAATGTAATATCTGATGCTATAGTATAAAACCATTACAAAATACTCGAAAATGAAGCTGGTCAAAACACCGATCTTCTCAATATTTTTGAATGGTATTGAAACTTGGACCTTGGGAAAATCGGAAAGATGACGGATTGATGCCTTTGAAATGTGGTGTTGGTGCAGAATGCTCCAAATACCATGGACAGCCATGAGAATAAATGTGTCCATGTTAGCCTAGCTCAAAATGAAGGATCGCCTCTTGTCATTGTGTATGTGACGTGTCCTGCAGTATTTCGGCCACATCATAAGAAAAGAACCAAATAGCCTGGAGAAACTCGTGGTCGTCAGAAGTGTCAAAGGAATGAGATCTTGAGGAAGACCTCCAACCAGATGGAGTGACTTGATGCTGTAAAGAACACACAGCGTTAATAATATCACCAACTTGACAAAGACTATCCATGACCGAACTGGAGAATAATTGTCAAGTTCGTACTACACTTCCACAGTCTGCAATGTCACAGAAGTCAGATAAACAATAAACAAAATGACCGTGAACCAACTATTGTTAATAATAATTTTTTTCTTCAAGGACTGGGATTTCGATCCAATGATTCCATTCAAACCTATTGTGGAACCAGAACACGAAGATGCTTTTCTAACTGAAGATCCTAGATTACTCGGTGTTGAAGGCAGATTTTATCAAGTCCCATGGATGTTGGGTTTGAACGAAAAAGAAGGTGCACTTAGATCAGCGAGTGAGTATTACATTTTTTAAATCTTTCAATAATTTCTTTTTACTATCTTAATTGTAATATCCACTGATAAAAAACATTATTACATTAGGAAAATTTCACATTAAAATAAATATATTATTTCACTTCTGAAGTTTTCTTTCATTTGTTAGTCAAAAACTATTAAATTAAAGTTTATAAGGCCCGACATTTACCAAAACGGTCAACCAAAGAAATAAAAAAATATCTTAGAATTTAATTCAGTGGTTTTTTTTATTCAATGTTAAAAAATAATAATAAAGTTTAGTTTAAATGCTGTTGCATTATCTAAAATAAAGAACCTACAATATACTGTTGATATGCGGGTACATTTTGTATTCACCATATTGACAATACTCTGTGTCACAATGCTCTGAATATATTTTGTTCAGTATTGTCACAAAACATCTTGTGGTGTCTAAGTTTGTAATGCTCTATATAAGAGCAAACCATGTATCACTTGTGTCCCGCATTAAATAAACTTAACATATACATTAATTTTAAACTACAAATAAATAGTGTTGATAGTCCCGTTGTATTGAGCAGGGCATAAAAAACAGACATCTTGTCGCTGAGCCAATGGTGGAATTACCTTGGTTTTTCCTGTATCGGAAGAAAGTATGCACTCTGAATACGATCAGATGTGGGGTGAGCTGCATTGCATATGATATGCACTAGCGGGATTAGCAGAGTTGCTGTGCGGCACCGGTACAAAGAAGTGCAACTTAGGTGAATGGCTGCTGTGCAATGCTCGGAGAATTCAGCTCACGTTCAAAAGCGTAGATCGGTGAAAAGGTAGCGGGGTGAAGAGATTCCTCTTAGGGCAGGTACTAGATGATCGCAAGTAAAACACAGTAGGCAGAGTGAACTGAGAAGTGATTTATTTGGTCTTTGGCGCTTCTTATGTGCGGTCAATTGCTCATCTCACGCGCCTGTTTTCGCCTTTGCCTGTCACATTTTTGGCCGAGGCCGGCTGACCTGCGATATAGTCTCGCGATGACCGCGCATAAGTCTCATTTTCGTTGCGGTCGCGACGCAGCGCGGACCTCAAAAAACATAAATATTCATACAAAAACCCAAATAATATCAAATAATTACAAATTTATACATATCAAAGACGAAAACAAATACACAACTGTTTTATGATGATGCATACGTCCGATACAGTTGCCTTTCTGTGAATATGGGGAGATCCAGACTACAATCCATGGAATCAAGAGAATAAAACAGTTAATTTTCTATTAAATATTTTATAAATAAATATATAAACTAAATATGGTTGACAAGAATCACAAGTATTTTAATGTGCTTGTATAATTTGTACACATTTTATACAAATACAAAAAATAGTATTAAGTTTATTGAAAACTAATTTCAGGTATATTTGGTGTTTCCAATTTACTCAAAGAATTGTCAGAGAATTTTGATAAGTTAGCACCGATAACATTTTATTATCAATATTCTAAAGATGTTCAGAAGATTACAAAAGAAATAAAGCGGTTTTATTTTGATGGAAAAGTATCATTGACAAATGATTCTATTTCCACATTAACAGATGTGAGTATAAAAATATATTACTTGAAACCAAATTAATCTATGAAATTGCAATTTTGCTATGAAATTTATGAGCCTACAATTGAAATATTTCAATTAAGAATTCACAATTTGTATGCTGAAAACTTTTATATCCTGTATTAACAATTTCACTAATTTTCTCAAAGGAATACCAAATTTCATTTTATTTTAAGCCAATATTAATATAGTATTATGGAAAGGATGCTTATGATTTCATTAATAAAATACCTTTGCTTAAAAGACAATTTAGAACTAATGAACTATACTTGAGAAATTGTAGCATGGTCCCTGTGACAGTTCACAAATTTGCCCCAATACAACCTTGTAACGACGTTCAGCAATTTTAATTATTTTATCAACTTTAATATAAGCCTCAATTCTAATAAATAGCAAGTTATTTAAGTAAATACATTACATAAAAATTACAATAATGACAAATTAATACATCTTGTTACAAATTAGCAAAAATGTGGCAGTTTGTTAAAATCAAATAATATTTGGTGATGTTTGTCAAAAGCCACTACGTTAGTAAAAAATTGTCTCTAAACTGACGTTTTAATTCCTAATTTTCATTATACTGACTTTCTAACGTATTGTATGGTTTGTATCTATCTTTAAATAGGCCAAGATACACAATGAATGAATCCAAGCCAATGCAGACTAACGTAGTGACTTTTGACGAACGTCGCCAAATATTATTTGATTTTAACAAACTGACATATTTTTGCTAATTTGTAACAAGATGTATTAATTTGTCATTATTGTTAGTTTTATGTAATGTATTTACCTAAATAACTTGCTATTTATTAGAATCGAGGCTTATATTAATGTTGATAAAATAACTAAAATTACTGAACGTCGTTACAAGGTTGTATCGGGACAAATTTGTGAAACGTCACAGGGGCCATGTTACGTTTTCTTTAGTATAGCAATCTATCCATTTGAAACCGTCACTTAATATAATAAAGTGAACCAGACGGAAGTGTCAATCTTGTGTCGCTTGCCAATGGACCACTTATAATAGTGGCTCAGTCACTTTTACAGAATGAGTATGTACTGAAGAAGATCCCAGCTACGGATGTGGTCTGGATCATAAGATTTTACATCATGTGTTTTAGCTGTCTTTTATGTGACATATTTATTTTAATATTTCTTACTACATCCAGTTAATTTTGAGTTTCTTCTTTTTACGAAGAACTTCTCTTACAAAACAACTGTCAAATTTTAATATATGCAATATTCTTACTACATCCAGTTAATTTTGAGTTTCTTCTTTTTACGAAGAACTTCCCTTACAAAACAACTGTCAATTTTTTTAAATATAATCAGTTGAAGCTTTAAATAATCAAGTTGATAATTTCAAATAATTTTCTTTTATTATGTCGATTGTCATATAGTTGCATTTTTGGCTTAAACTTATAATTGCATTTGGGTGGGTAGACTACATATACGAGGCGTATCCAGAAAGTAAGTGTACTGAGGCTCTCACGACCAGATGGATTTTATTTTCGACATGTTGGCTACACTTCCGTGTAGCCTGACCCTTCCCCTCCGCAACGAGACCAGTTCGAGGTCAGTACGTGTCGACACGACAACACGTTTCGTGAAAAATGTCAAACCAATCTCCCGCCAAGTGCGAAATTTTGTAAAAATGCAAGAGTTTTTGAGGCGCTGCAAACTCCATGGAGATGAATTTCTCCGCTCCATCGTTACTGGAGATGAAATTTGGGTTGCACACTACACGCCTGAAACCAAAAGGCAGTCTCAACAGTGGCGTCACACCTCTTCACCCTCCGCCAAAAAGTTTAAAACCACAATTTCAGCCAAGAAAATCATGGCATCCGTGTTTTGGGACTGTCAAGGCATAATTTTAATTAAATATATGCCTCAAGGGGAGACCATCAACTCTGCAAGATACTGTGAGACCCTTAAAAAAATTGCGGAGGGCGATTCAGAACAAGAGGAGAGGCATGCTGACAAAGGGAGTCTGCCTGCTGCACGAAAATGCCAGACCACACACGGCCAACGCCACGAAGGAACTGCTCGCCTCGTTTAAATGGGATGTCCTGAACCATCCCCCGCATTCCCCTGACCTAGCACTTTCAGATTACTACCTCTTTACCTCCCTGAAGCTGCACATGGGTGGGAAAAGGTTTTCAACCGACGAGGAGGTAAAGGAGGAGGTGGAGAAGTGGACGGAGGGGTTGGCGGGAAACTACTTCGAGTAAGGCATCAAAAAGTTGATACCCCGCTTCACCACCTGCATTGAGAGGAATGACGACTATGTCGAAAAATAGCTTACATATGTACTACGGTAACCACGTAACTTTTTTGTTTAAATAAAAAAATTGTAGCCTACAAAAATTCAGTACACTTAGTTTCTGGATATGCCTCGTATATACAAAAAAGCCAAGTTTTTATCACTTTTGACTTCAATAGTATTGTTTTTCCGTATTCATCAATTACCATGCATATTTTTCTAACTCAAATATAAATATTTATGAATAGATTACAAAACATTTATTAACCCTTCCTTCCCTGTGATGTGTAACAAGTACACATTGCTTCTAAAAACTTTAATATCCCTATAAATATAAAAAATACTGGCTTCGGATTTTAAGTATTCCTCTGTAATACATTTACGCATTGAATGAAAAAAATAATATTATTAATAATTAGCACTTATCGGCCACATCAGAGATATTTTGTGAAAATCGGGAATAAATTCACCAATACAATCAAACGTGTGACGTAGGTATATTCATTCTAAAAAACCGCTAAGGGTGAGGAAGTGACGCTATTCACGTCTAACTCTCACTCTACTTCGGTATATGGCAACGCAAGAATTAGAATCTCGGTTTACAGTTGTGTTTCTTCCTTCGAGGTATAACATACACAGTGTTAGTCCGTCTCAGATCTCAGTACCTGTCGGGCATTCATCTGAGGTGGTCTCCTTGCCCGTTTTGTGAGCCCGATGTGTTTTTCATGTTTTCAGCAATTAAATTTCAATTATTATCACTTTTGACTTCAAATTTTATTAATTTAAGCGATTGGCTATGAATATTCTTATTTTTCTGATTTTAAATCGCTCATTTTTACATGTATATTGAATACACAGCACCGGAATGGGCGGATTTTTTTAGCACAGGATGGGAAAGGTTAACATGATACTAAAAGAATATTTACGATGTTTTATTACAATCTTGATTTACTATAAACTAAAAATTAAGATACCATATTAATATTATATCTAAAGAAATCAAAGTGTACTTTAATATGTTTATAACTTTTGCAGATTTATACTGACACATACTTTTTGTCTGGAATTGATGAAACACTAAGGTGGCACGTGTTAATATTATATCTAACGAAATCAAAGTGCACTTTAATATGTTTATAACTTTTGCAGATTTACACTGACACATACTTTTTGTCTGGAATTGATGAAACACTAAGGCTGCACTTAGACAAGCTAAGAGAGCCAGTATATTTCTATTATTTCAAATACAGGGGAAGAAATAGTTTCACTGAAATATTCGGAGATCCCCATAGAGATTATGGTATGAAATGCATTTTAGTTTTTTAGATTTAAATTTATTTTGACACAATTTTGTTTTTTTTTTAAATTTAAATTTATACTCACCACTTTAGCAAACTAAATGAGAATAAATGAAAATATCAATTTTCTTTTTTGATTGTTTTCACATACACTCGAACCGGACAGTATCAAAGCAATCTGATTCAAATAATCTGTACAAATTAAAATAATTTTGTTTAATGAGTTTTTTAATGAAATAAAAATCTCTTCTGGAGTTTTAAATGGAATATTGATAATAAATTTAGTTTTATAATGTATTTTTTCCAATTTCAGGTACTTGCCATGTTGACGAATTAATATATCTCTTTAATTTAGACTTATTCCCGCAACCATTAAGTGAAAATGATGCTAAAATGTCAGACACTCTTCTTACACTCTGGACAAATTTTGCTACATCAGGGTAAACAATGTTTCATTAACTTGTTTAATAAAATTTATTTAAAATTCAATCATGTTCATAGAATAGAATAGAACAGGGGCGCTCAGACTTGAACCATCGGCGATCTACCATAAAAGCATTAGGCGGCAAGCGATCGACTAGGTAAAAATAAAATACAAAGATTATAAATTGTAAGTATTTATTTATTGCAAAGATGATCACATATAAATAAGTATTATCATTGAAATAATAAGTGTTCTGTAACTAACGTTCTTTTGATGTCGATGCATGGCACTGCACTGCATGTCCTCTGCATACTTTTCATAGGATGGCACGTAATTACTAAGTGCCAAACGCAAACATGAATTAAGATGTTCGTCACTGAGCCGATTACGATATTTAGATTTCATTATTTTCATTTTTTCTAACGCAGACTCGCAAATAAGTTGACCCAAACAATGCTGTTAACCGACAGGCAGTTTGTTTCAAACGTGAATATTTTTCTTCAGATAAACAAGCCCAAAATTTGTTATCTGTTGCTCTGGCTTTGAGATGTATAATTGATATAATTTTCAAGACCTCATTTTCGATAGAAAATAAGTCCAAATTGAACGTGTTTGATATTCCAGAAGCAATTTTTTCAACATCCACACAAGAAAATGGATAACACATGAAAGTTATAATGTCAGTTAAAAAAACGCCTTTAAAACTCATACAGTATATGATCATTTAACATTAAAAGTTAAATGTTAAATTATCATCTATTAGATAGATAATAATTTAATATTTAATGTTCGTTACTATATTAACAAATATTAGGTTAAAATAATTGTTAAAAAATATTTAGTGTACTTTTTATAAATTGATGTCAGAAATTTCAAAAATAAAATATGATCGACTTAAAAACCTCCCGCGATCGACCATTTGAGCACCCCTGGAATAAAAGAATAATGTAATGTAAAAATAATCATAATACAAAATAAATCATACAATCATTTTTTTGACTTAGTCCACTGTCCGGCCATTTAGTTCAATTACCGGTATATTTAATATTTACCATAAAGGTGGTATTCGAAATATTCAACAACCGGTACTCTTCCCAAAAAAAAAAAAAAAACACACTTGTAGACTTCTATTTACTTATAATTATTTATTTATAATGTATATGTTATTATAATACTTAAGATCCATATCATACTTTGGATTTGGCATGGTATAATAGAATTTTTTTGTTTTATTCCATGTCCTTGTTTCAACTACGATTTAACATGCAGAAATGTGTCCAATTTTTCTATAGATTTTCCATTTTCTACTAAATATTTTCTTTATTTTTATTTAATTAATGATATTATGATAAAATTAAATGATGTCTTTAACTACCAGTACAGTGAGTGGTTGAAGATTTATTTGTCGGATACTAAGTGTTAGGCCTCGGCCACACAGGTAGGAGGCTCGCTTGATGTTTAGAGCTGTGTTGCGAGTTAGGCGAAATATCCTAGTGAACCAACGCACCGCATACTATCGCGATGGCCACACTGTACGCTTCGCGCCACGTTGCATGACGATTAGTCACCGAGTGAATCTCCTAGCGAACAGACGTGTTGGTTAATTTTATTGTGTCATCGTGATTTTACAAGATGGCGGAAGTTTTAATAACAGCTGTGTATAAAAGGGAATCTTTGTGGAACCCATCGAGCATATTATACAAAAATGTACCTGTAATAAAATTGCACAGGAAGTAAATAAAGATGGTAAAGATTGTAATGAAATTGGTTAGTTTTGAGAGTGGCATCGTGTGTTGACTAAACCGCTTCCAACTGTCAAATGAATTTGTGCGTAGCACTTTGATGTGGCCACGGATGAAGTCACCTAGTATATGAATCACGTAAAACCTAGCTTAGCACCTAACGAAGCACTTTAGTGTGGCCTCGGCCTTAGGGATTGGTTCTCATCAATCTTTTGTATTCAAAGTTATAAGTTATGTACCTAAAGAATCTGTATATCAACTGATCCTAGTCCCCAGAATTCGCAACAAATATAACAACTTCTGTGGTCTAGTCGATGAGATGCCTATCTCCAAATCCTGGGATTGTGGGCTAGGTACTAATTTTTTTAAAAAAAGAGCACAAATCTGGTTTTCATTTTAAGACTTGTTTAACAACAATCTCATTAGCCGGAATAATAATAAACTTAACAATTAGGTCTCAATCCAATTTCAGATGTAATTTTAATAGATTTGGAGCTCTATACAGTCCTGGAGAAAACTTCAAAGTGACAAAAGGCATACTCCAAAGGCCAGTGTAGAGATCAAGTACACATCTCACAAACATATATTTAAATAAATTATAATGATATCAAAACGCAATATTAATTAACGTACATTTCAGTGATCCCAACAAGCCAGAGAAGAGCAAATATGCACAAGTTCCCAAATGGAAACCGCTAACTTCAGTTGAGACAATGGAATATCTAAGTATTGGCAATAAAATTACAATGGAGACAAGACTGTTGGAAGAGAGGCGAAAATTCTGGCACAATTTACCCCTTTGGCCCAAAGATTATTCAGCTGCTTACAAAAAAAATGAGAAAATTGAACTGTAAATAATTTTTTTTATTGTATTTGAAATTAAATACATATTGATATTAATATATTGTTTTAATATTAATATATCTACCTAAAAAGTCCTGTCATTTATTTATTCGTAAGGTATCCTTCAACATCGATGAAGCAGATATGTTGAAGAGCGTGACAAGAGAAAATGTTGTCTTTGGCTCAAGAACAGAACAATCGGGCTGCGAACCACTAGAATAGGGAAGTAACTCACAGCTCATCACTCACGTGGAGGGATCTCCTAATCTTCTTCCTCTTGGTTCAGGTTGTATAACCTGTTTGTGATGATGGGTTGTCCTGGGATGATGACGTCCAGCTGTCCTTCCACCTTGGCGGCCTTCCTGGTAACCTCCTGCTGGTAGGATTTTCAGTCTTAATGATTCTTGCCAGTCTTATATCCTCCATGCGGTCCACATGATCCCTCCAGAAGTGCCTTCTGTTTCTTCCCCACCTCACTATGTCTTCAATACCACAGACAGACCTTATCGTCTCATTTATGATCCAATCTCTAAGAGTTCTGCCTACGATGGAGCGTAGAGTTCTCATTTCCGCCACTCTGAGGTTTTTTGTCCTGTTGGTATCAGCTCTCACTTCTATCCCATATGTCATGATGGGGCGGACGCATGTCTTATATATCCTGACCTTACTTTCGGTTAGCATGTGTTTGTTTCTCCATATAGTGTTCCGCAGGCAGCCAGCCAAAGCTGTCGCTTTATTAGTTTGTGCTCGTACTTCACTATATAGGTCACTGTTGCTGGAGATCTCTACACCTAGGTAAGTGAATCGCATGACTTGCTCGATGGGTACATTATCGATGATCAGTTTGCATCTGAATGGCTTTTTTGATATTGTTAAGCACTTTGATTTATTGACAGAAATCGTCAGATCTCCTAGTGTCTGTATTTCCAGCATTAACATTCCTATAGTTCGGAAAATGTAGGATGAGACAGCTCACAAATTTTCCCCAATACAACCTTATGTAATGTATTTATCTAAATAACTTGCTATTTATTAGAATTGAGGCTTATATTAAAGTTGATAAAATAATTAAAATTACTGAACATCGTTACAAGGTTGTATTGGGGCAAATTTGTGAGCTGTCACAGGACTCATCCTACATTTCCTGAACTAAAGTGCAAATGAGTATTGTTACTAGACAAATTTTTCAAGTAAACTAGAGCCCCTATATTATTGTTTTTATTTCTAGTTGTTGACACATTCCGTGCTGACTATGCCTATAAACTTTCATTTCAACTTTTACTAGGTGCTTAAAATGCCCATTGCTGTTCTATTTCGAATTTCTTTAGATGTATTTAAAATAAGTAAGCATGCTTGTGTGTGTAGAACTTTGGATATGAGTTAGGACTAGCCAATATGTTGTGAGCATTGGTCATTTTGTTCATTTTATGCATTTGTTTTGTTTTCATTTATAAACTAATGTTCACACAGAAATAAGTAAGCATGCTTGTGTGTGTAGAACTTTGGATATGAGTTAGGACTAGCCAATATGTTGTGAGCATTGGTCATTTTGTTCATTTTATGCATTTGTTTTGTTTTCATTTATAAACTAATGTTCACACAGAAATAAGTAAGCATGCTTGTGTAGAACTTTGGATATGAGTTAGGACTAGCCAATATGTTGTGAGCATTGGTCATTTTGTTCATTTTATGCATTTGTTTTGTTTTCATTTATAAACTAATGTTCACACAGAAATAAGTAAGCATGCTTGTGTAGAACTTTGGATATGAGTTAGGATTAGCCAATATGTTGTGAGCATTGGTCATTTTGTTCATTTTATGCATTTGTTTTGTTTTCATTTATAAACTAATGTTCACACAGAAATAAGTAAGCATGCTTGTGTAGAACTTTGGATATGAGTTAGGATTAGCCAATATGTTGTGAGCATTGGTCATTTTGTTCATTTTATGCATTTGTTTTGTTTTCATTTATAAACTAATGTTCACACAGAAATAAGTAAGCATGCTTGTGTAGAACTTTGGATATGAGTTAGGACTAGCCAATATGTTGTGAGCATTGGTCATTTTGTTCATTTTATGCATTTGTTTTGTTTTCATTTATAAACTAATGTTCACACAGAAATAAGTAAGCATGCTTGTGTAGAACTTTGGATATGAGTTAGGATTAGCCAATATGTTGTGAGCATTGGTCATTTTGTTCATTTTATGCATTTGTTTTGTTTTCATTTATAAACTAATGTTCACACAGAAATAAGTAAGCATGCTTGTGTAGAACTTTGGATATGAGTTAGGATTAGCCAATATGTTGTGAGCATTGGTCATTTTGTTCATTTTATGCATTTGTTTTGTTTTCATTTATAAACTAATGTTCACACAGAAATAAGTAAGCATGCTTGTGTAGAACTTTGGATATGAGTTAGGACTAGCCAATATGTTGTGAGCATTGGTCATTTTGTTCATTTGTTTTGTTTTCAGTGC
This sequence comes from Odontocerum albicorne, assembly GCA_949825065.1. Lineage (NCBI taxonomy): Eukaryota > Metazoa > Arthropoda > Insecta > Trichoptera > Odontoceridae > Odontocerum > Odontocerum albicorne. Next base: position 6,717,093 of record OX463843.1, read on the forward strand.
AAGGTTCCACTTTGTATTTCGACAAGTATCTTAGTGAGTTTTGTAGTTCTTAGCGACATATCTGCTTAGTGACTAATGTCAACTCTAAGGAGAGAAAATAAATGATGTGTAAAATTAAAAAATATTTTTTCTGAAGAAATGTATTTATTTCAAAAAAGAAAAAAAACAAATTTGAATTAAGTACACTATATACACACACACACACACGTGAAGATAAGATAAGAAACATTATGTATGAATAAATCTTGTAGAATGTAAACATAAACACAAATAATTATTTTGTGGAAGAATAAATAAATAAAAACCTTGTAAATTGGAATGCAAAATATCGCAATTGAAATTAAGGAATAAATTAAAATATTTGAATAAAAATTAACCATAATTTCTGAAATACAAATGAAATAAAATTCAGATAGTCATTCTTACAACAGCATCTCAATTTACGATATAAAAATAAAAAGACATATTTCAGATAATCCCAAACTGTGGATACAATGACAATACAAACAATATTATATAATGACAATACTATTATATAATGACAATACAAACAATATTATATAATGACAATACTATTATATAATGACAATACTATTATATATGACAATACTATAATATATGACAATACTATTATATAATGACAATACTATTATATATGACAATACTATTATATATGACAATACTATTATATAATGACAGTACTATTATATATGACAATACTATTATATAATGACAGTACTATTATATATGACAATACTATTATATGACAATACTATTATATATGACAATACTATTATATATTTTATTCTCATGATTGTGTGCGGTATATTATGGGATGAACAAGTTTGGTCTTTCTGTAGTGATGATGTGTGAAGAGTTTGATTCCGCATGATGTTTCCAGTTGTAATTGAGTGTCACTGTTTGTCAGGTCGATGAGAACACGCAAAGGGGTTTTGTTTTTGTGTAATCGAAAATCGTAAAGAAGTATCGATTTATTTTTTCATGCTAAATATCCTCAGTGAGATACAGACAAAAGCCTAGTTCACTTGGGATACGACAAATGAAAGGCGACTAACCCAGATCCATTAGAATAATGTATGCCCAAATTAAATTACCTGTTGTTTTTTCGCAAATTGTGTATATTTCTTGTCATGTGTAATAATAAATAAAAATAAGAAAATAAAAAAAGATGTGATGATTATATTTATAATGAAATCCTTAACCCTTCCCTTACGGTGATAAAAATAATACGCGTGCTCCGGTGTTGGGTAGTGAGTACGCAATAAAAAATTAGCGATTTTAAATCGGAAAAATAAGAACATTCATAGATAATCCCCTTAATTAATTATAATTGAAGTTAAAAATTATAATAATTGAGATTTATTTGCTGAAAACATTAAAAAACCATCTGGCAACGCTCCCGGAACGGGCGTACGTCTAACCTATTTGCAAGCCTAGAAGCTACTAGTGGCGCGGAACGTCAGTCGCATACCCCGGCGCTTACGCCTTTGCTTGCGACGTTGAGACAATTCAGCTCCTCGCAATTCAGTCTAGTATGCAAGAGTGAGATGCGAATATAGTGTCGCGCTTCCCGCATACTATTCACCTATCGTCAAGACGAGGCACTCGCAGCGTTTAAATGCGAATTTGTTTTCGATCTTTACAAAACACCTCGATGTAGTCGATAAATTCTGATTATTATTAATATTATTTTTTAAATCAATGCGTAAATATATTATGGAGGAATACCTAAAATCTTAACCTTGTATTTATTATATTTATAGAGATATTGATGGTTATTAGAAGCAATGTGTAGAAGATACCCAACACAGGGAAGGAAAGGTTAAACAAAAAAATAATGAAGATATCTGTGCCTGTCCAAAGAGAGAAAATGTAATGATGTTGATGATATATTCAAACAGAATTGAAATCTAAATGTTAAACAGAATCAAATAAAGCTCCTTTTTTGGTCTCTTATACAGACATATGATGATATACTCAGATAAAAAAAAACAATAAATATGTATCATGCCTGGTTACAGCAATGTATAGCAATAGCGTGATGAAAAAAACAATAAATATGTATCATGCCTGGTTACAGCAATGTATAGCAATAGCGTGATGAAAAAAACAATAAATATGTATCATGCCTGGTTACAGCAATGTATAGCAATAGTGTGATGAAAAAATTGTGATACCAATAAGAATACTGTGAGATGAAATTTGTGATACAATACTAAGAGAAAAAGCAATAAATATATATTATGCCTGGTTATGATAAAAAGGAATATAGGGTAAACTTTCCTAAATCGTACCCCTTAATACGTTTACTGCGTCGAACACGGCTCCCGTGTCCATACAAAATAGCCTTGAATGTTTAGTGCACTCATAAACGTCTCCCGATAAGGATTAGTCGCCGGTTTCATGTGTTTTGAAGACACGAAGGAATACACTTGTATATGATGTTTCAATAGAAAGTAGAATTTGATTTTTAACAAAGTTATGGGTTTTCAAAAATTCGCGAATTTTCAGCATCTTTGTATGACATTTTATACGCAGTGAACGTGTTAAGCAAATATTTCAACAACAAGGTTATGAAGGAAAATAAGACAACCAAATACATAGTATCAAAATCAATTATTATTTACTTATGAAATGACATAGACAAAAATATAAAAAAAGAAAGCATTAAAAAAAATTTTTTTAAATAAAAAAATTAAAAAGAACGATTTAGGCTCAATGTTCTTAAATCGTACCGTACCACGTTGTTCCTAAATCGTACCACGTTGTTCCTAAATCGTACCACATTGTTCCTAAATTGTACCACATTGTTCCTAAATCGTACCATGTTGTTCCTAAATTGTACCACATTGTTCCTAAATCGTACCACGTTGTTCCTAAATCGTACCACGTTGTTCCTAAATCGTACTTTGAAAAAAATTTATCAAATCTTTGATCCAAACTGAAATAAATGGTAAATTAGCTGTTGGAAAAAGAAATGTAATGGTGTTTAAAATCTGTTAATGATACTTTTTTAAAAAATGAATGAAAAACAATACATAGTATTATGTGGGTAGGTACTACATGAATCAAATCTTGCAATTATTACATATATAAATAGAAATTCTTTTGTAGACTCCAACACAAAGTTCATGAAACCAGATGTCACATTGTATGCATTGCATCTTATTTTTTTGTTGCATTTTCCACAAAACACACTGATGTTGGCTTTTTTTGCTCTTTTTTTAATATTTTCTTTTAAATCAGGGGTTACATTTGATTTGTTTGCTCTTTTTTTAATGTCTTTTCGTTTTTCTTCCATTTCAAGACGTTTGGTTATTTTTTTCCTCTTTGTTTCAATTTATTTTTGAGTTCATTTTTATACGGACACTCAGTTAAAACTTGAGCTGTCGATGCCGTGGTATTTCTTGATTTATTTTGTGTCGCTGTTATTTGAATTTTGGGTGACAGATGTTCAATTTCAGTCCTTATGGTTGACGTACAAATTTGGTGTGAAATTTCAGGAGAATTACACTGTTCATCAGTTAGTTGTGGTGCTGCGGAAATCTGTGGAATATGCAAGACTGTGTTATTTGAAATATCATTGCGAGTGTATGTGTCTGATCTTGAAGGTATTTCGTCAGTTTCTTTGGTATCATTTATAATTACAAATTCTTCATCCCTTATTTGAAAACGGTTACATGGCCACAAACCAAATGATTCGAAGCCATGCAATGCAGTTTCCATGCACACAGCTCGTGGGTAGGCGTCTCCTAAAATTCCTGCCACATTCGGCTGTTTGATTAAACTTCCTGGATGCGTACGCATCCAAGTTTCGCTTGCCTTGTTATATTTTAATTTCAAAGATTTAAAAAATTATATGTCCAGGGGTTGAAGTTTGTGGGATGTGTGAGCTGGCCAGGAAAGCATAATGATTCCATATTCTCTGGCAAGACGAATTGCGTCGATATTTATTGTATGGGTCGAATGCCCATCTAGTATTAGCAACACTTGCTTTTCATCTGATTTCTGTAACCTGACAGACTTTATAAAATGTTCCATCCATTGTAGGAATAAACCAGATGTAATCAATGCCCTGTACGAGCAAGTGTATAATGTGTTAGGTGGATCTCCTCTTGTCAGATCGTCTGTCATCCTTTTCCTTTTGAATATGAGCTTTGGAGGTACGAATTCACCTACAGCATTCATACAACAAACACACGTTGTATTCGTTCCTTGCTCTCCACTTGTCAATGCCCCTATTTGATGTTTTCCTTTTTTTTTGCTGGCTTGTGTACAGTGCTGAGCTGGCTTGTGTACAGTGAAAATTTTAGATGGCTTGTGTACAGTGCTGAGTCCCGTTTCATCGACGTTATATATGTGGCTCCCTGTAAATTTTAATGTATCTACAATCTTTTCATATCTGTCAAAGAAATCCATCACATTTTTTAAATTAAAACCTTCGCACTGAGCCATTGATGTTGCTTCAGGAGTTCTCAATGATATTTCCAGGTGGGTCTTTAAAAAGTTATAGTACCATTTCCAACCAGCTGAGTGTCTCTATTAAATCTGTGCGGAAGTGTATATCTTTCAACTAATTGGTACGCCAAGTGGTGAAAATCTAATTGTCAGTCCAAAAAACTGAATTCTAGTTTATAGTATATGTTTAACTAATTCGTTTTCCATGTCTTCTGTTAAGTCTTCCGTTAGTATTGTTATTATTCAGATTCTTCAAGTGTCGTCGGAATGTCGGCTTTGGAATTTTATAATTCCGGCACACATCGTTGAATTTTAATTTTCCGTCACTATACATCTTGATGGCTTCTTCCATATTTTCCTTGGGCCATGTGTTATACTGACGTTTTGCCATTTTTCAGCTAAATTACAAATTAAAAATAGGAAACAAATAATTTAAATAATTGGATGGATTGTCAGAATTATAAAAAAATCTTTCTCAATAACATGTTTACTAACTTGAAAATACAATACATTATTGTTAACATGAATAATAATAATTATCAACTATGTAAATGAATAAAATATGTTAGCATTTACGGGTAAAACCAAGTATTCCTATAGTATATCGTACCGGTACGATTTCAGAATAATCTTACCGGTACGATTAAGGCAAATCATGTAATTTACATTTTTATAGATTATGTTTAAATACCGTGCGTCCACGCGTGACGCAAAGTATACAAAAATATGAAGAAATACACATAGTTCAGTATGTATATACATTTCATCAACTTATACAAACGATAATGGAACGAACCTCTTATGAAATAAGTAAAAAAAATACTGAAAAACAGCAAAAATACTTACAATTTATATAATTTTTTTGTAGAGCAAATGCACAGCGTCTAACTACATACAAAGCAATATGGCCGCCTAGGGCTTCTTGGTTTTGTCACCGGAGGCACTGAATGATCATTACATTTTGAGTTATCAAAGTGGTACGATTTAGGCAGGAGTACGATTTAGGCAGGAGTACGATTTAGGCAGGAGTATGATTTAGGCAGGAGTACGATTTAGGAAAGTTTACCCTACACATGTTTTCCATGCCATCACAATATGAATCTGTGTGATGATGATTTATTTATATGATGACATATATTATATGATGCTCGGTTACACCAATGACATGTAGTGTGATGTGTTAAAACAAGTTCAATTGTCATTGGTACCTAATTTAAAAAAAAACCTCTGCAAGTCTGGTAGACTTGAACATCTTTCTGGTTGGTTGCGAGACATTGTCACATACATGGCAATAAACCAGCCAGGTAGCACTGTATATAAAATAATAATACAACAATGTTTAATACTCAATAAATTGCGATATTTACTATTAAATCACATAATCTCCCAATATATCAGGTCTGTAAGTATGAAACCAGATTTTTTTTACAGAAAATACACATTTATTGTATGAAAATGGTAAAAAATATTTTATTTTCCCCATCTCTCTGGCAATTTGTGGATGCCACGTCAAAAAAACTGTTGCTCTTTTGAGGCAAACCACTCATCGAGCCATTTTCGTGAGAAGTGAAGCGCTGCTCAGCAAGTGCGTGTCCCATCGATGCAAATAAGTAATAATCGGATGGAGCCAAGTCTCTTTTGATATTCTGGTTGTTTTTCACGCAATACTTGGTTCAAATCTATCATTTGTTGTCGGTAGCGTTCAGCATTAACGGTTTCGCCAGGTTTTAGCAACTCATAATAGATAACACCCTTCTGATCCCACCAAACACAGAGCATTGTCTTCCGTTCATAGCGATTTGGCCTTGCAGTCGATGTCGCCGGTTTGCTTGGTATTACCTATGATCTTTTACGCTGAGGTTTCTCGAAATATATCCATTTTTCATCGCCAGTCACAATTCGATGGAGATATGATTTTCTTTTGTACCTGGCGAACAGCATTTTGCAAGTGGTTTTTCAGTTTTTCTGCTGTCTTTCATTCAGTTCATGTGGAACCCATTTTCCCACCTTCTGGATCTACCATGGCTTTCAAATGTATGGAGACGGCTTCCCGTGTCACATTTAATTGATCCATGAGTTGTTGTTGCCTTTGAGCGTCATCCTCATCCAACAATGCTTGCAATTCGGCGTCTTCAAACATTCTCGGTGGTCTTCCACGTTCTTCGTTTCTCACGTCAAAATCGCCACTTTTGAATTTTTTAAACCCCTCAAAGCACTGTGATTTACCAAGAGCATGCTCACCGTAAGCTTCGACAAGCATTCGATGCGATTCTGCGGCAGTTTTCTTCAAATGGTAACAGAAAATCAATGCTGTCCGCAAATCGTAGTTTTCAGGCACAAAAACAGGCATGTTCAACGCTATGAAAACATATGTAGTTGTATAAAACATGTATTGTTGTGAGTTAAAAGTCTGACAAATGTAAACACAACAGAAAGCCGCCAATGACGCGGTGTGACAGTCACTACATTGACAACTAGAGCCATCTATGAGCAAATTCCAGTTTCATATTTACAGACCTGATATATTGAATTGTTAGTTTAAGTTAACACAAATCAAATTTGAACTTGAAATACCAAATACTGTGATGCATTATACCCTTTTAATCATATACACAAATACTGTGATGCATTATACCCTTTTAATCATATACACAAATACTGTGATGCATTATACCCTTTTAATCATATACACAAATACTGTGATGCATTATACCCTTTTAATCATATACACAAATACTGTGATGCATTATACCCTTTAAATCATATACACAAATACTGTGATGCATTATACCCTTTTAATCATATACACAAATACTGTGATGCATTATACCCTTTTAATTATATACACAAATACTGTGATGCATTATACCCTTTTAATCAAATACACAAATACTGTGATGCATTATATATACCCTTTTAATCATATACACAAATACTGTGATGCATTATACCCTTTTAATCATATACACAAATACTGTGATGCATTATACCCTTTTAATCATATACACAAATACTGTGATGCATTATACCCTTTTAATCATATACACAAATACTGTGATGCATTATACCCTTTTAATCAAATACACAAATACTGTGATGCATTATACCCTTTTAATCATATACACAAATACTGTGATGCATTATACCCTTTTAATCATATACACAAATACTGTGATGCATTATACCCTTTTAATCATATACACAAATACTGCGATGCATTATAAGGATGAGGTATATGATAAGTGGATTTTCGATTTTTTTATACCTAAAATCAAATGTTCGTAATTATATAGTATTAATTCATAGTGGATCTTGGCCTATTTAAAGATAGATACAAATCATACAATACATTAGAAAGTCAGTACAATGAAAATTAGGAATTAAAACGTCAGTTTAGAGAAAAACCATTTTGCGATTTATAAAAAAACTATTCGATTTAAAAAATAAAAACGATTTCATCCCATCCTTTTGAGATATGACATGTTTAAAACGTCGCAGGACCCATCCTACATTTTCTGGAGTATAGGACTGTTTCATTTAATGTTTTTTAGATACCGTGGAAAACAAGCGTCCTACCAATTAAGCCACAGAGGCTGTCAAGATTGACCATCGTTGGGACAAACAGAACCCACATTGTCAATCAGTTTTGATTACTCCCTCAAAGTAAATATTTTATTAAAATCTTATCAAACAAGAAAAACAAGTGATTTATAGAGAAAACTCGTAAAAAAGAAGTCCATGAAAATTAGTGGAAGGAAAAATGTTAAATATTTTGAAAAAATAAAAAATAATAAATCTAATAAATGAGTAGTTTTGTTTCTTTAAGTTTATTCAAAATAATAGCGTAAAGTTAATAAAACTGTAAATGTTGTTATTATGAAATAAAATCATAAAACTGATTTATAGATAATCATAGTATAAATAGGCCAAAACCCATACGACGGTCGTCGCCAAAGAAAGAATACGAGAATTGAATTTTGAATACAAGAGAGCGAGAGAGGAATACTTGGATTCTCTCCGAAAGTAATTCGAATTTGAATCTCGGTGGGTCCGTGATACTTAACGAATTATAAATGATATATATAAACAAATTTAACATTTATGAATATATATATTTTCATAAATGTAGAATTTGTTTTGCTTCCGTGAATATTTCACGGATTGAAACTAGTTTATTTTTATTCTCACAAAATGGATGGTCATTTCGGCTTGCTAAGCTATTGCCAACAATAAAAATATACAGAAAATCTTTATTGGTTATTCCAAAGCCATTTCTGAGGTTTATTACTTTTTAAGGGATATATTTTTTTTTATTTATCTTATGGTTTTTTTTTTTTAAATATTAGATTAAAGAAAAGGTAAGGATTATAAGATTAAATTAATGTATCTGCAAACAATTTTTGCACGTAACTTTAGAAATTAAATAACTGAAGGTTATAGAAAAGGAACAGTTATGAGTAAGTAAGAGCATAGACTCCAGAATAATTATTTGGAGTTTGCATACCACATTTTAGGTTTTGAAGATTTGTACCGTTTATAGCTTAATCCTGTGGCTTTTAACCGGTTCACGGCCACGAGCGCGTTGACGCGCTCTCCAGGCCGGCCATACAAAATGAACGCGTAAACGCGCTCTCCTTTGAGCTTGTCGCAAGCTAATATCAAATCCAATTGTAATCATTTATAAATTGTAACACATAGTGACATCTATTGGGATGGTCAAGAAATACTTAAATATTACAATTTACCGATATTATCAAAGTTACAGTCATCTTTCTAAAAGCTTTCACTGACAGTCAATACGTGTCTCTGATACAGAGTTACCGACTATAGTTTTTTTGCGTCGTAATTGCGACAATTTATAATGACTTCATTTGTAGTTTTCTTCAATGGTTGATTTTTAATTTTTATGCGTTATTTTTGTTAATTTTTCAAAGTATTTATTTACAAAGTGCGTTTTCATGTATTCTTTGGTTATTGGCGGTAGTTTTGCGGCATAATACGACGTTTATATAGACTTTTTACGGTTTTATTTTATAGTTTATTTATCTTTTGCGCTTTATTATACATCATACAGATAATTTGTTGATTTTAGTTTACAAAGTATATTATATTCCACTATATTTATAAGTAAACGTGTTTTCTGTGTCTAGTTGTGACAACCCTGACATTTTGTGAATATTTAAACTGTATTTTTCTGAGTCAACGGCAGCTCAAACGCCCCACGGTGTATATATTTAGTAAGTTTTCATAATATCCTTTATATCTGTATACAAAAAATATAATTTTTTTAGGTTTTATTTTTGTTGAAAAAATCCCGGCCTGCTGGGTACGGCCATACTAATAACGTCCGGCACTTAAAGGGTTAATCGTATGTAATAAAATTGAAAAGCCAAATCTGGCGAAAGGTTACAAATTGACAAGTGGATGGAAAAATATTGTGATACTAACTTTTGAAAAAAATTGCAAGTATAAAAATATATTCTAAAAATCAGTTGACTTATTAAATTTGATAATGAGAACTTTTGTTATGGTTGATAGAGAATGACAAATGAAATGAGACACAAAAAGGTATAAAATATGAGGCTACACCTAGATATTGATAATGAATTATCTATAATGAAAACATAAAAAGACATAAAACATAAATAAACACACAAATATTTATAAAAATATGGGATATACAAGAATGCAATATTTATAAATAATAGCTTAAAATGGCAGTATCATATACAAAATTTATAAGATATATTATTCAAAATATATCTTTCAACACGTTCACTTCCAACCACGTGATATCATGTAACACAGGATGTACACTAGCCCACCTACGTGATATAGCGTGGCACGCTGCAGCAGTAATTTATATAGTAACTAACAACGAGGCAGTATAGACCTGGTCACATCTGGAAATGTGAGTATTTCTCGCGGCCATACGTGGACAGTATATAACAAGGTTATTTCACAAGTTTTTTTGATTAACAAAAAGCCAAAAATTAGAGATATACAAGAAATCTTTTTCTACCCGTAATAACTTTTCAAAAGCAATATGAATAAACAAATTTCATACCCAACGATACATTCAAATACTCAACTTGTGAGAAACAATCAACAGCTGTTTTGTTCATACAACCGCAAATGATTTTAAATATACAATCTTGCATTGTCAGTGAGTTTTTTTATTTTCTTGCTGAAAGGAGTCATTAGTCAATCATAACTAAGGCCTCGGCCAGACAGGTAGGAGCCTCGCTGGATGCTTAGAGCTATGCTGCGAGTTAGGCGACATATCCTAGCGAACCAATACACCGCATACAATCGCAATGGTCACACTGCACGCTTCGCGCCACGTTGCATGACTATTAGTCATCGAGTGAATCTCCTAGCGAACGTACGTGTCGGTTAATTTACAAGATGGCGGAAGTTTTAATGACAGCTGTGTTTAAAAGGGAGCCTTTGTGGAACCCATCGAGCAAATTATACAAAAATGTACCTGTAATAAAATCACTTTGGAATGAAGTTGCACAGAAAGTAAATAAAGATGGTAAGTTGTAACGAAATTGGTTAGTTTCGGGAGTGACATCGTGTGTTGACTCAACCGCTCCCAACTGTCAAATGAATTTGTGCGTAGCACTTTGGCATGGCCAGGCATGAAGTCGCATAGTAAATGAGTCACGTAAAACCTAGCTTAGCACCTAACGAAGCACTTTGGTGTGGCCTCGGCCTAATAAAATTAATTGTATATGGCTGATCACATGACTTCAAATGAGTGTGATTTTTACTATTGTAAATAGTATAACACACCAATAGAGGCATTGATAGCTTTAAAAAAATATATATTTTGACTCGATAGATTAGAAAATCATATATATTTAATATACGAGGCATATCCAGAAACTAAGTGTACTGAATTTTTGTAGGTTACAATTTTTTTATTTAAACAAAAAAATTACGTGGTTACCGTAGTACATATGTAAGCTATTTTTCGACATAGTCGCCATTCCTCTCAATGCAGGTGGTGAAGCGGGGTATCAACTTTTTGATGCCTTCCTCGAAGTAGTTTCCCGCCAACCCCTCCGTCCACTTCTCCAACTCCTCCTTAACCTCCTCGTCGGTTGAAAACCTTTTTCCACCCATGTGCAGCTTCAGGGAGGTAAAGAGATAGTAATCTGAAGGTGCTAGGTCAGGGGAATGCGCGGGATGGTTCAGGACATCCCATTTAAACCAAAAAGACCACACACGGCCAACGCCACGAAAGAACTGCTCGCCTCATTTAAATGGGATGTCCTGAACCATCCCGCGCATTCCCCTGACCAAGCACCTTCAGATTACTATCTCTTTACCTCCCTGAAGCTGCACATGGGTGGAAAAAGGTTTTCAACCGACGAGGAGGTTAAGGAGGAGTTGGAGAAGTGGACGGAGGGGTTGGCGGGAAACTACTTCGAGGAAGGCATCAAAAAGTTGATACCCCGCTTCACCACCTGCATTGAGAGGAATGGCGACTATGTCAACAAAAATAGCTTACATATGTACTACGGTAACCACGTAATTTTTTTGTTTAAATAAAAAAAATTGTAACCTACAAAAATTCAGTACACTTAGTTTCTGGATATGCCTCGTATACTCTATGCAAATAATTTTTTACATTCCTGAACGGCTTCCAAAATTAAAGAATTCAAAATAGAATTGGTAAGATCATTTTTGACTTCATACTCAAACTGTTCAGTATTTGACCAATCGGCCTCCTCTTTATACAATTCCTTAATCAGAAGATCATTGACGTGATCTTGTCTCTTATGAGACCAAGTTATTATAAGATTCTCCTTTACTGGCCAATTATCTAATCCTAATATTTCCTTAACTCTACCCTCAACCCTTAAGCAAATATCAGTCTTTTCAAAAGTTTTATTTCTAGATTTCTTATTGTACTCCCAAAGCTGAGTTATCTTGGGTTTTTGAGCTTTGAATTCATTCGCAAACGTTTCACAACACAAATCGAATAAAAACAAATTATTCTGCGATTCCATAAATGAGGAACCACCACTTTTGTTGTAGTCATTGTACGTTATCGGACCTGAATTTTCGACAGAAAATTTAGACCATAACCAGGAACAGTACGACTGGATAGCGCTGACCACTCGAGTTGTCGTCTTCTGAGGGACGTTCTTAGGACTAGAGACCACACTCGACTTGATTTCTTCAGATGGGGGAATATACGGTGGAGGAGGCTTATCTGGAATTTCTCTCACTAAACAATATGGTATTTGAGATTGCTGTTGTTCCAGAGCCTTGATCTGAAATTAATATCATAAAATAACATTAGCATCTGTCTAAAATTTATATTTAATACAGCATTAATGGTAATAGTTAATAAATCACATTTTTAAAGTTCAAATTAAACATTTAAGTTAGTACATATGAGTAGATCAGTGATTTCTTGCACTGACATTTTTTGTTTGGAAGATTTCAATACTGCTCAATGTTACAGAGAATACATCCACAATGTCACACAGTTGGTTCAATATCAGTGTTTCGAGATGATAAGTTAGTACATATGAGTAGATCAGTGATTTCTTACACTGACATTTTTTGTTTGGAAGATTTCAATACTGCTCAATGTTACAGAGAATACATCCACAATGTCACACAGTTGGTTCAATATCAGTGTTTAGAGATGATAAGTTAGTACATATGAGTAGATTAGTGATTTCATGCACTGACATTTTTTGTTTGGAAGATTTCAATACTGCTCAATGTTACAGATAATACATCCACAATATCACACAATTGGTTCAATATCAGTGTTTAGAGATGATAAGTTAGTACATATGAGTAGATCAGTGATTTCTTGCACTGACATTTTTTTCAGGAATATTCAAGTTTAGTGCCCCATATCACAGAATAGTAAAAATTATTTGGAAGCTCCTTCTACAACATGAATATCGTGAAGGATCTTGCCATCTTGTTTGGAGGCTTCTTGAATTATACACAGTCAGAAGAAATTAAATATAATATATACCATACCATACCATCAGATAGATAGAGAAATTTCCTCATCTTTCTACCTATGTACACGACTCTTGCCTTATCCGTAAAAAATTTGAAAATGATCTGTGCATATTTTCTGATTATTCACTATACAATATTTATAATTTACATTGTTTCAATGAAAATACAAATCGAAAAGAGTACAAGAACAAAAGAATCCACAATTTTGTGGATATAGAGAATAACTTCACTAATAGACTAACAAAATGGTCTCATTTCGTAATCATAAATATTTTAAGAAACTCTATAACTTATGCCATGTTTACACGAGCTTAGTGCTTGTCATTAGTGCTTCTCACTCATTCGCACTTGTATCCACGTGTAAACAAGCATATTAGTACTAAGCATTAGTAAATCAGGCAAGTGCAAGTGAATAGGAGGCCGACTTATTTACTAAGCGACAAGCAGCTACCCCCACCACAATTCAACTAAACACTTGCCGCTTGCAGAGTCGTCTAAACAGCCGCGGCAAGTGTTTAGTGACAAATTGAAATGGCAAGTGGGCGCACATGTTTGTTCTTTTTTTGGTATTTGAACACATTTCTCAAAACAAGGCTGCGGTTGTCCATTCCGGACGGATGTCGTACTACTAATACCTCTTCCTAAAACCAACGTGTTAACGATTTCTTCTCACTTGTCACTAAGCAGCTTAGTACAAACGATAAGTACTAATGATAAGTACTGACCTCATGTAAACATGGCATTATTGAAAAAGATGACCCCCAATTAGTTTTCAAGTTCAATTGGATTTCTTATAGTGAAAATACTAACGAGACCATAATGTTTTTTATATTGAAATTTTTCCAATGTCACAAACATGAAATAAATTAAAAGTAATGCACTGTTTCTGCGAATTACTTGGTCTTGCTCTGCTCAACACAGGTCATTGTTTAAAAATAATATGATGTTAACCTGTACACCGCGTTAAAAATCAAATTGCACGAATCCTGTGCGCGGCACAATTTCGGCGTTTTTTAATTTCTAAGTTTAAACGCGTATTTTGTTTAGAACCACTGATATTTGATTACACCACCAAGTAAACATGACATTCAAGTAATTTTCTGATAATAAATAATAGTCATTACTCTTAAGGAGACTCATTAAATAAAGGAGATAAACTAAACATTACGTAAAATACACAAAGGAATGCTACAGATCAGATCACAGGCGTTTGTGCTTCCCGCGAGGAACACGTTAATAACTCAAACTAAGCAGGCGAATGTTTTACCTCTAACTCAATTGCTAGCTGCTTCTTTCTTAATTCTTCCGCCTCGTCAATTCTGCAACTGGGTAGAGATACAGCGGCCGCTGGTGAGTATTCACCCGTTGGAGAATCTATAAAATACATTGTTTTAGATAAAAATTATTTAGAAAATATGAATCAGTGATATTTTGACTATTTTATGTACCCCAAACTCTAATATTGGGAAAAATAAGTAAATAAAAAACGGTATTTGGTGACTGCGGAACAAACTTTAAAAATTTATCAGATGTGCACCATTCCTTATTTACATTTAAGAGAGAATTGAAAATATATTACATTTTTCAGAATATCCTTTCATTCTATTTCCCCTTACTTATCCTTGAATGCAGGGATCTCCAAACTACGGCCCGCGGGCCAGATCTGGCCTTTCAGAGATCTTTTAATCCGGCCTGTGGATGCTTTTAAAAATATTCCCTACTTATGTCAATGTAAAATACATCAAAATATAATTCATGACAATTTTTATTACAAAAAATACCTTTAAAAGATATAAACTTTTTCAACAAACATACAATTTATTAGTTTAGTTATATATTGCAATTATTAGAGTTGAAATTGTTAAACTTATTTAGTTTTCTATGTGAATAATGTTTTTTAATCCGGCCAACTTAGAAATTTCAATACTCTTGTGTCTCTTCGGGAAAGGTTCGTAAGTTGTGAAGGTTCGTAAATTGATTTTAATGAATAAAACTTTTTATGGTCACCCAATAGAATTAATTCATATGAGAGACTTTATACAAATTTAGCAATGAAAACACTTAAATATAAAGAAAAAATATTGAAAAATACAAATTTTATTTACCGTGATAACTTTACAACTGAAACTAGAACTGTGAAAAACTAGTTGCAAAAGGTGTGCATACTACCTTGATCAAAAAGTTTTAGGACCGGCCACCGTGTGGCGCTGTCAGTCACCCGATTGGAATTCTTTTTTTTTTTTGTTAGGTTACCACATCTATCATTGACACTTCCCTCCAAATTTCAGCGTCATAGCTTGACATTTGTAAAAGTTACGCTGTACTGAGTACATCTACCTTTGTCTGTTTTTGATTTTTTACAAGTTTGAAAATACCATCAAATGTGCATCAACGAGTTTGCATTAAATTTTGTGTGAAAAACGGATTTAATGGTCCGCAGACCTTGTAAATGTCGGAGAAGTGTTTTTCGATGGCACGAACGTTTCAGAAGTGGTCGTGAGTCGGTCGACGATGGCGAACGCAGTGGCAGTCGAAAACCGGTGAAAACATCGATAAAATCAAAGAAATGTTGGCCGAAAACAGCAAATTGACCATGAGAGAGCTGGCAGAGGACTTGAACATCGCTTATGGATCCGCTCAAGACATTTTGGTTAGTGATTTGGGCCTCAGACGTGTCGCTGCAAAACTGGTGCCGAAACACCTAAATTTCATGTAAAAAAAAGGACCGCATTGAAATAGCGAAAGACATGATTTCCATGCCTTTTATTTTATTTTTAAATTTCCATTTCCATGAGTTTTTTTACCAAAAACAACACGACTACTATCCAGCAGCCTTCGAATTCACCTGATCTGACTCCCTGCGACTTTTTCCTGTTCAACCGACTTAAAAAACCGCTTTGCGGAACGCGTTACAGCACCCGAGAGGATGTTATGAAAAAATCGAAGACGGCTCTGATGGACATACCGAAAATTGAGTACCAGCGGTGTTTCGAGGATTGGATCAAGCGCTGGGGTAAGTGCGTTGCAGTCGATGGGGAGTACTTTGAAGGGGACCATATAGATTTTGATGAATAAACTTGTATTTTCGATTTTATGAATAAAATCCTAAAACTTTTTGATCAAGGTAGTATATAAAGAGTTTTAAATTAAGAGGGATGCCTATTTCCCAAACTCGAATGATACAAACTGAAGAAAAAGAGGAAATTTATCCACTGTAATAATAAAAGACTGTAATTTTTATCCACTATAATAATAAGACTTTGTAAATTACAATGTCTTTAAACCTCCACAATGTTAATGCCTTAATTATAAACAATATAGTAAAAGACTATTTTACTGGAAAAAATATAAAAAAAAACTAAATGAACACCATCTTGGTTGTTTGATGCTATATGCTAACACAAGAACGATGCAAATTGAAATATATTTATTTATTACATACCCCGTGGACTTGGCTCTGGACTTGGAGACACTGTTTCCCAAGACCCCATTAATAAATCACTGTAAACCGGGGTTTTGTCTTCTAAAAATCCAATTTTATGCAAATCATTTTTATCCTCGGAATAAAATCTTTTGATTTCTGGATCTTGCGAATCCAACTCAAATGTCGCCGAGTAAAGAATATCGTTTTCTTTCTTCGAAACAACTTGCTGATAAAAGGTATTGACATTTTTGTCCAGTGTGTGTTTGTCAATAAATGGCTTCTTTTTATTGTTCATAAAATCAGTTTTAACTATTGCACTTGATGGTATTTTCTTATCTTTAGACAAACTATCAACGTTTTCTTGCAGATTACTTTTTATTGCGAGGTCAATTGATTCAACTGAAGTTTTAGTACCAACATGAAGTTTTTTACTATCTTTAAAAGGTTTAGAAAATAAATTTGAATCTTGTGAATCGATAACTTTCACATTATTTTCTTTCGTTAATTTTTTCCCGCCAATTTTATTCATTATGCTTTGAGTTTTTTCACTAATAATTTTATCCTCTTTTGATTTATCTATAAATGAAGTTACTACATCCAATTGTACACTTTCGTCCTTAAACTTGGAACTGTAGACAATAACAGAAGGAGATTTGTCAATTACAAGATCAACATTGACAATTTCATCGTTCTCTTTTGGAAGGTTCATTTTCAGTTCTGAATTGTCGGAAGGTTCTTGGCTTTTTGAATTATTCAATTCGACATTGTCATCTTCGATTTGTTCGTCCGCTTTGGTTATATCTAACAGTTCTTCAACGAGACTATGAGCTGTAGATTTTGAAGTATTACTTTGATCACACGATTCTGTACTCAAGTTATCATTATTCAGTAAATTATTATCTTGAACTAATCCGTTTTCTTGAGAGTTGTCTTCTTCATTATCTAATTGCTTACGTTCACTTGTATCTTCACCAATAACAAAAGTTTTCGACATGTTATCTTCTAAACGTTCTTGGCTGATATCTTCGCTATGACTTTGCTCTTGAGAACTGCTTAAAGGTTCATCAATAGTAAATGTTTCAGATAAGATATTGCTAGGAGATAACTTTTCATAAGTCAAATTGATATCAATAGAATTATTTGTTTTGTCTATATCATTAGAAACATTTCCTGATTGATTAGGAGATGTCAACATTGGCTGAGATATGTGTTCCGCAGGCTGACTCTTATTCAAAACTTCAGAACACTGAATAGTATTAAAGGGCTCTTGGATTCCTTGAGAAAGTTTTGGAGATTTGGAAATTGATAAAGAATTATTGGAAACTGTGATAGTGTTCAACGATTTGGGAGGCATACTCTCTGATTCTTCTTGTTTCAACTTCTGGAATTCTTCTTGTTTTAGTTTAGTTGGTAAAACCATATTTGCATCAAATTTTAAAGACTTCAATAATCCCTGTAAAGCAATCTGTTTGGCTTCATTAAAAAATGTTTCTAACGTTTCTCTAGTCATGTAATAATTAATATTTTCTTCATATGTTGAACAGTTTTGACCGGTAATTTTTTCCCATAATTTGTTCAAAGTGTATCCACTAACAACATTACAACGATTCCCCTTGCATTCTGTTGTCGAAACATTTTCATTAACGTTAGGCTCTGTGAAATCATTTATACTATCTTCTTTATCAACAATTGATTCTGGATTTTTTTCATCACATGTTTGGTTACTAACGGAGAGAATATTAACATCTAAGTCTAAATTAATTTTATCTTGCGAGACTTCTTTTTCAGCTTTTTCTACCGGCATAGGACTAGGCTTTTTCAATTTTTGTTCCATAGCTTTAATTTCTGCAACATCTAATTGAAGGTAATAATGTAATTGTAACAATTCATTCATCTTTTTCTTTTGTTCATTCAAGTTAGCCCTTTTCTTTTCTAATCCCTCTTTTAGCTTTACAAATGAAGAGTTCGATGTATTAGTCACGCTGCCGAACGAAATGTCAATTCCTTTTAACGGAGAGCTTTGAGTACTTCTATTAGACTGTAGAATCATGCTTGAACTCTTTAGACTATTGCTTTTTTTTTTAACATCTAAGAAGCTTTCTTCACAGGCTAGCATTCTTTTCAAATGTTTAAGTTGTCGTTTTAAAGTGGCCTTCCTTTCCTGTGACTGTTCAAGTTGAAATTTTTTTATATGTTTTATTTCATTACGCTCTTGTTGAAGCTTTAAAAGAAGGCCTCGTTGTTTTTTCTTTAAAAATGGAATTTGGTCTTGATTTTGTTTCTTCTGAAATTCTAAACACAACAATTCACTTCGTGTAGCATCAAGTAAGGTTTTCTCTCTGACTTTCAAAAGAGTATTCAGATATTCTGAACGAACTTTCTCATCCTCAATATATTGACTTAGCTAAAAAAAAAAAAAAAGAAGAAGACATGAAGATTAACTTTTTTTCTTCTAGAATATTACTACATAGATTTGTTATATTTGAAAATGAAAAATAAAAAACACAATTTTAAAACTGAGAACTTAGTGTTTTTTGAATTTCAAGTTATAGCAAATTTTACTCTTTCCCACAATATATTGGGTGTTAACATAAATTGTGTCCGTTTTTTTTTCAATTTAAAAATGAACACCAAAAGTAAAACAAAATGGTAAAGGTTAAATAAAATCACTTTGGAATGAAGTTGAACAGGAAGTAAATAAAGATGGTTAATTGTAATGAAATTGGTTAGTTTTGAGAGTGGCATCGTTTGTTGACTCAACCTCTCCCAAATGTCAAATGAATTTGTGCGAAACACTTTGGTGTGGCCAAGCATGAAGTCACCTAGTCTATTAGTCACGTTAGCACCTAGCGAAGAACTTTCGGCCTTAAACAACCAAAGTACCCATGAAACTGAATAAAGGATGAAATCTAATTTTTAGTATAATAAGTAACATAAAACGCACTATGAAAAATGTATGGGATTTTTTATATTGGGTGTTAACATAAGTTGTGTCCGTTTTTTTTTCCAATTTAAAAATGAGCACCAAAAATAAAACAAAATGGTAAAGGTTATGCGTCATTCGAAAGAAAATTTTCTGCTCTACAAGATATTGTGTTTGCTTTTACGTTACATATATTATTTTATTAAATTACAAGCCTTCAAAATGGAATGTCGAGTAGACGAAAGTGAGCATTTTCGACACCGCCTTCTGTTCGCGTTCAATCGAGGGAATAAAGCTGCCAAAGGTGCGCCAACTTCAAAACAAACATAATTTCCCCGGCCTCAGGAGCCTTTGTAACCTTACTTTCTAGATGATCCTCGTACTTGTTTTTATATTTTAACCTTTCCTTCCCTGTGTTGGGTATCTTCTACACGTTGCTTCTAATAACTATCAATATCTCTATAAATATTATAAATACAAGGTTAAGATTTTAGGTATTCCTCCATAATATATTTACGCATTGATTTAAAAAATAATATTAATAATAATCAGAATTTATCGACTACATCGAGGTGTTTTGTAGAGATCGAAAACAAATTCGCATTTAAACGCGGCGAACGCCTCGTCTTGACGATAGGTGAATAGTATGCGGGAAGCGCGACACTATATTCGCATCTCACTTTTGCATACTAGACTGAATTGCGAGAACCTGAATTGCCTCAACGCCGCAAGCATATGCGTAAGCGCTGGGGTATGCGACTGTATTCCGCGCCGCTAGTAGCTTCTAAGCTTGCAAATAGGTTGGACGTACGCCCGTTCCGTGAGCGGTGCCAGATGGTTTTTTAATATTTTCAGCAAATAAATCTCAATTATTATAATTTTTAACTTCAATTATAATTAATAATTAATTTCCGATTTAAAATCGCTAATTTTTTATCGCGTACTCACTACCCAACACCGTAACACGCGTATTATTTTTATCACCGTAAGGGAAGGGTTAAAGAATATTAATAAATTAATAAGCAATTTAATACTCACCAAACAAACACAAAAATTATTCAGGTGATTTGCTAGATTAAGACTGCTGCTCTTAAAGAGTTCCTTCTTTGAATGACAAATATTATTGGAAACATCATTGAGTGACACAATACTGCTGCGATCTATGTTATCATTGGGTAATGAATGTTGAACGGAAACATGTTCAAAAATATTTGCAATAGAGCTCTTGCGATTCAGTAATTCAGTTTGAGAAAATATCATACTGTTATTTTTTCTTTGTGATTCGGATGGATTGCGTCTAGTGAAAAAATCATAATGTCTAAAAGATTCATTAGTCACTGATTTTTTATTGACATTGTCCAAATTCAGTCTTGTTTTGCCTCTTGTTTCCATCATCTTTTGTTTATACAGCATCTCTTCATCCGATACTTGGCTTAAAGATTTATTCGATTCTTTCGAATCGAAGAGTTTTCTCTTAGTCGAGTGTTTTGAATCGTCCGGCCTAGGTGACAAATTAACTATAGATGGAGTTTTGGAATTTTCATCAATTTCACTAAAAGAATTGTTGTTTTCATATCTCAAATTGTTATTTACATTTCTTTCTGATGTAGAATTCTTCACCTCCGAATCGTTTGATGTATGCTGCCTCATAGATGTTAAAGTCTAAAATGAATTAATTTTTTACATATACATATTGTTAAGAATATATTTATTCGCGTCTGATAGGATTTAACCTGTAAGGAGTCCTATGAAACAAAGCAAGGGGCTGTGGGAAATAAAATTTGCAAGTCAATGTAATTTGTCCTATTTTGTATGAATTGAATAGCTTACAGTAAGATAAATGAATGAGGAGCTTCTGGAGATCTCCATAGGCATACAAGTGAATAACTGATGGTTGTTGGTTGCTGAAGATGTTGAGATTATGATGCGGTTGGTATTGTGTATGTGATAATTCATAACTTTGTGTAAGAATATAAATGTTTCAGAGTATTTTCACATTTAAGACAAAAATATGAAATTTGTGATTAAAGAATTTGTCACAAGCTTTGCCTAGTGAAACTCACAAAATTCTGAGTTTTTAGCATTTTCATATAAATGAACTATTCAGTTTGCCTTTCCACTAAAAATTATTTAAATTGAGAATGTTATATGGGGGTTGCTACTTACGTTTTGAGATATGGCAATACCAGTGTAGTAGATACGTCAAATCTGACATCATCATCGTAAAGTTTGACGTTTTTAAGGGTATACGTGCTCAGAAAGTTTTGTCATACGAGTGCTATTTGTGTTGTTTACAGTGACTTGAAAAATTCATCTCGGCCAAAAATGGAATTAAATCGTGAACATTTTCGTGCGATGATTTTTATGATTTTCGACGTGGACTAACTCAACAACAGTGTGCCGATTAACTCGCTTCGACTTTTGGTGATGAAGCACTATCCCGAGTCACTGTGTTTCGCTGGTTTTCCGAATTCAATCGTGGTCGTAGTTCGCTCCAGGACGAATTTCGTGAAGGCCGTCCTAAATCGGTTGTCGTGCCAGACATCGATGCTGTGCGTGAACTGATATTGCAAAATCGTCATGTGACTTATCGTGAGATTGAGGCATGTTTGGACAATTATTTCCACTCGCATAAATTCAATATTGCATGAACATTTGCCCATCAAAAAGATTTGTTCGCGTTGGATACAGTATAATTTGACAATCGCTCAAAAAAAGGCTCGTGTCGATTGGTCCAAAGAAATGTTGAAATAATTTGATCGCGGTGCTTCAAAAGACGTCTATAAGATCGTGGCAGGCGACGAATCATAGACCTATGCATATGAGCCAGAAACTAAACAGCAGTTGACTGTATGGGTCTTTCAAGACGAGCCAAATCCAACAAAAGTTGTTCGCGTACGAAGCACTTAAAAGCAAATGGTGGATTGTTTCTTCGGTTTAAATGGTCATGTCGCAACAGTGCCTTTAGTGGAACGTCGTACGGTCAATTCTGAATGGTACACCACCATTTGTTTGCCAGAAGTGTTCGGAGAAATGAGGAAAACCAACCGCTGAAGACGGATCATTCTCCACCACGACAATGCGAGCTCTCACACGTCGGCTCAAACAAGTGACTTTTTGAGCACTCAAAACATCGAATTGATGGGTCATCAGCCGTTCAGCCCTGATTTGGCACCCGATGACTTCTTTTTATTCCCGAACATCAAAAATAAATTGCGAAGTCAACGTTTTTCGACGCCTAAAGAAGCGGTTGATGCGTTTGAAACACATGTTTTGAAGTTACCTCATTCGGAGTGGAAAAAGTGCTTCGAAAATTGGTTCAAACGCATGCAAAAGTGTATTGATCTTCATGGAGAGTATTTTGAAAAACAATAAAGCCATTTTCGATGATAAATATTTGTTTTTACTTGTCTGTCTCAAAACTTAAGTAGTAACCCTCGTATTGATAAAACTTAAATCTAATTAAATCAATTTGATGGATGCTTTATGTAGAGTTGTTGGACAGAATGTTGAGATTATGATGCAGTTGGTATTGTGTATGTGACAATGTTGGATTCATAACTTTGTGCAAGAATCTAAATGTTTCTGAGTATTTTCACATTTAAGAAAAAAATATGAAATTTGTGATTAAAGAATTTGTCCAATTTGTCACAAGCTGTGCCTAGTGAAACTCACAAAATTCCGAGTTTTTAGCATTTTCATATAAATGCACTCCACTAAAATTATTCAAATTGTGAATGTTATAACTTAAATTAATTTGATGGATGCTTTGTTTTATAGAACTTCCTATGCCAGTCAAGTCAAACAGTTTTTAGCCAAAAATAAGTTATATAAAATGCGCATTGTAAAGCTCGCAAATATAATTGATTATAAAATGTTAATGTTCAAATACACATACATCAGAACCGTGCATTTTTTTTTAGAAACAAATTGAAATTATAAAGATTAAGCTCTTGACATAAAACTATTTTTTTCCCTTAGATATAAAAAGGGTATATTAATGAAACTAATTTCATGCTCTTGGGCATTGATGGTTATTTCATAACTGACGAAAGCTTTTAATTTATTTTAAACCAGTTCACATAACACCAGAGCTTTAAAGATTTATATGAATAGTAATTGTATATAATAAGTATAAGACACGTCCAGAAAGCAAAGAACGATTGCGAACCGCCGCGATTGTATGCGCGCCAGTTAGGTCCTTCCCCCGCTTCAGTGCGAACCGAGTTTTGTTGCTGAACGGTCGTGCATCTTTGTTCTATAACCTTTCAAAATGGCTGCACCCATCGAAATACCCGCCAAATGTGAAGTGCGTAGCGTCATTCGTTTTCTGAATGCACAAAATGTTCGGCCTATCGAAATTTATAGACAATTAAATAATGTTTATGGTGATAGTGCAATGAACGAGGCTTCAGTGAGGAAATGGTGCATCATGTTTAATCAAGGAAGAACCAGTGTGCACGACGAAAATCGGAGTGGGAGGCCATCACTCGTTACGGATGAGTTGAAAGCAAAAGTTGAAGACAAAATTCAGGAAAACCGGCGCTTCACTTTAATCACAGTACATGAATCTTTCTCACACATTTCACGATCACTCCTACATGAAATAGTGACAGAGCACCCTGGCTACAAAAAAATGTGTGCTCGGTGGGTGCCTAAGAATTTGAACACAGCGAGAACTTCAATGTCTTAAGTGGGAAATTTTTACATCCTCCTTACAGCCCTGACTTGGCACTGAATGATTTTCACTTATTCCCGAAACTAAAAGAATTTTGGAGAGGAAAACAGTTCGCAAACGATGAAGACCTCAAACAAGATGTGACATCCTGGCTCAAATCTTTGGCGGTAGAAGAGTACAACATCGGAATTGAAAAATTGGTTCCACGTTACAATAAGTGCCTTGACAGCTACGGCAATTAAATTGAAAAATAGAGTAAGGTACTGTGACTTTGTAAATAAAGTTTTGTGTTAATATCTTTAGTTTTTATTTAGTTGTGCCAAAACATTTTTTATTATCTAGACCATGGGTCGGCAACCTGCGGCCCGCGAGACATCTTGGTGCGGCCCGCGAGATTCTCGCCGCAACGCACATGACGGACGATATTATACACAATCGAGTGAAAGGAAGCGAGAAAGGGAGCGAAGAGATAGTGAAGTTGGAGCGAAGGGGGAGCGGGGGGAAAGAGAAGGAAGGCAAGAACGCCACACGCACCTCGCATCATTCCGCTGTCGACCGCCAGTAACACTACTCGTTCGCTCGCGCTGCGCTAACTACCCACCCACGCGGCGTTTACATTCGCTGCAAGTTTTATTTTTTTATAAAATCTGTTTTGTGAATTCTCTTAGTGTTTTTGGTAAGTACCTACCTACTGCATGATAATAATATTATTCCTAAGATTACAAGTAATGAATATAACAATGCAATATTAAAGTATCCATGAGTTTACGCCGAGGAGCAGTACTTCAACGATTTTTTTATTTGAGGAAAGAAATTTGTAACTTTATGGAGATGAAAGGAAAGGCAATACATGAACTTTCCAACCACCAGTGGGTTGTAGATCTTGGGTTTTTAACTGATTTGACTGCCGAACTGAATATACTCAATACACGTTTACAGGGGAAAAATAAATTGATATGCAATATGTATTCAGATGTTAAATCATTTGAAATGAAACTAACATTATTTATCGAGCATATCGATGAAAGGAAACTCGATCATTTTCCAAATTGCAAGAAAGCAGTAGAAGAAGCTGGAATAAATTTTGTTTGGCAAAATACTAAAATGAAAAGTGCATTAATGCAACTAAAAACTGAGTTTGAAAACCGGTTTGCTGATTTCAAAAAGATCTCACGTAAGATGGAGATTTTCGAAAACCCCTTTGCAGTAGATATCGGTAATGTACCAAGCGATTTGCAAATCAACGTGATAGATTTGCAAAGTAATAACACACTTAAAATGGCTTTTAAGGAAAAAACTAATTTGGTGGATTTCTATGGGAGTTTGCCTTCTGAAAACTACAAGGATTTAAAAAGGTTTGCTCAGCAAATAATTACTATGTTTGGTAGTACATATATTTGTGAACAAACTTTTTCAATTCTGAATTATCGAAAAAATAAACACTGTTCTCGGTTATCGAATTCACATTTAGACGCAATACTACGCGTCTCTACTTCAAAAATGCAAGCTGATATTAAAAAACTTGCAAGTCAAATGCAATCACAAAAATCTCATTGATTTTATTAAATACAATAAATGTCGTTAAAATATACACTTTTTATTTTTAAAACTAAAATATTTGTACATAAATATTGTATGTATACCTACTGCAAGTGCGGCCCGCACTGATCCCCATGAAAAATATTTGGCCCTTTTACAACAAAAGGTTGCCGACCCATGATCTAGACGACCTACGTAATAAGAAAATTTTAGACAATAAAGTATACTTATACGAAAGTATATATGTTTTTTTAATGTAGAATACATTTATTTCACTAAGATTGATTTAACTAGATACTCCCGTAATGCAAATGGATGGAGAAACATTACCAAATTGTGACTCCTTTAAGTATCATGGGTCACTCATCCATAGCGATGGAGGATGTGCAGCAGATGTAACACATAGAATTAGTGTGGGATGGATGAAGTTTAGATCAATGACGGGAGTTCTATGTGATCCGAAAATGCCAGTAAAGTTAAAAGGAAAAGTATACCAAACGATTCTCAGACCCGCACTCATCTATGGCTCCAAATGCTGGACGATGTATAACTCTTAATCTAGGCAACTGGAAACTGCTGAAATGCGCATGTTAAGATGGTCAGCTGGTGTGCCCCTAAGATACAAAATAAAAAGCTCACGCATTCGTGGAAGCCTAGGTGTTACAGACATCAACAGCAAGATGGAGGAGAGGCGATTGAGATGGTATGGGCACGTTGGACGCAGAGCACCCGATCACATTGTGAACCAGGCATCTCCATGGATCTTCCTCGAATAACAACCAGAGGAAGACCAAAGAATTCATGGGTGGTGCAAAAAGATAACCTGATGCGGAGGCACGGCCTGGGGGACGTAGTCCGGGACAAAAGAGCATACAACCTGAGGACGAGGAGAGCTGACCCCAACAGTCTTCGCAGACAGTGAGTTGGGATGGAGCCAGGGAGAAGATTGATTTAACTAGATAGTTTTAACTTTTTTTATGAGTCAAATAGAAATAGCAAAAAAAAAATTTATTAATATGGCAGATCGCAAAGCAAAATATAATTGTACCGATAGATATTTGAGAAAAGCTAGAAATAAAGAAGCATATGTTATACTATATTTTCATGTATTAAAAAAATTGATACAGTGATTCCCGATTAATCCATATTCAATTGATA
The DNA here is from genome assembly GCA_949825065.1 of Odontocerum albicorne. Classification (NCBI taxonomy): domain Eukaryota; kingdom Metazoa; phylum Arthropoda; class Insecta; order Trichoptera; family Odontoceridae; genus Odontocerum; species Odontocerum albicorne. The sequence goes on from OX463843.1 coordinate 6,744,297, forward strand.
ATTGAACCACCACTTGCAAATAAATTTCTTGATCATTGGGATACATCTGTATAATAACTTAATGATTTAAAAAATAAAAATTCAACTATAAAACAAAATCTCCACGATTTTTTAATTATAGTCGGCCTTCCATGTATGCGGATTCAACCAACTGAGAAATATTTGTTAAAAGAAAGAATGAAAATTTATAATTATATTTTCTATGTGTACTTGAATTTTAAATTATTGTATTTTATTGAACTAAACGAAAAAAATACTGTAAGTATTGAATGAAACACAATGATGTGTTGTTGCTGAGGTGTACTGAGGTTGCATAAATACTGAACATGTACATATATAGTCTTTTTTTGTCATTAATCCCTCAAGATACAGTATAACTATTTATATAACAATTAATATATGTTATATTAAGTATAATGAGTAATATAGAGTGATTTAAAGTATACAGGGGATGTGCATAGGTTATATGCAAATACTACGCGATTATATATCATAATATAAATAGGCCAAAACCCATACGATGGTTGTCGTCAAAGAAAGAATACGAGAATTGAATTTTGAATACAAGAGAGCGAGAGAGAGGAATACTTAGATTCTCTGCGAAAGTAATTCGAAATTTGAATCTCGGTGGGTCCGTGTTAACTGAACTAATTTTAAATACCTAGCTAACAATTCTTATACCGGTGTAAAAGGGGACGATGTATAAATGATATATATAAACAAATTCTACATTTATGAATATATATTATCATAAATGTAGAATTTGTTTTACTTCTGTGAATATTTCACGGGTCGCAACTAGTGTATATTTAATTTCTAATCTCTATGACATACAAAAGCATATTAAAAATAAAATATCACATCACCATTTATATTTTTTTAGATGCATCAGAATAATTGAAGCTTCATAGTTATCTATGAGGGTTATGTTCCATCAACATGATGCAGATAGTAAAACTATGGACAAAAAGACTATGGGTTTATATAAAAAAAATAGGTATTTATGTACTAACTATATATAGTACAATTTAAAGATGGAAACACCAACTTTAACATGATAGCTAGGATTTGGTCCACTATTGCATTCATACTAGGCGTGCCCAGAAAGTAAAGAACAATTGCGCACCACGCCCTGCGCCGATCCCCCACCACCGTGATCGTATGCGCGCCGGTTAGCTCCTTCCCCCGCTTCAGTGCGAGCCGAGTTTTGTTGCTGAACAGTCATGCGTCTTTGTTCTATAACCTTTCCAAGTGGCTGCGCCCATCGAAAATCCCGCCAAATGTGAAGTGCGTAGCGTCATTCGTTTTCTGAATGCACAAAATGTTCGGCTTATCGAAATTTATCGGCAACTTTAAGCGCAGTACATGAATCTGTCAAACAAATTTCACGATTGCTCCTACATGAAATAGTGACAAAGCACCTTGGCTACAAAATAATGTTGCTCGGAAAAGAAAAACCGAATCTCAACACCAGAAAAGTGATGGCAACAGTTTTTTGGGACCGAAAGGGTTTGATCCACGTGGAGTTTATGCCGAGAGGACACACAATAAACTCAGAGGCATATTGCGAAATTCTTCAACGACTTAGACACACCATCCAAAGCAAGAAACGTGGAATGTTGTCGGGAAAGGTGGTTTTGATTCATGACAATGTGCTGCCTCATGCATCAGCACGAACACAGCGAGAACTTCAACGCCTTAAGTGGGAAATTTTTGGACATCCTCCTTACAGCCCTGACTTGGCACCGAGTGATTTTCACTTATTCTGGAAACTAAAGGAATTTTTGAGTGGAAAACAGTTCGCAAACGATGAAGACCTCAAACAAGAAGTGACTTTGGCTCAAATCTTTGGCGGTAGAAGAGTATGACATCGGAATTGAAAAATTGGTTCCATGTTACAATAAGTGCCTTGACAGCTATGGCGACTACATTGAAAAATAGAGTAAGGTACTGTGACTTTGTAAATAAAGTTTTGTGTTGATAGCTTTCGTTTTTATTCAGTTATGCTAAAACATTCTTTACTTTCTGGATGACCCACGTATATAGAAATTCAGAACCTCTCGCAACTTCCGATCAACAGAGATTTACTGTTTACACAAGACTGAATATGAGGGAATATTGTCCGAATTCATTTTGAAAATAATTTAAGTACATATTATGCAAATGCCCAGAAAGAAAAATATAAAGCCCTTAATGCATCCATGCTGTATGCCTACAATATATTCATATGATTCTTTTTGTTTGAAATATAACTGCAAACTCGTAGTATTGATTCTTTTGCTTATATAATAATTGTGGAAAACCTAAAACATGGATAAAATTCAGGTTTATAAACATTTAATTTAATGTCTAAATTGCAATGCTATTTTCATTTATCCTTATTATATGTACCTATTTAAAACAACTAAATAAAGATTGTTACCTCTTCTACCATTTGAACTTGCCGGAGTGATTCATTAAATGATTCCAACAGACTTAGTTCGCTTTGAAAAGATTTTTGAAGAATGCCAGCAGAGGACATTTTGTTGCTTTGCACTCTGCCTGGAATCATTTTTGAGTCAGATTTCAAAATAGCATCATTTTTACGTTGCCAAATCAAATTGACATTCGGAGGTTCAAGTTCCTTTTTCGTATCGTTCACCTCAGCTTCAGGGTCAGTATATTTAGTGTCTAAATTGATTGACTCATTTTCTTGACTAGATAGTCTAACATCTACATTGGTAACTGCACTATCGTTATTTGTTTCATTTGTCATGGTGTTGTTGGAAATAGATTTTTTATCAATCAAACCATTAAACGTTATCGACACTGTTAAATTTTGTATTTCCTCCAAAGATGATTTTAATTCTGAGATAACCGTTGATTTTTGCACAGCTGTTTGAGCGTGCGCCCTTGACTCTGAAAATTCTGAAGCAGAACTGACATTACTTGACTTTTTATAGACAGACACTTCGCAAGATGTATTATTAGATTTGGTATCAAATTGTTTGATCACCGAACTCCTTTCAGAATAAGACTTTGGTTTTGACACTGCCGCATTCAAAAATGTTTGCATAACAGGTGAAACAGGTATAGAATCCATCGTTTTGTTATACAAAAAAGATAAATTGTTGGGATTGCTAATTTTCCATTTATCTAAATAAGGGTTTTTTAAAGTATCTGGAGAATTTAATTCTTTGAAAATTTTTTTCAAGGCATGTTTGTCTATGCTTCTCTTTTTAGGTGTTATCGTAGCAGATCTGGATAATTTCTTTTTAACTGCGGATATAAAATTAAAAGGAAAATCAAATGATAAGTTGACAGGTACAACATCACTGTTGATTTTCGATTGAGAGTTTAATAAATCTTTTTTGTTATCTGTTTTAACAAAACTATTCGAAATATTTTTATTTTTGTGAATATCATTTCTTTGTTTTTTTCTTGTTTGATAGTTTCTGTAAGCTTTTTGGATTTTGATTATGGCACATTCAATTTCCTTAGGCTTATTGCAACCAGCAATATTTAAAATTTGTTCATTCTTTTTATAAGGACTGGAAATATCTGAAATCGGTTCATCTTTTTCGTCTAAACTGAGATCCACGTTTATATTTTGTTCATCTTTAGAATGAACAGGTTTAATAACAGATTGTTCATTTTCTCCTCTTTCTGAATTCAAAGATAAATTATGAATGGTTGAATCATTATCTTCAATTCCTTTTTCTGTAGAATGTGGGTCATCAATTGCGATTTTCATTCCATCTTGAAAATTGTCTGAACTTTCATGATTAGGTTTTAGACTTGAAACAGATTTAGGAAGCTCTATAATAAAATTAGAAATATCTGTTTTTGTGTTTTTCTTGCTGCCGATTTTAGATTGTAAGGCTTTCTTTTTTAAATTTTTTTGCAGCAATACTTTAGATTTAATTTGTAATTCCAATAAGTTTTGTTTCCTCTTATCGTATAAATTCTTTTTTAACACATCTTCATTTTTAGTTTTTTGTCTCCATTTCCTTTTTTGTTCAGCTATATAAAAATGAGTTTTTGAATGTGAAGATTCTTCATTTGCCTGTTTATTATCTGAAATATAAAATGCATTTTAATTTTGATTTTTTTCAAAATAAAAGCAACCTTAACTAGTGAATTGAGCAAATAGTAGTGAAGTGACAAAATTATTCAATATCAGGTACAGTAAAATCTAGGATTGCAAGTAACTTGGTATGCGAGTTATTTGCAAGACGACGCAAATTTTTAATAAATTTTAACTTGATCAATGAGCGAGGTCTTGCAATACGAGTAACACGTATACGCTTTGTCTGCCGAGCATCACGTGATCACAACTGAGCCGATAGTTCTTCTCTCTTTCTCTCTCACTGCGGGATTGTGGGTAATCGTCCGTGCGAGCGTATACTGTTTACTATAGTGTTGTGGCGAGTGGCGGCTGGTCCCGAGGTGCGCAGGTGCGCTGAGCACCAACGCACCTCGATACGCTGAGCGAATATGAAATATCGCTGTCTCACGGTTTACTGTATGTCTCTGTTTGCCCTATATGAATTTGGGTTTCCGTCCGGTGTATATTGGAGATCGCTCCAGTACTATTGGCAAACTTAGCCAGTCAATTTAAAAGGAATATTTTAAATTTTTTTAAATTTTCACTTAAATAAAAATACTCGTACTATTTGTCACTATTCTTATACATATTTAATCTATACAAATATTTGAAATTTTCGGAAGTCATGTTTGCGAATATATAATTTAATTATTGCGAATTATTTATCCAGTTCAGCGCACCTCCAGACCAGCCGCCGCTGGTTGTGTCCATGTGTGTGTGCGTAAAGCATTTTTTTATTTTGTGTCCAAGTGTAGTGACTGTTCTTTAGTAACTATACTGCGACAATGGCCCCCATGAAGGAAAAGGTTTAAAAGAAAGGCGTTAGGGAGTGACGAGAGTATCAAAGCAACGGTCATGTATTCTGGAAGTAAAAGTCCTCCTACACAATAATTAATAAAACCGATAACTTTAAATTTAATTAAAAAAATAAAAATATATAAATGTATTTTGTATTAATCATTTTTATATGAATATTTTTTGGGTTTTGGAACGAATCATGTGAGTTTCCATTATTTCTTATGAGGAAATTCACTTTGATACACGAGTGCTTTGAATTACAAACACCTTTCCGAAACTAATTACGCTCGCAGTCCAAGGTTTAACTGTATTGTATTTTGATATATTTTTAAACACCCATTTTTTTATTTAAGCAATAGATAAGGGATGATATGAAAAATCCGCATAAATTAAAATAAACAAATTGAAGCAAGTTACATTAAATTGAAAGATATGTTCCAAAATAAGGAAATTCAATTAAATTGAAGTACACAATTCATATAAATGTCAAAAAGAAGTAACGAAAAATGTGTAATATGATAAATCAACATAAAATCAAAGAACGGTATAATAAAACATTTTTATATCTTGTCAAAATTATTTCTTGATATACTCTACTAAAGAAAATGTAGAATGGTCCCTGTGACGTTTCACAAATTTGCCCCAATACAACCTTGTAACGACGTTCAGTAATTTTAATTATTTTATCAACTTTAATATAAGCCTCGATTCTAATAAATAGCAAGTTATTTAGGTAAATACATTACATAAAATTAACAATAATGACACATTAAAACATCTTGTAAACTACACTAGCAAAATATGTCAGTTTGTTAAAATCAAATAATATTTGGCGACGTTCGTCAAGTCACTATGTTAGTCTGCATTGGCTAGGGATGGGGTATACGATAATTGGATTTTCAACTTTTTTATACATAAAATTAAATCTTGTAATTAGTATTAATTCATAATGGATCTTGGCCTATTTAAAGACATATACAAATCATACAATACATTAGAAAGTCAGTGTAATGAAAATTAGGAATTAAAATGTCAGTTTAGAGAAAAATAATTTTTCCATTTATAAAAAAACTATTTGATTTGTACAAAAAAACGATTTTACCCCATCCCTTTGAGACATGACATTTCAAACGTCACAGAGACCATGCTACATTTTCTTGAGTATAGTACTATTTAAGGTAAAACCATATAAATCAAGGAACATCCAAAATTATACTAATATATATTGATCACATCAGACATGTTATCTCAGTCAATACAAATATGGTTTAAATAATGGCATTTTAATAGTAAGATTTAAATAGTGACTAACATGCTAAATTCTATTATTCAAAATTTTCCGACCAACCAGAAAGGAAATGTGAAAAATCTAGTGTAGGATTCCTGTTTTTTGGACCTATTAGTAGAAATTGAATGAAAATTACACTCATCAGTCATATTGTAAAAAAAATTATATAATAAAACTTTACATTAATTGAAAACAATTTGATATAAATATGAAATATAAAAAAGAAAATATTTACTTAAAAGACGCTGGACTGGAGTCAAAAACTATATATAACAAAAACAATGTGAAAGTAAAACAATTTGTTAATAATTCAGTAAAATTAAGACTTTTACCGATTGAACTAAATAACAAATTAAAATGTAAATAGAAAAGTTTCCAATTCATACGTGTCTTGTTTGTTTAACTACAAAAAAAAAAGAAAATATATAAGATGGTGTACAACCTTCATCTGTTGTGATTTTTATAATTTTTCTCGTTGGTTTGCGAGCAGAAGTTGTAACAGATAAATCCGAAGATGGAGAAGCGAAGTCATTATCACTTTTGAAACGCTTCCTGGAAATTTCGGTAACGTCGGAGAAACCAGTATAAGAAGACGGCTTACAAACTATTTTCTTACACACGACAGGCCGGTATGTGCCGTTATATACATCCATTGATTATTGATTATCGCCCTAATAATTAATTACGTTACAGAAGCAAACAATCGTTTATATTTTTAAACACGGGCCAATGTCATTCTCGTTTTGTATTATCTCTGATTCTCGTCACTATAGTTTGTCTATGAATTTTTAGTGGACCATAAATGTTGTCGATGTATTTGATTAGTATAAAAGCCGGTTCACACGTATCTTACATATCTCAGCAACATGGGAAATTCCGTAATTGTTACTTTATATTTTTATTTAATCCTTTAATATAAATATTTTTAATGAAAACTTTAACAATGCACATAATAAGTAAAAGAATTAAAAATTATTTACCTGTTTAGATTATCAAATAAATATGATTCTGTATTTTACTTTTCTTCACTTTTGTAAAACATTCCAGTTCTGAAAATGTCTGTGTTTTTTTTAATATTATAGGTGTGATAACATCAAAGTTAAGTTTAATAAAATAATTTTTTCTGTTAAATTACAAAAGAACTATTCCATTTTGAACTTTAAGTTTACTCATTTCTAAAATAACAAATCCAATCCAAGTCTGACTTTTAGCTAATATGTGAAAATAATGAATTAATAAGGAGTTGATGTATTTTATTATTATATTACAAAATGTATTTTAAAAAAATACATTTTGATGGTATATTTATTTATTTGTGGGTGTATAATGCCGAATAACACTATTGACGGGTCGAATGGTAAAAAAAATAATGAAGAGAGGTGGTAATTTTTCACTCGGCAAAGGCGGGAGAGAAATAAATAATACAACTATTTTTCTCTATTGTATGTTAGCTATACTTACATTTTTGTCAAATTATAGGATTTTTTGTCGTAACTCTAATTAACAGACGAAGAACTTTTTTGGTACGATATGTAAGGATTTTTCGACATTGTATTTATTTGAACTGTTAGTTTTCCTGTCGTAACGCCCGTCACAATTTTAAAGAAAGATATCTTATCGAAGAAAAAAAAATAACGATCCCACCTTTTTCTTAATATTATTATTTTTTCCTTTATTGATTTTAGTATTTCGTTGGATGCCATGGGGGCTAGACAGACATATTGCTCTCAGGCAAAATACGTTTATAGGAATGAGTAATATTAAGTTAGAAGTCATGCGAGTTGGTTGAGTTTGTATTTTATTGTTTTTTTTTTATGATAATGCTCCAGAATGGAGTATTCCTCCTTTAAGATAGGAAAAAAGGTAAGTTAAACCACATATATTTTTAATCCTAGTAACTGACCTCGACAAACCTGACTAAAAATGGGTTACTAAATTGAAGGCTCCTAATCTACCAAGTTATTGCTGTTAGATTGGGAAAGAGCGATTATATACTTCGATTCTTATAAGTTATATTAGTATACTATCAGAATACATGACTGCCACATAACTTCATAAAATCCATGCGAAATTCTCTAGTTTTTAACGTCGTGAATTGGGATTGGAACCAAATTACTGGCCATGAATTCTCCTCCACATTCGCTTATTACTTTTCAGCGGCTTACAACTTTAAATTATATAACTGATGAATATAATATTTGTCCGGGATTAAACTTTGACATATTTAAATTTGATATACTTACTCAAACAAATAAGGTCGATGAAAACAAATCAGTTGAATGAAATGGAGCTTTTACATTCTTTCTTAAGGTATGTCTCTCTCTCTCTCTTTGAATAATGGCCGTGAACTTCTATATATGAAGGAGTATACGCCAGTGTCAAGTGAATCGTATGTAGTGGATTTCTTTCAGCAACTATGTTTACATATTTAATCTTTTCAAAGTTAATACTTTTCTAATAGAATGAAAAAAAGTTTAAATTATTTCCAAATGTAAAAATGATTTAACCAGCTATAAACCATTTTAATCAGTCATTCAATGAGTACTGATCGTAGCTGAAGATCTCATGTGTATCCACATATAATTCATAAACATCATGGCTTCAGAAGAAGCAGGTCTACTGAATCTAATATGGTGGTCTTTTCCGACTATATCTGAAAGGCGCTAGTCATAAATTGTCTTGCTAAGTCTGCTATCGGATTATCTTAGTAAAGTAAAGTAATTTGTTTCACACGGAATCTAAAATTTCAATTATTTCTCTGCTCACTCAGGTATTACCTAGAGTTCTAATCTCGAACCTACCTCATTTCTTATTTTTTAATAATGTAAGTAGAGTTAGAAACAAACTCATATATGTTCTCCACGAGATATTTAACATGGACATTTTTAATACAAACTTTAAGAAGGTGTAGTTTAGATTTCTCGTTAAATATAAAATGAAATGATATTTTTTAGTACCCAGAAACCGAAGTCAAGTGCAGAATTGAAATATTTCGTACGGCTTTTAATAAAATGAGAAGCGTATTCTGCGATGATAATATAAACTTGAAACTTCGACAACGGTTAGTCAAATGCTACATTTGGTCAGTGTTATTGCATGGAGTGTAATCATGGACCCTAAAAGTTGGTAGGGTGAACCGACTGGAAGCATTCGAAATGTGGATGCACCGGAGAATGCTACGGATACCCTGGACGGATATGGTCAGCAACACGAGGGTTCTTCAAAGAGCCAAAGTTGATAGAGAGTTGCTGACTAATATTAAAATCCGAAAGGTGTCCTAATTGGGTCATGTACTTAGAGGAGAAAAATACAAATTACTGCACCTGATCATCCAAGGCAAAATAAAGTGTCGAAGAGGTGTTGGCAGGAGGCAAATCTCCTGACTCCGCAATATACGTGATTGGACTGATATAAGGAGCGTCGGGAATCTTTTTCGGGCTGCCGGGGACAAAGATGCCTACTCTCAGTCAGCGTTGGGGGAACCTGACATAACACTAAGAAGAAGACTTCAAATTATGTTTTGATTTTTTCATATTGAATACTTATTTGCTATTTTTAATTTCTTATTGTATCTACGAGTATATTGAAAGGAAAACGATATTTTTTGTAAATAATTTTATTTCAAATGTACGGTGTCCCAAAAAATGTATTCATACTTTTATACCGTGCCATTTAATTGAACGTGCTGCAGGAATTTGTCATACCATGCATTTATGAGGAGGGCTTTTATTTCCAGCAAGATAATGCATTTCCCCACTACTATTGTGATGTGAGGTACTATATTAATGAAAATTTGTCGAACAGATGCATTTGACGTTGAGGTAGCATTATCATAAATACCCCCGTGCTCCCACGAGGTTCGCAACCCCCTGCGCCGTGTCTCTAGCGATGGCGGTCAGAGGAGGACGGAGTTTAGGTGTATGGAATATTTGGGGAGAAATGAATGAAAAGATAAATGAACTGTAAGATTTTGTGAAATATAAGAGTATAGATATAGTGTGCTTGAGTGAGACAAAGAGGAAATTATATGGGTCTGAAGAAGTGCGAGGAATGTTAGGTATGTAGTCTGGTGTGAAGGATATGAAAAAGTTAAACAGGGTGTGGGAGCATTCATATGAGGAGTTGAGGACATGTGTGATATAGCATGAGTTTTTAAGCCCAAGAGTGGTATGGATTAGATTTAAAGTAGTGATAGGATATACTCCAATCAACAGTGAAACTGATGAAAGCGAGGTTGATTTTGGGAACTGTATAAGAAACGTTTTAGAGAAAAAAAGAAGAATGATAAGGTTATATAGGCAGGTGACTTGAATGCATGGGTTTGTGTCAAAAGCGATGGGTTTGCGTTAGTATTAAGGAAATTTGGTGATAGACGAATAAATTATGGAGATGGAATGCTATAATTATGCTTAAATAATTATCTTTTGGTATCAACAACTATTTACTATCACAAGAGGAATATATTCGTGGGAAAGAGTAAATGAAAGGTCGTTAATTGACTATGTGTGCATAGATTATTTATTCACCGCAAAAAAGCATTATCGATACAAAAGTTTTTAACCTTTCCCTTCCTGTGCTAAAAGAATCCGCGCGTTCCGGTGCTGTGTATTCAATACACATCAATACACATGTAAAAATGAATAATTTAAAATTTAAAAAATAAGAATATTCATTAAATTTGAAGTCAAAAGTGATAATAATTGAAATTTAATTGCTGAAAACATGAAAAAAACATCGGCCAACGTTCACAAAACGGGCGAAAAGACCACCTGAAATGGATGCCCGAGAGCTACTGAAGCGAGAAAAGCGAGCGAACTGAGATTCTATTTCTTGCGTTCCCATATACCGAAGTATAGTGAGAGTGAGACGTGAATAGCGTCGCTTCCTCTCCCAAAGCGATTTTTAGAATGAATATACCTACGTCACACACTGGCACACGTTTGATTGTATTGATGAATTTATTCCCGATTTTCACAAAATATCTCCGATGTGGCCGATAAGTGCTAATTATTTTTAATATTATTTTTTTCATTCAATGTGTAAATGTATTACGGAGGAATACCTAAAATATGAACCCAGTATTTATTATATTTACAGAGATATTAAAGTTTTTAGAAGCAATGTGTACTAGTTACACATCACAGGGAAGGAAGAGTTAAAGGAGCAGATGTTGGTAAGTGATGGATTGAGTATTGAAGAAGAATGGATGAGTACGAAAAATATGCTGGTGAACATAGCAAAATATATTTGTGACACGGTGACAGTTGGGTGTAAAAAAGGGATGCATGGTAGGATAATGAAGTTAAAGATATTGTGATAGGGAAAAATGGAGCATGGATAATATTGGTCGAAGCAAGAAAAAGAAACAGTGATGAAGCAATTGAAAGAAAGATACAAAACAAAGAATGAAAGTTAAAAACAAAAAGACCGGTTGAGGAACAAAAACATAAACTTGGAGATGAGAAAAAAAGAAAATTTGAGTATTAATGAGGGAGGAAATATGAAAAAAAAATTGGAAGGAAGTAAGCTAAATGCGAGGGTAAACGATAGATAAGAATGGAAGGATTTTGTGAGAAGAAGGAAGGGTCCGTTTGAGATAGAAATAATATTTTAAAACACTGTACGAGAGTGGTGAATATCGCTGAATATGGTGAGTGTTTGAAAAATCTAAATAAAATCAGTCTACAAGAAGTACGAACGGCTGTAAAAGACATAAAAATGATAATGTCCGGCTGTGATGAAGTAAGCTCAGAAATAATAGTTCATTGGGGTAAACGATGATCTAGTGATTGAGACAGTTTTTCAGAGTGTATTGATTGTTACTTTATACAAAGGCAAGGGTGCAAGAATGGAATGTAGAAGTTATAGAGTCATTAGTTTGCTTAGTGTATAAGTAAACTGTATGGAAAAATTCTGATGGAAAGAGTGAGAAGAAAGTGTGGATGCTTAGGGTGCCTTTTTAGTGGAAGAGGATGCATAAATCAAAATATCTTTTTGCATATGTTTGTGAGAAAATGACAAAAAAAAAACAAAAACAAACAGACTTTAGAAGTGGGTATAGTATGATTGATCACATTTACACACTGGCACAAATAATTACAACATCGAATGAATATTGCAGACTACTGAATATGTGCTTCATAGACTTTGAAAAAACCTTCGTCTCAGTAAAACATGAATGTATATTCGAAGCACTCAAAAAAAAAAAAAACAAAGAATAAACTAGCTTATACAGGGTCTTTCAATAAGGACGCTCAATTTTTAAATGTACGAGTATATAAAACAAGTTGTGTTTGAGATATCCACTCAATTTTTTTTTGTTTGAAAGAATATTTCATGGCATTAAGTATGAAATATAACGTCGTTTAAATGTCCGCCGCGGCTTTGCTTGGTGGTACATATTCGGGAGGTTCAATTTTCGATTACTTTGTCGCATTAATCTGGCTGAATTTGCTGGATGGCGTTCGTTATGTTGAATTTGAGGGCATCAATTGTTTGCGGTTATCGGGTTATCCCGTACACTCTCACGCACAGCAGCGATGTTTTCAGCAGACCTTGCGTTTCGGTGTTGGCTGATTATTTATCGAACCGGTTGACTCGAACTTGGCCACCAAACGTCGAATAGTCGACTCAGCAGGACGGTTGTGGCGAGGATAGAAACCACGTAATGCGCGGAACGTTTCTCGAACGAAAAACTGATTTTGTTAAATAAAATTTGATGATTTGCACACGTTGTTCAACGCTTTAACTTTCCATAGTGATTTGCCATACACTACTGAACAATTCATAATAAATTTGACAGATGTTACTTTAACACCATGGCCGTTATAACCTAACAAATTTCAAGCGTCAAGGTTTTTTTTAGAATGAATATACTTACATCACACACTGGCACACGTTTGATTGTATTGATGAATTGATTCCCGATTTTCACAAAATATCTCTGATGTGGCCGATAAGTGCTAATTATTATTAATGTTATTTTTTTCATTCAATGCGTAAATGTATTACGGAGCAATACTTAAAATCTGAACCCAGTATTTATTATATTTATAGAGATATTAAAGTTTTTAGAAGCAATGTGTACTAGTTATACATTACAGGACAGGAAGGGTTAAGGCACGTTGCCGAAAAAAATATGAAAGTGATCACGGTGACTGTTGAGGGAAGGTGAGTAAGAGGAAGTTGTACTGTGAAATGGACAAATCAGATAAATGAGTTAATATGATACTCTTTAAGTGCTGCATTTAACACAATCCGGGATTCGAAGGGATGGAGACAGGTGGTGCGTCGAATTCGAGATATACTCGTAGCAGAGAACCATGACGATTTGTAGTGAACACACGTTGAAAAAGATGGTTTTTTATACTCGTATTTTATATCCCCAATTCTGTATTGTCGTGACATAAAGCCTTGAGCTATAGTTTTATATGTAAAGGGTCTTTCAAATTCAGCGGTTTTTTTAATATATTTTTTTTAATTCTTGAATAAAACACACAATTTGCTTTGATTTCAAAAAACTTTTTACTGGCCATTGAAGTATAATGTATGACATTTAAACACAAAAAATAATATCTGCCAAATGTCTACCTCTTGCAGCTCCACAGATGTCCACTCTTTTGTCAAAATTTTCAAGTACATTTTGGCATACTTGCGGTTCTAACTCACCAATAACGCGAATCATTTCGTCATTCAGCCCAAGAATTGATCGGGGGTCATTCTTATAGACCTGGCTTTTTACGTAACCCCAGAGAAAATAGTCCAACGGTGTCAGATCACATGATCTTGGTAGGCAATTAACATCACCGTTTCCTGAGATTACAATACATAAAATAATTCAACAATTTGAACGCGTTGTTGTATTGTATACGACTCCATTTTTATAAATGTCATACATTACACTTCTCAAATGTCACAAGACCCAGGCAAGTTCGCGACGCCATCTGTGTTTTATCCAAGAATTAAAAAAAAAAGCTCAATTTGAAAGACCCTTTATTTTATCCTTGACTTTTCAATTGTGTGGCGAATTTTCAAGTCATGGTGTTAGTTTTATATATACCCATCTAAAGATAATGTTGCGAAATCTGCTTAGCCCTTTTTGCTGACAAGTGAAGAGAGGAAAACCGCATATCTTTATTTTCGTATTTAAAATAAAAATACGTACAGGATAATTTTTTCCATTAGATCAGAGAAATCGTAAAATATCTTGTATGAGACAATGTATGGATTCAGGAGAGGCTAAGGATGTGTGTCGAGATAGGAAAGTATAACGCTCTGTCATCTATGCCTATCCCGATAGGGAAATTGCGTGATAGTATGTATGTAATTTAAAATAATATATAATTTTTGTATGCAATTAACTGATGAAACTGAAGTGTTTAATTCTTTGGAACATTGCATCATTTCAATTAATCCTTAAATTTATAGATGAAATTTTAATTATGAAAGCTTTGAAATATAAAAGCTTGTTTCAAAAGTGAACATAGTGCAAAAAAATTCTTAACATTGTAAATTGCGAATATAACGCAATATTTTAAAATCGACCCTATATTGAGGCGCTGCGCGCTCAGCTTTTTACACTCAATCGAATAATACCATCTCACTGTGTATTTTGTTCCACCATACCAGTCGAGTTTAGTTGGTCGGTCAATAGCAGTGTCGTACCGTTCGTTCCTTCGTCGGAAACACGTGTACAATTTTGACATATTGTTTCTATTGCGGCTTTCATTAAAAGTCTTATTTGATGAAATATTGAATTAAATCAATTTGACTTTTTGTCCGATCTTCACTGTTCAACTGCGAAGTTTTAATAAACAGGTGAGTTCTGATTTTTTTATCGATTTTCCAAAATAACCCGGCTAGAAAAAAATGATGCAAGAATCTACAGAGAGTGACAAGAATAGCCTTTTTAATTTACATATAACATTTTTTTTACATATATTTTTCTTTATACAAAAAAAAAAAAAGAACTGAAATAATTTAAAATAAATATTTTAATCCTAAAATATTCAACAATTATTATAATTTATTTAAAAAAAAAATGTTTTTTATACATATATATTTAAAAAAAAAATTAACCAACCGGTGGAATGTCTCTAAAAATAAATATTAAATAAATATCTCAAATATTTTAAATAAACATTAATTTGAAATCACGTGTCATCTAAATTTATGATGTATATTTTTTCTCTTAAATGCGCAGTTAAATGTTAAAGTGTACACTAGATTATTTTGTATTGTAGCCCAAAGATCGTTTTAGATACTCTAATTATAGCAGTTTGTCGTATTCTCATGAAATAAATAAATGCGAATGAATTACCCACGTAGGTGTCGCATAAGACAGAGTGGGATGGGATATGTTACCGGCAAATGGTAAATTTTGATAAAGCATGTTAAAAAAAAAAAGGTGTACGAATCGACTACACCAGTGTTAAAATCATTTAAATATTAATATATTTTTTAATAGCAATATAATCTGCTAAGATTATGTTAATTTTTAAGATATATGTATATTATAATAATCCGCAATAGTATTTTGGTGCTGACTTTGATATATGCAAGTGAAACGTGAAAGTGTAAAAATACTGAGAGGAGCCGAATAAATGCTGTACAAATGCATGCATTCAGAATAATACATGGAGTGATAATGTATGACAGAATACGGAATGAATGTCAATTTAAGACTGATGTGTTAACTAACATAAGTGAGAAGATGAAGAAGAGTACGTTGACGGTTTGGGCATATGGAACGAATGTATGAAGAAATACTAACAAAACAGATATATAGTGTAAATGTTATTTGAAGACGTGTGAAAGGAAGGTCAAGGAAAGTATGGTTAGATCAAGAAAATGATATTCTGAAAAAAGGAAATGTAGAAAGTAAAAGAAAGTATATAAGTATTATGGATGTAGAAAAAGGCTAAGGATGCGTGTTGAGATATGGAAGTATTGCGCTCTGTCCTCTCTGCCTACCCCGACAGGGAGATTGCTTGATGATATGTATGTAATATAGTATGTAAATAATATATTTATTCAGAAAATACACATATATTGTATATTAAGGTAATGAATGATGATTTCAGTGGCTTAGTTGTAAAGATGCTTGACTCCCACTCGGGGATTTCGGGTTCAATTCCCGATTGCACCCAAAAAAATCCCACAGTGGTAAAAGAGTCCGTCTGGTAATAATAATCGTAAAGGTTGAGTGTGAATGTTGTCTCTTCACGTGCGGAAGTGTAACCAACACGTGCAATGACACACCGCAAGTTCCGCTCAACTCCGATGGTTTTAAACCTGAAGAGTACTGGGGACGAAGAAAATGTTTTCTCCCGGTCACGCTCTTTAATATGATCGAACCACTCATTCGGATATGTTGAAGAATACGAAAGAAAAATGCAATGAAACATGCATATCGTTGGCCTAACTATAAGAACACGTAACTCGATATGAGTAACTTTACAGGAGAGAGCAAAAACGTCACAGTTTGTTTTATGTAAACTTAAACATTGTTTTTTTTTAATATATCTGATTGATAAATACATTTTTTTATCAATCAGATATATTTAAAAATCAATGTTTAAGTTTACATAGGACAAACTGTGGCGTTTTTGCTCTCTCCTGTAAAATTACTCATACTCGTATGGAGTTACGTGTTCTTATAGTTAGGTCAACGATATATTTGAGCCAAGCTATCCAAAAGTTTACGCTTATCTGATAATATTATTTCGTAAACTACGAGTATAATACGTATAAATAAATTATAATAAATGAGGAGTTCATATAATTATAAACACAATAAATATATACACAAATTGTTAAACGTATAAACACTCACTAACAGACGATATACTCACGCGAAAAAAGAAAATATCAGTCCAAATTTTGATAAAACAGAGAAAAAAAACGAAAAGATCACTAACTGATTGTAATATATCTGTTTGACTAGGAAAAGTGGTAAAAACATAAGACTTATTTTTATTTAATGTACTGTACTGGAGTAAATATTTTTTAGATGTAATTTTCTTACATTTATTTGTTAATAACCGACCAGTTAAAAATAACGTCAACTTTCAACTCTGTCAAGAAAAATGTAGAAAGAAGTACAGGACCCATAGTTTGATAACGATTGCCAGCAAGATAAGACCGTCTGCGTGTTTGTTTCTTATCACACAAACACAAATGCCTAACTCTGCGTATCTTAAATCTACTTGGACCAAAAAATGAATTTATTTTTAGCCACGTTTTTTTTTAAATTATCTGTCATATGCCATGAGAAATAAAATATTGATTTCGTTATCATATGTTTAGAAGAAGAAAAAAAAACTTTAAATTTATTTTAATATATGCAAAGCAAAATTTGAAACATTCTTAACCTCATATGTAAGTTTTTTTTTGCAAAGTACGAGAACCAACTTGTAATTATTTTGTACATTTTAAAGTAAAACACATTGTAATTTTTTTTTAGGTTCATTAAAATTGATAATAAAATCAGAAAATTGACTTCAAATCATGTAAAGAAAACTCGTATGTTGGATAAAATTAAAAAAAAAAGTATTACAAAACAAATCCAAGTCATAAAGTATTTTTTCAACAAACGTGGATATACTTTTTGTTTCAATATACCCTAACCAATATGACCCTGGCCTTTCTTCTAATTTTTAAACCGGTTTTGTGAATACATTAATAAAATTCGTGTTATATCACTGTTTATTTCACGATGCAAACTTGGTTAATTTTTCATGTAAGAATCGACGAAATTATATTTGGTATCATCACCGATTTACCAGTTTTGCAGATTGTAAATTATTCATATTTTATAATAGCTATTTATTTGTTAATATTTATCTAAACTATAAGTTTTAAAATAACATAAGTTACAATAGTTTTGTCTACAAAGTTTACTAAGGAATTCCTCAACTTTTTAATTTATTTACTGAGATATATAAAAATATCAATTTAGGAAAATTTGTTCAACAAGATCATTCCGTGTGCGAGTGGTATGTAATATTATTACACCAGCCCTGACGGGGTTGGTCGGGCTAATTTGCTCAAATGATAGTCCACAACAGTATTTTAGTACTGACTGATGTATGGGAGTACAACGTAGACTGGTAAAAGACTGAAAGGAACCGAATAAATGTTGTAGAACTGAGCGCACTGAGAAGAATACATTCACTCCGTTATCTTTCATGATAATGAAGTGAAGTAAATCGAAATGATTGTGAATTTAAAGCGTATATATTACGAGTATGTCAGATGAAAAAGGACATCTAGATATAGTTTGGACATATACAACGAATGAATGAAGAAAGACTAACCAACTCAAATACACAGTGGAAATGGAAGGTGTGGTAGAGGAAGATCAAGGATACTATGGTTAGATCATGATATTTCGAATGAAGGTTACGTAAAAGTTCAGAAAACTTGTAGGCTTTTTATGAGAAAGTCTATGGATTTAAAGTAGGCGAAAGATGGGACGTCTCGATAGTAAAGTTTGACATTATATATAGTATGCATAAATTACGCACACATCTCCTTACCCATATTTATAACATTTATAAACGCTCTTCTCTTTCTTACAGTTTCACCTTTCTCTTCATTCGAACCTTTAATTATTGACAGATTTAAAAAAAGAAACAAGTTGAGTGGAAGAATGGGGAGATGGTGGCTTAGACCATTAAATTTGGTACTTTCCGCATCTGCATATGTTATAATTGGTTTTGTCTTTCGTAACTCGATCATCATTGTCAACCAGGGTCGATCCACTGCTGGATGAAGGTCTCCCCAAGTTGACTCCAAATAGTTCGGTTTTTTGCTCGTTGATGCCATGTGATGCTGCCATGCTTCCTGATTTCATCTATCCAGCGTACCTTCGGTCCTCTTCTGGACCTCTTTATGCCTCTTGGGTATCATTGGATTATTTCGGATGTCCATCGGGAGTCTGAGACATTCCGGCTACGTGTCCTGCCCATTGCCACTTCATTCTTTTGCACACCTTTATAACGTCTTCTAACTTTGTCATATTGCGAATCCAGGTGTTTCGTTTACGGTCTCTTTTAGTATATCCCAACATGCATCTCTCCATGCCCCTTTGTGCGGTCTGGAGTTTTTGTGTGTTCTTTACTGTGAGCGTCCATGTCTCGCAGCCATACGTAAGTACTGGGAGAAAACACTGGCTGTAGACCCTTCGCTTTAAGGATATTGGGAGATTACTTTTGAAGATGTTGTTCAAACGCCCAAATGAGCTCTATATATCCATACCATCCGTATATACATATCATCATTGTCAACCAGGGTCGATCAACTGCTGGATGAAGGTCTCCCCAAGTTGACTCCAAATAGTTCGGTTTTTTGCTCGTTGATGCCATGTGATGCTGCCATGCTTCCTGATTTCATCTATCCAGCGTACCTTCGGTCCACTTCTGGGCCTCTTTATGCCTCTTGGGTATCATTTGATTATTTCGGATGTCCATCGGGAGTCTGACATTCTGGCTACGTGTCCTGCCCATTGCCATTTCATTCTTTTGCACACCTTTATAACGTCTTCTAACTTTGTCATATTGCGAATCCAGGTGTTTCGTTTACGGTCTCTTTTAGTATATCCCAACATGCATCTCTCCATGCCCCTTTGTGCGGTCTGGAGTTTTTGAGTGTTCTTTACTGTGAGCGTCTATGTCTTGCAGCCATACGTAAGCACTGGGAGAAAATACTGGATGTAGACCCTTCGCTTTAAGGATATTGGGAGATTAATTTTGAAGATGTTGTTCAAACGCCCAAATGAGCTCCATATATACATACCATCCGTATATACATATATAAGATTATAAATATAATAATTAGCGTAAATCTCATCCAAGACGTGCAAAAATAATAACTTAGTACTTATTAATTAACACTTATTATTTTTTTATTAAACAAAGTAATATATTGCACAAACATTTGTCAAGGCTATACCTATATATACATTTATTACTTAACTAATCTTATTTATATATTATACTTTATGAACTTACTTAATCTTATTTTCTAGCATGTCAATTTATTTTTATTCTTTATAATCTTAATATATGATTTCTTAGAAATAATTAACTTACCTACATACTACTTATAACTAGATAACAATTCTTACAACTAATTATTTAGCAAGAACAAGTCCACTCGTTCAGGCTACTTGTATTCCATCACATTCACTCAGACCTCGCTCGTCCCAGCTAGTACTGTAAGTGGACTAGTCAGGCATTGTTATACCTACTTGTATATAAGTAGATAACAATCTGAAATATTTAAATGTATAATATTTATTTGTATATAACATTGGTAAAAATCGTATCATATTCTCCCGTCCCGGATTGATTTTCGGATGTTGAAATGAATTCAAAGTTAAGTTATTTAGGGAATGTTGATTAATCTAACTTTACCCTTATGAAAACACCGAGAAAAAAGTTTATCTCGAGGTTGGTCTTTTGCGAAACGTTTTGCTTGGCAAAATTGGCAAATTATACCTTGTTGACAACAGTCACATGGAATTGAAAAACAATCATCCAGATGCCAAGAATCAGCATGTGATATCTGTCGCTTGATTATTGTTAAACAAATTTTTGGGTATTTTGTTCATCTCTATTATCTGGCCACCATTAATTTGACGAGTAGCTCTTCGTTTTATATCCGATGATTTTTTTTTCGTAACTGAAATTAATTTTTCTTCATTAGTCACTTCTTGTCTTTAAGATATTTGAATAATGTTTGATTACTCCCTTAAATGCGCCGTTTACTCATCCGTCAAATTATGTCGTATTGATTGTTACCGTTCAAGTTTTCTTTGCGTCGCAGCCACCTGCGTCTCTTTACACAATTTCGTCCTATCAAGCATTTCGTTACTTGGAAGTTTTTAATGAACAATAACTAAATATTTAAACGTAGTTAAAATATTTGTTGAACTATTTTTTCAGAGTGCATGTGTACTATAGTATGATTGGTTTTGCAATCAAACTCCGGGTTCTGATTGGGCTCGATGTTGTGGAATTGTACAAGAAAAATGTTAAAATTTTAAAATAGGTATTTTATTTTAATAAAAAAAACTTGAACTTAATAAAGTTTTAAAAGTTAGAATATTTTATATTTAATACGGAAAATAGTGCTGGATTATATTTATTATATTTTCAGGTAAATAATTAATCAACTAAATAAATAATGTAATAAATTGTTAATCTGTTTTATATATGTACGAGTATATCGTTAAAACTTCCATTCAAAGATTTTTCAAAAGTTACTTTAATGGCCAACCGTTCCATTACACGAACATTTTTTTCGCAATTGAATGTTAGTTTGAATCGCGAATTTGTAATGTACTAGTATGTTGTTGTATGGAAATATGATCGTGCATATTTGCATGCAATCCTATTTAAGTGTGTGCATTTTTTTGTTATTTTTTTAATTGTATTTTTCGATTAAAAAGGGGGCAATAAAATTTGGAATAAAATTAGGGGCAAATGTGGATTTTAGTGAGAATATAGATGGATTTCGTCGTCCATAATAATACAAATGTGTAATAGGTGCTTACCTACTATAGATTCCTATCGAGCTCAAAATTAAAAGTACGATACATCAGCTCATTCTTTCATCAAATTACATATTGTATATATAATATAAATGTTTGATAAAACTGATTTTTTTCCATTCCTCCGACTCCGAATGAATAATTGGCTGATTACATGGTTGTTGGTAACTATGGAATGAGGTACGGTATTTATTACTGTCTTGGGATGGCCTTTTATTTAAAAATATTGTATATATAATATAAATGTTTGATAAAACTGATTTTTTTCCATTCCTCCGACTCCGAATGAATAATTGGTTGATTACATGGTTGTTCATAACTCTGGAATGAGGTACGATATTTATTACTGTCTTGGGATGGCCTTTTAATTAAAAATACAGCTTGAAAAATTCAGTTAAATCAAGCAAAAAAAAAGTAGCTTTGAGTAGGAATATGTACGGGCGACATAGCTCACAATTGATCCCCTTTAATTTTAACTAACTGTATGTATGTACGTTTGAAGCTTTTGTTGGCACATTGCCCGGTTTCCTTGACGACTTGTATGCAATTTTATCTGTCGATTAGGGTTAACTATTGTCTGGAATAGTGGAATTCAACCGGTGGAACACGAAGCAAGTTTAAAGCTTATATAACACTCATCGCGTTTACAGAAGAACCTGGCAGGCTATTTGCCGTGTGGCAGATTCATTCAACCAACCAAATAGGTGTTATAATAAATAGTAGACAGCGTTTTTTTTCCCATCGGGAGTCGAATTGTTAACTCGAGGTTTGGATGACAAGTGTTCTACAATTTACGCCACAGATGTCGTAATGTTTATGCAGTGGGATTCATTGCGGTAAGATACCATTTAATTGAAAAACTTTGCAGAGTTTTTTTTAGAATAATACAATACTTTACACGACGAAGTTTATGAATGTAGAGCAATCCAAAATAATAAATATTCTCCCTGTTTAATTGGCAAGGAACATTGTTAGACAATATTTATGAAGCTAAACAAATTAATATTTGATAGTAAGACCTGATTTTTCTGATTGTAAGTTTTTTTAACTAATCACATGCAGATTTTCCACCTGCATAAACATCAATATTAATGTAAAGTCGGACTTTCTTATGAGAATTCTCTCGTACCCAGATTGCATATGTTGGGGTAATGAGTATACTGCAGTCTCGAACATATTTGGAAACAGTCTAAATGTCTTTAAAAGTTCTCTTAAGGAGTATTTTTTTTATCGTAAATTATTGTATTATTAAGCTTTCGTTGTATACAGTACAACCTGGTAGGTTAAGTGCCATATGACAATATCTTCCAACCAACCAGAAAGATGTTAAAGAGGTCTTGAATAAAAAGCAGACTAGAATCCTTTATAAAAAATCTGAACGCACGTCTTCTAATTCCCGGGTTATTAGATGTGCGTTTTACCTACTAGGTGACTCGTCGATTTTTTTCTTCTTGATGACTTTTTTCTCCCATACTTTCCGAAATCTCTAAAAATATGTTGAAGTTTCGATGTTCGTATTTTATGTTTTGGAGTGGATGAATTAAACGTTAATATTTTTCTTTACATTTTTAAACAGACAGTTAATTTTTTTAAGTACGTTAGAGCCTTGGATCATCTAAGCCTTGGCCTGTCTCATGTTTGTATTATATGTATTGTAGGTAGTATGCATGTACGTACTGTTTTCTGGTATATTTTTTGGGTATGATGCATGTTAATGTGACAAGTTGATTTTATATTCATGCGCTCTCAAAATTCTAATATGAGTATTATTCTTGTCACTATTTTGAATGGTCGATAAAATACCATACAATGTAATAAAATAAAACAAAAAGAAGTTTCTTCTTATAATTACTACCTTGATCAAAAAGTTTTAGGACTTCATAAAATCGAAAATACTAGTTTATTCGTCAAAATCGATATGGTCCCCTTCAAAGTACTCCCCATCGACTGCAACGCACTTACGCCAGCGCTTGATCCAATCCTCGAAACACCGCTGGTACTCAATTTTCGATATGTCAATTAGAGCCGTCTTCGATTTTTTCATGACATCCTCTCGGGTGTTTTAACGCAATCCGCGAAGCGGTTTTTAAGTCGGTTGAACATGAAAAAGTTGCAGGGAGCCAGATCATGTGAATTCGAAGGCTGCTGGATAGTAATCGTGTTTTTTTTGGTCAAAAACTCATGGAAATCATGTCTTTCGCGATTTCAACGCTGTCCTTTTTTTTTGCATGAAATTGAGGTATTTCGGCACCAGTTTTGCTGCGACACGTCTGAGGCTCAAATCACTAACCAAAATGTCTCGAGCGGGTCCATAAGCGATGTTCAAGTCCTCTGCCAGCTCTCTGATGGTCAATTTGCGGTTTTCGGCCAACATTTCTTTGATTTTATCGATGTTTTCATCGGCTTTTGACTGCCACTGCGTTCGTCATCCTCGATCGACTCACGACCACTTCTGAAGCGTTCGTGTCACCGAAAAACACTTCTTCAACATTTCCAAGGTCTGCGGACCGTTAAATCCGTTTTTCATACAAAATTTAATGCATACTCGTTGATGCCATTTTCAGAGTTGTAAAAAATCGAAAACACGCACAAAGGTAGAAGTACTCAGTACATTGTAACCTTTAAAAATGTCAAACTATGACGCTGAAATTTGGAGGAAAGTGTCAATGATAGATGTGGTAACCTAATAAAAAAAAAAAAATCTAATCGGGTGACTGACAGCGCCACACGGTGGCCGGTCCAAAAACTTTTTGATCAAGGTAGTATATTCCTAAATAAAAATATAATAGTTTAGTCACAACGAACGTTTCTTTTTTATAACTTTCATAGTTATTGTTTTTATTTTAATATTGATTCAAATAAATTATGAATAAAATAAATGTTTCCAGGAATAATGGCGATTTGGTATTATTACACATGGCGACGAATCGTTGCATAATCATGACGAAATACTCACCAGTATTTCTTGAATCGTTTACCACCACTAGTACCCATTCCCTCGCTTTATACCTGCCCCAATAAGGGTTGGGTGTAAACAGGGGTGGGGGGGGGGGCAAAAAACTTGAATCAGACCTATTATGAACACGCATATTATCATGTTGAGTTTTATTTGGGTTGCTTTGTATATTTTAACTTATGTAGGATATTTATTTGCAAAAATGACTCAACCCACAAAAATAATTACTAAGATAGATGCCTTCCAGGTAAAGCACGTTTCCATATTTTTAAATCACGTAAGGCCTTTTTTTGTATACTTCGGAAATTCTAGGATGACTCCTTTGACAGTTGACAAATTTGTCCCAATACAACATTGTAACTACGTTCAGTAATTTTAATTATTTTATCAACTTTAATATAAGCCTCGATTCTAATAAATAGCAAGTTATTTAAATACATTACATAAAATTAACAATAATGACAAATTAATATATCTTGTTACAAATTAGCAAAAATGTGGCAGTTTGTTAAAATCAAATAATATTTGGTGACGTTTGTCAAAAGTCACTACAGTACCCGGCGGTAAGTAATACACATCGGGCTTAAGAAAGAGACTGTCTGCCATAATCGGCTAACTTCGGCTTTGTAGAGTGTCGTCTCTATCCCTAGAACGCTTGACAACGAATGACAAATCGCGATGGAACACGTGTATGAATGACAGAGACGACGCTCTACAAAGCCGAAGTTAGCCGATTATGGTCTGCAGTTTCTTTCTTAAGCCCGATGTGTATTATTTACCGCTGGGTACTGTACGTTAGTCTGCATTGGCTAAGGATGGGGTATTCGATAATTGGATTTTCGATTTTTTTATACCTAAAATGAAATGTTCGTAATTAGTATTAATTCATAGTGGATCTTGACCTATTTAAAGATATATACAAATCATACAATACATTAGAAAGTCAGTATAATGAAAATTAAGGATTAAAACGTCAGTTTAGATAAAAACAAGTTTTCGATTTATAAAAAAACTATTCGATTTGTAAAAAAAAAACGATTTTACCCCATCCCTTTGAGGCATGACGTTTAAAATGTCACACGACCCATCCTAGATTTTCTGAACTATAGTTGGTTGTAAATGATTGTCACATCGAAAAAAAAACCGCTAGATTGCACTGCTAATAAAATGATTGGGATAAAGACACTTTATTTATTTGAATATCGATGAGCGTAGAATGATTCTGTGTAAAAATACATGCCAGTTATGTAGGGTTGTTCACGTTCACTGCGTCGAACACGGCTCCCGTGTTCATACAAAATAGCCTTGAATGTTGAGTGCACTCATAAACGTCTCCCGATAAGAATTCGTCGCCGGTTTCATGCGTTTTGAAGACACGATGGAATACACTTGTATATGATGTTTAAATATAAAGTAGAATTTGATTCGAGTTTTCATCGGTTTTCGACTGCCACTGCGTTCGCCATCCTCGACCGACTCACGACCACTTCTGAAGCGTTCGTGCCACCAAATAGTACTTTTCCAACATTTCCAAGGTCTGCGAACTTTAAATCCGTTTTTCACACAAAATTTAATGCAAACTCGTTGATGCACAGTTGATGCCATTTTCAAACTTGTAAAAAATCGAAAACACCCACAAAGGTAGATATACTCAGTACAGCGTAACTTTTACAAATGTCAAGCTATGACGCTGAAATTTAAAGGGAAATGTCAATGATAGATGTGGTAACCTAACAAAAAAAAAGAATTCCAATCGGGTGACTGACAGCGCCACACGGTGGCCGGTCCTAAAACTTTTTGATCAAGGTAGTATGTAGATTAAGCAGGGAATATATCATCTCCTTGGCGGACTTCATTCTTAAATAGTTTTTTTTCTACTTTTATGACAAGTGATATTTGGTGTTACATCGTTATAAATGTTTTTGAATAGTTTCGTATAAACGTGTGGACGTGGAAAAAATATTGAAAGGAGCCGTTATGTTGTAGACTGGGAAAAATACATGGGGATTTTACGACAGAATATGGAATTAAGTGACTTAAGATGAATGTGAACTTAAAACTGATGTATTATTTATAGTTAAAGTATTAGCATTGTGGAGGTTTAAATACATTGTAATTTGTTTTATCAAACACTTTATTCCACTTTTTGTAACGGTATAACCCTACTGGTTTCAAGGCTTCCACTTCATCATCAGACAACACATCACCTCATCATTAGGAGAGCACAAACAAGACTTGTTTGTGCTCCTCTAATGATGAGGGGATGTGTTGAGTAGACGAAGAAGAGTATTCTTTAGATATATTGGGCGTGTGGAATGAACGAATAAAACAAACGAACAAAATAAATGAACTCATACATTGTTGCAAATTTGAGTGGTAGACCAATGAACGTATGGTTGGATCAAGTTAATAATTTTTTGAAAGAAGGAAATGTAAAAGAACTCAGATAAACCGTAAAAGACTATGAGAAAGTGTATAATGTATAAGACGCGAATAATGTGTGTTGAGGAAAGTCTGACTCTCTATCCTCTCCGTCTGCCCTAAGAGGGAAATGGCGTGACGATATTTATTTATGTAATGTATTACCACGCAAAGTATTTCTTCCTCCTATCTTCAGATATTCATTAAGCTGTGTAATTATTGTGTTTTGCTAGAGCGTGTGCCCTTATTGAAATGGTCTCAATTATTAATGAACCTCATTTTCGCATTATAAATAAGTAATTCCATGAATCAATAAAAATTAATACCATATAAGTTATCCTATAACATTGTTAGTAAAAAACGGATAAATATTAAAATATAATTTTCGCTGATAGCCCTTATTCCGAGCTAGTTTTAAATTTAGGGGTTGAAAGGATGGTATCTGGTGACCGAGTTCTGGGATTTCTCGCGAAATGTTTTGGTGAGAATTATTAACCATGGATATTAAATTAATACGCTGTTTCAATCGTCAGGATTTCTTTACTAGTTAATTTATAAATGAACGCGTGTCATGAAAAATGCTTTTTTATTAGGTGTTAACATAAGTTGTGTCCGTTTTTTTTTTCAATTTAAAAATAAGCACCAAAAGTAAAACAAAATGGTAAAGGTGATACGTCATTCGAAAGAAAATTTTCTGCTCTACAAGATATTGTGTTTGCTTTTACGTTACATACGAGTATATTATTTTATTTGATTACAAACCTTCAAAATTGAATATCAAGCAGACGAAAGTTAGCATTTTCGACACCTCCTTCTGTTCGCGTTCAATCGAAGGAATAAAGCTGCTCGCGATATTTCCGAAGTGTACGGTGAATATCTTATGAATGAAAGGACAGTTCGTTGATGGTTTTTGCGTTTCAAAGACGGTAATTTCGACCTGAAAGACATGGAGCGTTCCGGACGACCAGTGGACTTCGATGAAGACCGCTTAAACCATATTATTCATGAAGATCCCCTTCAAACGTTTTTCATCACCATTTTCAAATCATTTTTCATCACCAGTAATGATGCGGTAAAGGAACCTTTGCTTGTGGCCATGCGTAGCTCGATGACGCGCGAGCAAACCAGCAGAAATGGTCGAACGTTGGTTTTTGTTTTTTTCACTCAAAACATGTGGAACCCAAGCGCCGAACTTCTGAACTTTTCCCATTGATTTAAGATGACGGTATACAGTCATGTGACTACAGTTCATTTGCTCAATCCAATTCTATGGTAGTTTGAAGGGGATCTTCATGAATAATATGGTTTAAGGTGGGTGTCGAAAATGCTCACTTTCGTCTACTTGACATTCCATTTTGAAGGCTTGTAATCAAATAAAATAATATATGTAACGTAAAAGCAAACACAATATCTTGTAGAGCAGAAAATTATCTTTCAAATGACGTATAACATTTACCATTTTGTTTTACTTTTGGTATTCATTTTTAAATTGGAAAAAAACGGACACAACTTATGTTCATAAATTAGTTTTAATACAAATAAATATAAGTAATTTCAAGGTGAATCTTCCTAAACGTTTTATGTGGCACACATCAACTTCCTTTTTATAACTATAAAAAAACTAAATTGTTATTGATAAGATAGCGTTTCCCGGAAATAACATTGTAAGAATTGTCCTTTCTTTGCGATATAATTTACTTTTTGAACACGATGTTATTATTGATTTGGTGTATTCCAGACGAAGAGTTTGAACTCGAATCGTGATTAAGACACGGTTCATTATACGAGTAATAGTTATAATAGAAAAGTTCGAAACATTTAACAAAATAGTTTTATTATTATTAGTGAAATTTACACAATATATTAATTAATTAAGAGTATGCCTATGTAATACGAAACCCTAACTATAGATTATACGTTGGTTTGGTTGAAGCGGTCCAGTGGCGATTTTGAGGTGTCTCTGTCAAATTAATGGGGCTGCTAAGTGTTCTTGGGTGGTACAGTGACATATCGTCTTTTTTCAATCTTCAAACGCATGAGGCTTTATTAAGTCTTGAAATGGTCTTGTGGATTCACCTGCAACTCTGGAACGTAATGATTTAAGTGTTCCATATCGCTCTCTTAGAATATCTAATTTTTTCAGTGTAGCATTTAGAAGTAACGTAACTCAGTAATAAGAAGGTGCTGAGAGTGCAACGCGGTAACTGACTCGAATGCAGATATATTTAGTTCAATACTGTCAAGAGCTGAGAAGGATGGTGGCTGAATTGACAGAGAAATGAGTTTTATTTTTTCCACTTATTTTATTTTATTTATTTACACATGATAAGAAATATATTAGGTGTACAAATAAGTTTCCGCCGTTTTTTATAAAAAAATGGGCATTTATTGTGAAAGAACGGAACCTCATGTTTTATTCGAAGTAGTACCCATCGCTTGCCACTACTTTTCCCCATCTTTCTGTCAGCATACGAATACCGCGTCAGTCATCATCATCATCTTTTGAGGCTATCCACGAATCGACTCAATTTTTGGTATCTTCATATGATGTGAAGTGCTGCTCAGACAGGCCATGCGTCATCGATCAAAACAAGTGGTAATCAGAAGGAGCAATGTCTGGTGAATACAGCGGGTGGGGTAAAACTTCCCAATTGATTGTTTCCAAAAAGGTTTTGACCGGCGCCGCAACATGTGGACGAGCATTATCATGCAGGAGAATAATTTTGTCGTGTCTGGCGTAGTAGTGGGCGCGCTTTTCCTCGAGTGCTCGACTCAATCTCATCAATTATGTTCGGTAGACAGCCCCAGCAATGGTTTCATTCGGTTTGAGCAACTCATAATACACGACACCAAGCTGATCCCACCAAATACACAACAAGAGTTTTTTTCCATGAATATTTGGCTTAGCCGTAGATGTTGAAGCATGACCAGGGGATCCCCATGATTTCTTCCTTTTTGGATTATCATAATGGATGCATTTTTCATCACCAGTGACTATATGGTGCAGAAAACCCTTTCGTTTATGCCTGGCAAGCAGCATTTCACATGTGGAAAATTGGCATTCAAAGTTTCTCCGTGTCAGTTCATATGAATCCCAATTTCTTTGTTTTTTAATCATTCCCAATGATTTCAACCCATGTGAAATTGCTTGTTGAGTCACTCCTAATGTAAGTGCAAGTTCTTCTTGCGTTTGGCACGAATCTTGATCCAATAATACTTCCAATTCCGCGTCTTCGTACACTTTCGGCCTTCCGCTACGTTCTTTGTCTTCGATGTCAAATTCACCGTTCTTAAACTTTTGAAACCACTCACGACAACTTCTCTCACTTAAGGCAGCCTCACCATATGCTTCTACAAGCAATCGATGCGCCTCAGCTGCAGATTTCTTCAAATTGAAGAAGTAAATCAAAAGTTCCCGCAAATGACGCTTATTCGGCTCAAAACTTGACATTTTCGAACACAAAAAAATATGTTATACTGATAAAAATTCACTAATATTTCAAGGTCATGTTGTTGACAGATGTCCAACCTTACGATAATGACATTTTACATCTGACAATTTTAACCATAACTTACTGGTGGCGCCAACTTTTGTCAAACGGCGGTGACTTATTTGTACACCCAATATTATACATAATTTGCGAAAAAACAACAGGTAATTTAATTTGGACATACAATTTTAATAGATCTGGATTTGTTGCCTTTCATTTGTCGTGTCCCCTGTAAACTAGAATTTTGCCTGTACTCACTCAAGATATTAGGTCCTTACATATGAAATTGGCGTTTTGTTTGGGAGGAACATAAAGTTGATTTTTTTTAAATATAATATATTTATTTAATCAAAGTATGTACCATTGCTATCTATGCACTTTTGCCATCTCATAGGTAGTTCATCGATCCCTTTACTAAAAAAACCATTCGGACGGGAATCAATAAAATCTTTGAAGTCGGTTTGGACTGCCCCATCGGAGTTGAATTTTTTCCCTTGCAAGAAGTTATCCAAATTTCGAAAAAAATAGTAATCTGTCGGGGCAAGGTCCGGAGAGTACGGTGGATGTCTTAGACATTCCAATTGAAGCTCTTCTAATTTGGTAGCCGTCTGTTGTGCAGTGTGTGGTCTAGCGTTATCATGAAGCAGCAGTGGCCTAGAGCGATTAACCAGCCTCGGTTGTTTAGCAGCTAGCTTTTCCATCATGGTTTGCAGTTGCTGACAATAGACATCTGCCGTAATCGTCTGGCCAGATTTAAGAAAGCTGTAGTGAACGACACCAGCACTAGTCCACCAAACGCTCACAAGTAACTTTTTTGGAGTCAATTTTCGCTTGGGGCATGGTTTGGCTGGTTCGGCAGGGTTCAGCCATTGCGATGAGCGCTTCCGATTATCATACAGGATCCACTTTTCATCACAGGTGATGATTCGATTCAAAATCCCTTCATTATTGTGCCGGTTGAGTAATGCAACGCAGCAGTCAACGCGCGTTTGTTGATTTGCTTCACTCAATTCGTGAGGTACCCACCTTTCAAGCTTTTTCACCTTCCCAATTTGCTTCAAGTGGATTAAAACAGTTTTATCACTAACACCGCAGCCTGCAGCTAACTCGGACGTGGTTTGCGATGGATCCGCTTCCACAATAGCCTTTAATTCTTCATTATCAACTTTGGTCTCCGGCCGTCCACGGGGCTTTTTGTGCAGGTCGAAATTTCCAGAACGAAAACGTTGGAACCAAAAACGCACTGTGTTTTCTTTTGCGGCACCGTCGCCATACACATCATTAATCCTTCGAGCCGTTTCTGCAGCACTGGTGCCACGGTGGAACTCGTACTCGTAAATAACGCGATATTTCAAGTTTTCCATTTTGTAAACTGAGTGACGCAAAGAAAAAAAACAATTGAGGAAAAAACAAATGAATTATAATTTTCGAAACACAAATACTTGAGTAAATAGCTGTATAAATTTGAATTTGGAATTCCAAACAAAGAGAAGATATTTGAGATCAAAGTTGCCAGTACGGCAAAACGCCAATTTCAAATGTAAGGACCTAATATTTAGCATGCAAAAATAAATCGATATTTCTTTCCAATTTTCGATTACACAAAAACAAAAACACCGTTGCACATTCTCATCAACTTGACACACAGTGACACTCAATTACAACTAGAAATATCATGCGAAATTCAACTCCTCACACATCATCACTTCAGAAAGACCAAAAATGTTCATCTCATAATATACCGCACACAATCATAAAAATTAAAACAAAAATATACAGAAATACAAATATAAAACAACAAAAAGATACCCACACTCAAGAGCTCACACAAACCTTTTCCACATGTCATTCATCCTGAAAGCCCAAGTACTCAAACTCCTGTCGCAATAACAACTACGCTCCGATCGACTGCCTAAATGATTTTCCTCTTATTTTTTACATATTTAGTAATATTTTAACTGACCTGCTGACATGATGGAACTGTACAGCACATGAATACTAGTAATTGGGCTTTTTATATTTGGTATTATTTATAAATACATGTTTTATGTGAAAATCTTGAAAAAGGCGCGTTCTCGTGGTTCAAGTTTAGTTGACCGATTAAAGTTGATCAACAAATGTTGAACGCAATCTGTAGTGAAGGCGCGTTCTCACGGTTCACGTTTAATTGGCCGATTATAGTTGATCAACAAAAGTTGAATACAGACCCGTTCTCATAGTTCAAGTTCAGTTGACCTATTAAAGTTGATCAACATAAGTTGAATGCAATCTGTAGTGAAGGCGCGTTCTCACGGTTCAAGTTTAATTGGCTGATTATAGTTGATCAACAAAAGTTGAATACAGACACGTTCTCACGGTTCAAGTTTAGTTGACCGATTAAAGTTGATCAACAAAAGTTGAACGCAATCTGTAGTGAAGGCGCGTTCTCACGGTTCAAGTTTAATTGACCGATTATAGTTGATCAACAAAAGTGGAATACAGACTCGTTCTCACGGTTCAAGTTTAGTTGACCGGTTAAAGTTGAATACGACTTCAATCAGTTTTTGTTCACACGTTTCAATAGAAACTGATTCAATAAACTATTTCAATTTAATTCAGTTAAAAATGGCGTCGAAAGCATTTTCTCTTGCATCTTTATTTTTATATTTATCGAGTTGAAAGCGAACTTGACAATCAACTTGAATTCACATGTTCACACGTTTCAAGACAGATTTCAATTTGAAAACGAATGGCGGATGACTCATAACTTGAACGATAAAGTTTGACTGGGTCAATCTTTTTTTGATCAACTAAAAAGTTGATCCACTCTATCGAAACAAAGGTTCTCACTACAGATTTCATTCAACTTTTGTTGATCAACTTTAATCGGTCAACTAAACTTGAACCGTGAATCAATTTTTATTGAAACGTGTGAACAAAAACTGATTCAAGTCGTGTTCAACTTTTGTTGATCAACTTTAATCGGTCAACTAAACTTGAACTTTGAGAACGGACCTTTAATTTCCTGTAAGTGTTCTTTTAAATAAACTCAAAACATCAGGACTATACATACTTTGTAAACAGCTTTTTTTATACTAGATGTCAATCTAAAAAGCTTTTCGAACTTACGTATTTTACAGGTAAAATTGAATCCGTTTAAAATCCGTTGGGAAACGAGCATTAAATACCAGATTGCAAGCAGTTCTTTTGCTAAAGTCATCCTTTATATTCATACACCTTCTTATGCGCAGCACGTCCGTACACATTCAAATCAAGAACGTGTAAATACTTATTCAAATAAAACAAACAGTGACATCACTCTTTGTTGGTTTACGCCATGTGACCTCTCGTTTCAATTCTCACATATTTTTTGCTTTCTTCATGGAGTGAAACTAAAGGTTTCTCGAATTAATTTATAATTTCCATTATAATCGTTATATAATATATCTCTTGCGTCTACTTCTAAATATTGTTTCAGAAAAAAAAACTGCTTTTTATGTAATTTTTTTACTTTGAAACTGCGGTAATGCGTTGGGTTCCTGTACGGAAGGTAGCTGGTTCGATCCTGCGTTGTGCGGCTCCTCTTGAATTGCACAGGAATTTTTCTTTCTAGTATTCGGATGTATAAATCTGTGGCGTTATGGCAGATGTTGATATGTCCGTTTTACCTTAGTTTACAGGAGAAGCAATATTAACTTTGATAAGCTGTTAAAATCAGTATAAATAAGCATTTTTTAAGTTTTTCCAAACAATTATCTTTTTTTTTGATAATCACTGACACACCAAGTTTTGCCACAACATGCTGAGAAATATTTTCTATAAATTGGGAGAATAAACACAAAATGATAAAAAACGGACATATCAACTTCTGCCATAATGCCACTTCTTTATTTATTTATTTATTACACATGACAAGAAATATACATAATTTGCGAAAAAACAACAGGTAATTTAATTTGGACATACAAATTTAATGGATCTGGGTTTGTTGCCTTTCATTTGTCATGTCCCCATGATTATCAGACCCGCACTCCTCTATGGCTTCGAATGCTGGACGATGTATAACTCTTACTCTAGGCAACTAGAAACTGCTTATATGCGCATGCTAAGATGGTCAGCTGGTGTGTCCCTAAGATACAAAATAAAAAGCTCACGCATTCGTGGAAGCCTAGGTGTTACAAACATCAATAGCAAGATGGAGGAGAGGCGATTAAGATGGTATGGGCAGGTTGGACGCAGAGCACCCGATCACATTGTGAACCAGGGATCTCTCCATGGACCATCTCAAGACAAGAAATATATTGTAAATATAAATATATAATTTGCGAAAAAACAACAGGTAATTTAATTTGGACATACAATTTAAATGGATCTGGGTTTGTTGCCTTTCATTTGTCGTGTCCTCAGTAAACTAGGCTTTTGCCTGTATCTCACTGAGGACATATGATATAGCATGAAAAAATAAATCGATACTTCTTTCCTATTTTTGATTATATAAAACCCCGTTACACATTCTCATCAACCTGACAAACAGTGACACTCAATTACATATGTATACATCACGCGAAATCATCTCCGGGCGCGTATGGTCGTTAACGGCCATAACAGGCGCGTTTAATTAAGCCCATCTTTTTTTTCCTCACATTGGCGACACTGTCTTTGATGTACTTTTCAATTTTCAGCCATATTGGATGGGCAGTTTGTGTTTGACAGACAAGTATTTACAAAGCATTTTGGCACGTTTAAGTTTTTTTTTTTTCATTTTAAAATTGATTTTTTAAGGTTTTACACCATTTGCGTGAGGCAATCTGAAGAAAACGATCAGAATTGTAGGCAAACGACTCATAGAGTTTGCACCACGATAATGCACGGCTCACACTTCACTTTTATTGGTTAAAACTTTTATTGATTTTTTGGTTAAAACCAACACCGTCGTGATTCCGCAGCCACCATATTCACAAGATATGCCCCTCTGCGACTTTTTCCTGTTCCCGAAGATGCGGAGAACATTGAAAGGACAATGTTTTGCGACTATAGAGGAGATAAAGGCAAAAACCGCAGGGTGAGCTAAAGGCTGTCCCAAAACGTACGTTCCACAAATATTTTACGTATTGAATTATTTTGGCATAGTATATTTTATCATATGGAGACTACTTTGAAGGGGACAATATTTATATTAATGATAACTTAACACTTTCTGATAAAAATGAAAATTTTCTTTCTATTTTTATCAAACTTTGTATATGAGTGACGAAGTGCCAAACCAGCCTATACAACGAATATGTTAAAATGATATAATGGAGCTCAAAGTCTATGGGTTATTATAAATCAAATGTTGTGTAATTAATGTTTTTTATTCATTGAACAGATACATTCTAAAACGACTACAACAAAAATAAAAAAATGAATCTAATATTATGACAAGATTATTTGATGATTAAATTTTTTTGTTCGATAGGCAAATTTGGCATAAAAGTATATCACGAAAATCGCTTTGCCAAAAAAATGATAGATGGCAGCAGTAGTACCATGTAGAATTTTGAAGTATAGGCACTTCTGGCTTATAAAGAAACGTGACTCAAATTTTAACACTAACTCATTTTTTGGTTTTGTTGGATAGGCTGGTTTGTCTCTATGCCACATATGTTTCTCTACTCGACATATTTCAGAATACTCGGCAGACGTTTTTCAAACATTTCATTTAAATATATTTTTTATGGAACATGCTATGCACATTTAATATGTATTTATATAAAAAAATCGATATAAAAAAATCGACTTACGGACAGTTTTTCAAGAAAGTATATCTTCCGTAAAGTGAGGTTTGGATGTAAAAAGATAAAATTTGTCTCTTAAAAATCCTGTTCTCATTTTGAGTTCCCCACCATTCATTCATACTGAATTTGTCTTCCCGTCCAGTGCGATTTATACAAGAATAGCTTTAAGACACGTTTTATTTTACGAATTGAAAATAACTCAACAAGCTCTATCTCTGCCGTTGCCACACCGAAGTAATATAAGGATAGGATCTCTGGACGTCACAAAGTCAGAGTAGTCCATCGGGCCGAAAATACTTTGATGCAAGTTATTGGATGCAGTGTGGCGATCAACGACACACCAATTGAACAAGTAACAAAATTTAAATACGAGTGCTTGGGTGCTAGCATAATGTGCAATAATGACCTATATGGCGAAGTGCTTGAACAATCACAAAAGGCTGCAGCTATTTCCGAATGTCTAAAGAACACTATCTGGAAAAACAAGTATATGAACATCCAAAGCAAGGTGAGGATATACAAGACCTGTGTCCGCCCCATAATGACATACAGCATAGAGTCCAGAGCCGACACTGTCAGAACCAAAAATCTCCTTCGAACCAGCTAAATGAAGGTACTCAGGAGTATCGCTGGCAAAACCCTTCGGGATAGAGTACGAAACACAGAAATCCGAAGGATGTGCGAAGTTGAAGATGGGGACGACAGAGAAGAAGGTTCTGGAACGAACATGTATCCAGAATGGCGGAACCAAGAGCCGTAAGAATGGCCAAGGACAGTATCCCCCAAGCTAGCAGACCTCCAGGACGACCTCCCAAAAGATGGAAATACTGCTGGCAGTCGACGTCACAAGAGGGAAACAATGATGCAGGACCATAACAGGTCAACAGGCCTAAAATAAGAAGAAGTATTGTAGTTACCGCAGTACTGCTTTCTAAAATTAAAGCTTCTATTTTCATTGCAGTACCACAAAATGTGATTAACGGTTTGATCTAGGTTGATACAAATCTAATACAGGGCAAAGGGACAAGGCTAAATCTATATTTGCCATTAAAGCTACCGTGAATCGTGAGACTCGACCAATAAGGTCAGGCGATGTTGTAATTAAAATTTGATACATGTAAATTCAATAGTAGACCAAATAGAGCTGATAGATTTGTGGTTGAATTATCAAAAATCAAATATTGTTCAGTTATCAAGATTATTTCAAAAGCAGGGAAAAGTTCAACACTATACTGCATTCATCTAAAATGTTAAGATGCTGTCTACGGAGAATCTTCCCCGTAGACATACTATAGCATCTAGCATAGACATTTTCAGACTTGGCGTCCATTATAATGTAGTTTTTGGTAATAAATGTTTTTTTAGCGTATCCATTTTTTGTATATGAAATGAGATGTATTTTTCGTTATGTTTGGTTATATTTGACATATTTCGATTCTTCGAGGTACAGTACCCGGCGGTAAAAAATACAAATCGTTTGTAGAGCGTCGTCTCTGTCCCACGATGCGCTAATAGTCCGGTATCGTAGTCACGATGCGGTTAGCAAATAATGAAATGAAGATATCAATATTTTCGAGAAATTGAAAGCAATTTATCAATCATTCGCAACTTTTTTTCTTCAAATGTTGATTCCGCTAGTAAATATACAACATGAATTGGTTGATTTTCAGTGCGACAGAGTTCTACGTGAAAAATACAGTTCAGTAAAGATATCTACGGTACTCGGCAGTAAATTAATACACGTCGTTTGTAGAGCGTCGTCTCTGTCGCACGATGCGCTAACCGCATCGTGACTACGATACCGGACTATTAGCGCATCGTGGGACAGAGACGACGCTCTTCAAACGATGTGTATTACTTACCACCGGTTACTTTAATGGGGCATTTTAGATTATTTTCGTAATTTTATTACCTTCTTTTTCGATATTTTTAGTTTACGAAATTGTAAAATAAAATATTTTTATCTTTTTTGAAATAATTATTTTTTATGTTTTTGACATTTATGAACTTGATAATTCATGTTCAATGTGAACTTAAGGTTGATATATTAAGAGTGCATTCTGAGATTGTTGTAGCATGAAGAACGATTGAAGAAAAAAAATGTTAACAAATCAACGCAGTGCAAATGCGATTAGAAGGCGTGTTAGAGGAAAACCAAGCTAAATATGGTTGAATCAGACGAACTATATTTTGAAAGGAGAAAATTTAAATTATCAGAAAAATTGTAAGAAGTTTATGAGACGTCTGTTTGGCAGGACGTGGTTAAATACCTCGGCCTGCACCTCGACCATCTGAATACCATCGGAAAACCCATCTGAATACCATCAGACAGAAGGGTCACAAAGGCATAGGGGCTATCAGTTCAGTTTGGGGTAGTGTGAGCAACACGGATCACCTGAAACTCCAACGAGTGCAGGACAACGCATTCAAAATCTCTTTCAACACCCATCCCAGAACAAACCTTACCCGAATTCACGACGAACAGCGAGAAGAAACCCTACAACACCACATCCTCGCTTTGACCGTGAAGTTATATAAAAGTTAACAAAATCACAGCAATCCCTTAGTCGCTGCCCTGGGGGCTTACGAGAGTAAATCCGATCTACCCTTCCGTTATAAGCACAGGCTCCCGAAGCATCATCTGTTGCCTGACTAGTCCACCTACAGTATTAGCTGGGAGGATCAAGGTCTGAGTGAATGTGATGGAATACAAGTAGCCTGAACGAGTGGACTTGTTTTTGCTGAAAAATTAGTTGTAAGAATTGTTATCTAGTTATAAGTAGTATGGATGTGTTAATTATTTTTAAGGAATCGTATGTTAAGATTATAATTTTTTTTAAATAAAATGATATGTAGGAAAATAAAATTGTCAGTTCATAAATTATAATACATGTTACTATATGTATGTTAGGTATAACCTTGGCTTACTTTGTTCAATAAAAAAAATTATGAGGTGTATGCAAAGGAGGCAAAATATGTGTGTATTATTAAGGAGTTCGGTTATGTTGTGTCTACCCCAACAGGAATATGACGCGACTCTTAGTGCTGTATCTTAGTTACCCAACGTTAAGAACACCAGAGCGCATTTTGTTTGAACATATGTTTTATTTTTTAGGTCAGTACCACATATGGCGTTCGTTCGTAACAATATGTACGAGGGTCATCCAGAAAGTAAGGTTACAACATTTATGTAGGATCGAAAAATGTTTGTATTTAATTGAAATTCACAGGATACTTTACAAATATATTAACCTATTTTTCAACGTAATCACCGTCGAGATCGAGACATTTCTATAGTCGGGGCACCAGTTTTTGTATGCCAGTGTCATAGACCTCCGCCGCCAGCTCTTTCAGCAACTTCTTCACAGCTTCCTCAACCTCCTGATCGTTGAATTTTTTTTGGGATGTAGTGACACACCCACGTCTCATCCGTTGTCACGATAGAGTCCAGAAAAGCTTCTCCCTCCTGTGCAAAACGATCCAAAAATTCAATTCACACAACTTCTTGTAACCAAGTTTTTCCGACACAATATTACCAAGGAGACTTCGAGAAATGTCAGGAAATTCTTCGTGAAGGTCGTCAAGCTTCACACGGCGGTCATTTCGCACTTGTTCTTCAATTTTTTGCACAAATTCGTCAGAAATCACTGCATTGCCTCATCGTATCAGTACGGCCTTCTCTGAACAATCTAACCCACTTCGTGACATGTTGTCGACACATCACATCACTACCATAAACTTTCACGAGCTTCCGATGGATATTCCAGGCGGTATTGTTCTGTAAAGTCAAAAAACTGATAACTCGCATGGTCTCGCACGGACGGGAGTTGGTGGGAGCGCACGACTAGTCTCAATTTCAGAAAATACGTAATGCGCCATAAGTCACGTTCTAGTGATCATATTTAATGTGAATCTTATAGTTTCAATTCTTGCACCAACTGGATTTTATACGGTAAGAGGTCCAAATCGCTTTATAAGATACGTTGCAGTGTCATTTATGAACTGTGTTTTTGTTTGTCACAGTAATTAATAACTTTTTTATCGATTTGAAATTTATGAGTGGTCACTTGACTTTAATTAAACTATGTTAATCATATACATACAAGCGTACTATATGTACTCTGATTTACTGATTGGTTTTATGGAACGGATTACTTAATCATTTAACTGTGGTTTGGTTATAATTGTATATAATATTTTGAGTTAAGTTAGTTTTTTCAATGTTGTTTTTTTTTAATCTAAAACATTTATACTTGTTACAATTTGCGAAATTGAATTAATTATGTATTATTTTTGTAATTGATTTAGTAAACTCAGAGAAAAGGGAAGATGAAGAATAGGGATATTGAAAGGGTCCAGGAAAATCCAGAGAACAAAGATTCTTTAACATAACAAACGATTACAATTTTATGTCAGATATTCTGAAAATAGCAAAATGATGCATTAGTGCCAACTTGAATTTCATACTTTTGCACTTGTTATGGCCTTTTGCAACGAAAACACTTTTAGAATTTCAACTGTGTAGTTTTATTTGTATAAAGGTTGAATTACATTTGAAGTATAATATTAACAGTATTATAATAAGGATGATGTTAATATCTTAGTGGCTTTTAGAATAGTGATGTCGCCTCAAATATGGCGTCCTATTCAAAGCAAAGATAGCTATACCACGACCCTTCGTTAGATTATGAAGGAATGTGTCGGGAATGTTATGTTTACCCTTTAAGGTCAAATCGATATCGGTGATTTATGTCGTTCGCAGCTTACCCATTTAGTGATATCTAATCTTAATTGATTTGGGCAGACGAGATGTTAAACTTAAACATAACACATTGAAGTTAAATTGACACTAATGTGATAATGCTAATATTTATAGGATCCAGTACATGGTTAGTATCGATAAGTTTGACAAGGGTATATTATAACTTATAATATTTATTTGAATGTGGATAAGAACACCGATAAGACAACATCGGTTTTGGTGAAAATATCGTGTTACAATATTTATAGGTTCTTAGATAAGCGGAACATTGGTTGCATAATATATTGAGGGTGAATGAGAGTGTAGATAAGATTAACATGCGCTGGCAGTAGACACATGACACCATGACACACTAAATACTAAAACACTTAGTCAAAACATTTACATTGTGCATTCATATCCTTATAAATATTTAAATCCACAATATTTACTTTTGCATTCTTTTTTTGTATATTCCAATTATTCAAATGATCTGATTTATATCAACATTATTGGTTACATTTAATTTATATTTACATCTTTACACAAATGACTTTTCAAGTATACTGAAAACTTCGCCGATTCGGAGATTTCCCTCATGGAGGATGGAATATTTTCATAGAAGAGATTCCGCTACTTGAAATGTCCCGTCGAAACATTTGGGTTTGTCAACTCGACTAGTTAATATGTCAACTCTAATAGAACTAGCAATATCCTACGAAAGAGAAACTACTTGATACTGGCGTCTACTTCTTTATATATAGGAGTTCACAGTCATTATTCAAGAAGAAGATGAAGAACTCTACTAGGAATTTGAAGTCATTGTATTCGTAGCGCTCAACCTTAACGCGATCTTCTCCCTTTTAAAACAATCCTGGAAATATATTTATTATTGATCACCTTGAAAAACACAACTCCAACGTTATGTTGAACCCTCTGTTCTATATTTAACTCTCCTATTCAAGATGTTGTGGATTTTGTGGATCCAAGTCTAGTCCCAACGGAACTTTATAAAGAAATTGTTGTAAATCGTTTTTTAACTTTGGTTTTTAAGTCATTTGAGACATTCCGTATTGATCTGAAATTCGTCTGATTGAAGTTGTTTAATAATAATCAGTAACACTGCTGTACCTGTTATGTTGGAATACGGGAGTTGATGGAAAATCCCCACTCTCTTCAACATTTAATTAAAATTCCGATTACAATGATTACATATCTCGAAGATAATTTCAATGGGTAAAGTGCTATAGTGACCTCGTTCTTCGTCCATAAAAATGTATCTAACTAAATTGGCCATTATGGACCCTTAATATACTCATTTTGGTGAAAGATATATTGTATATTCATCTCTTTCCAATTGAGAGTGTAGGAGTAAAGGGTAAGTGTGGTCAGATGACATATATTTAATTTTAGATACATATACTGAAACAATTTCTTCAGCGCTTCAGTTATCTGCTTGGGATAAGAAGCGAGTCCAGTAATAAATGAAGACAGTAATAATGGTATTTAGTATAAAGAAATCTCTAATGATTAACATGCATCCTGGTGATAAGACAGGTGATAAGTTAGGTTCACTTTATGGACTGAAAGGTAAGATATGTGTCCATCACATAACATACCCTTTGAATATTCTCATCAATGCGAATAGTACGCGGTTTGAGGCAAGTCAACTAACTACTGATCCCAGCTGTTGAAAGCGCGCAATTATTCTCCTAATCGTGGACCTTACTGGGTATTCTTCAGTAGAATGACGTTGATATGTGCGTTGTGTTAGAATAATTGATTATTAAATTGTTATATAAATAAAGTTCGACCACTTTCGTTAGTTTGGTATTAAATTCTTCATAGCAAAACTGAAGATCGCCTTTTGAATTATCACAAAAGAAAATATTTATAAAATCGATCCTATACGTACATATTTTAAAAGTAATATACAAGTAATTATTTATTGCCATTTAAATAAATCTACAATAGCTAAAAATATATTCTCTGATATTTTTTTTATATATATTATTCTAGAGCCAGCCCTGTTTATAACATGTATTTATTGAAATAGCTTGAGTTCATCTTTAGTTTGTGTAAAATATTAGCACGATGACGTTTTCTGTTTATTGATTCAAATCGAAACTTGACTTTGGGGGCAAACTTCGTGATAGCTAGTTGAAGCGTTCGGTCGTATATTTATTTAATTTTAATTATATTTTATAATACGACTTCTGTGACCTAGTTCATGAAACTCCTGTCTTCTTCCTCGGTGGTCAATTCATATGTGAACTTAAATTGCTAATATCGACATCTTCCCTATCTCGGTCAATAAATTAAGGATTAACTAACCGCATAACACAACTTATCGCATTTACAGAGAAGCATTAGGAATAATTATTTTTAAACTTGAATATTTTGACTTTTTTGGACATTTTTTATTTAATGTAATTTAGTTATGAGTGTATTAAAAATAAATATACATCTATCTGGTTGTCTTGACATGATTGTCATATCAGTACACTGTACTGCATACTTCTTCTCGAGGTGGTGTATTCTTTTGAAGATCGGCCATCATCATGGTAGTCCTTATCTTGTTCACTGTAATCCGGAACAAGCAGATTTGCACCCAAACCTCTTACGACAATAGATGCGGTGACTTCCTACCATAAATTTAAACTTCAATAAGAATTTATTAAATACAGTAAAATAAGATGTTGTTTATAGTTAAGGCATTAACGTTGCGGAGGTTTAAAGACATTGTAATTTATTTTTAACAAACACTGTTTATTCCACTTTTTTGTGACGGTATAACCCTACCGGTTTCAAGGCTTTCACCTCATCTTCAGGGGAGCGCAAACAAGACTAAATGCTGTTCGAACTGGTACCGATATAGACGCTTCAACGGTTGGAGGCTGGGGGGTGAGGAAGGCTAGGGATAATTTCGGCCAAGAGCGGGGAGATTTTGGGGAAATAACTGTTCAACAGATGTTCCGATTGGTAAACTGACTTAGAAATTTCTAGGGCCTCTAATCTGTCCAATTTATTTCCGTTACCACTAATATGTAAGAATTTGGCATCATCGATAAAAAAAGTCGATTATCACGGTGACAATGATTAGCCATTTTGCGCTCCCCTGAAGATGAGGTATTAGCCTTGAAACCGGTAGGGTTATACCGTCACAAAAAAGTGGAATAAACAGTGTTTGTTAAAAATAAATTACAATAAAATAAGATGGATACTGATAGAACCATAACAAGTAAAACGTGGAATAAGGATATTCCTACATTCGGGAAAAGTGCCAAATACGAGACGTTGTCTTTAGTATAAGAAAACGAAAACATGGGATGTATAGATGATTCAGCCATAAGTCATTTTGCAATAGTGTGAGTAATAGTGCGTTTACAAAAACTTGTCACTTTATTTTTTTAATGAAGTGAAAAAGCAAAAAAATATGAAAATAATATTTTATATTCTATCATTGAAATGAACACACACGGGTTTTAATTTAAAAATGCTGTCAGCTAAAATTGTAATAATCATAAAAATAAAATGAAAGTAAATTTATTTCACATATTAATTGTTTAGGCAAGGCAGATTCTAGGAAACATTAATAACGATAATGAATTTTTTCAAGATTAAAAATAAATAT
Source organism: Odontocerum albicorne (assembly GCA_949825065.1). Taxonomy (NCBI): domain Eukaryota; kingdom Metazoa; phylum Arthropoda; class Insecta; order Trichoptera; family Odontoceridae; genus Odontocerum; species Odontocerum albicorne. Next base: position 6,789,025 of record OX463843.1, read on the forward strand.
ATGTAAGTACAAGTATTATAAATTTAAAATGTTCGTAAGATTTAATTATATTGCACATAAAAATAAAATTAATGTAAGATTATTTAACATATTAATGTACCATAATTACAATGCCAAATAATAAAGTTTTAAAATAATAGTGGATGGAGTGATACTAAATTCAAGGAAACTTTAAGATATAACAAAGTACATTCTACGCTTTCGAAAAAAATTGAATTATACATTACATCAGACAAAACCGAACTCCTAATTTTGACATGGTAGTGTTTTTCTAATCACCGAGTATTTTAACAACAATACAAACGTGCGCTCTGCGCGAACCAATCGTGTGGCATTCTAAAACCAATACCACTACATAAGTTGTGTAATACAGAGAGTGTTACTCACACTATTGCAAAATGTCTCTTCTGGTTGAACGATCTATAGTCGATGTTTTAGGAACGAGGTAAGCTTAACAAGGTACTAGTCCTCGCTCAACAGTCTGTTTTAAGACAATAATGTAATGTTATAGTAATATTCACCTCATCCATTAGTTTAACTGTTCTGTGATAATTGAGGGAACATATTTTTTTTTGGTGGGTTAAGTTTGTCTTCATCACGAGGTTTTCGGTTATTCTCAAGTAATTTGCATATGTAGTAAAAGTGGATAGTCAGTCATTGGTTTGGAATTGGTAAGTGCAAATGTCAAAAAAGAGCAAAAGTTAAGCGGCAGTCCACTGCGTGATACGGCGATGGTGGTTAAAGCACAATGCACTTCTATTTATGAGTACTATATATAGTCTTACATATACCGATACGCTGAAGTTCCACTCGTATTTCAAAGTATTTTTTTATTTTCGGCAAAAAATTATAAATCATAGAAACTTGTCTTTATCTCACAAAGAAATTGCAAAAATATTCAGGTAGTCCGGCTATGAAGGGGAACATACCCGTAAAACCTTATTGAATGGTATTCACAGAATGTGTATTGTTTGAATTTCGGAGAAAAACATTCCATTTAGGGGCTTGCATTTTTTCAGTCCCGGGTTTAAATTTCACATAAAATATAGACTCGTTTTCGTCAAGTTGTTTAATATAATAGACGATTCGTGTTTGAAGGAAAGGTAAATTATTGGTTAAAAGGAATAATTAAATGAGTTTGCAGTGCATGGTGTGTGATGAAGAGGTAGCCAAAAGAAAGCAAGGCTAGATCAAATAAACCAATTTTTAAATCAATTTGAAATATGTGTGAATCTGTTTCCTGTTTTTTTTTTGTAAATCTAATTAAACAAGCCTTTTAAATTTAAATCTAATAATTAAATGCAAAATAATAACATCGTGATTTGATGTGTCTATATATTAATATTATTATTAAAAATATGTATGTATAAAGTCAATGTGTAAGCATACAAATGTCAAGTGAAGATCAAACAGAAGCTATAAATAAATTGTTTGAGAAATTTTAAGAGAAATATCTTTGCTCTATTGACTTTGTTTTCTATGTCCTTTTATAATTATTATTATTAATATAAGATTGCAACCTCCGAGGTTTAGTTGATAAGACGGTTGTCTCTCAGCCCGATGGTTGCAAGTTCAATTCTCGTTGGAACCCAGAAAAAAATCACGTCTGGTTTTCATTTGATGCCTATTTAACATAACATATTTGTGGTTGAACGGAATATATTTTCACATGGTAATAATCCCGTCAGGTTGTAATGTTTACAATGAAAGTGTAATAAAATACAAAAACTTGTAAAATGCAATAAACCATATCTTCAAAACATGTTTTATTGTATATTGCAAGATATTTAATTTTAATGGTTTAGCGACTGCTATCATATGACGAAAATCACTTACAAACAGCGTGATAATTTTATTTTTAAGATCGGTTTTAATTCTTACTCTAGGCAACTAGAAACTGCTGAAATGCGCATGCTAAGATGGTCAGCTGATGTGTCCCTAAGAGACAAAATAAAAAGCTCACGCATTCGTGGAAGCCTCTAGGTGTTACATACATCAACAGCAAGATGGAGGAGAGGCGATTGAGATGGTATGGGCACGTTGGACGCAGAGCACCCGATCACATTGTGAACCAGGCAATCTACATGGATCTTCCTCGAATAACAACCAGAGGAAGACCAAAGAATTCGTGGGTGGTGCAAAAAGATAACATGATGCAGAGGCACGGCCTTGGGGACGTAGTCCGGGACAGAAGAGCATACAACCTGAGGACGAGGAGAGCTGACCCCAACAGTCTTCGCAGACAGTGAGTTGGGATGGAGCCAGGGGGAAGAAGGATAATTGCAATTCATCCTTTTTTTTAATATACGAGTATGCTAAATAAATAACATCAATAAGGCGATATCCTAATTACGGCGACAAACGTAACAAAATATATTAATCTAAGAATATAAATAAATACACATGAAACCTGAATATATGATTTCAAAGACGTAAAAAAATTACGGTTTTTTAAGTTTGTTCATTGGTTCAAAAAATACTCGTAATTTTGTTACTATTGTACATTATTATAGATCTTGCGTCCATCGTTGCTGCTATCCTATTCACTCTTTGGTGTGTTGCTACTGAAAGAGAAATTCTTTCGGACAGTTCTTTCTTCGTCACAATGTGACGTCACATGTTTTCGCTCGGACGCTGCTATATTTGATGGACATGAATTATTCTTAATTTCTTTTTTGAGTCTTTTAAAAATTAATGATTATAAATGAACGTCACACAAATTCACTTTACTCAACGTAAAGCAGAATGTTTAACATAAAATATCAATTTGTAATGAATTTTTATCAAACACTGTTTATTCCACTTTTTTGTAACGGTATAACCCTACCGGTTTCAAGGCTTTCACCTCATCTTCAGGGGAGCACAAACAAGACTAAATTATGTTCGAACTGGTACCGATATACACGCTTCAACGGTTGGGGACTGAGGGGTGAGGGAGGCATGGGACGATTTCGGCTAAGAGCGGAGAGATTTTTGGGATATAACTGTTTACCAGATGTTCGGATCGATGTACTGACTTAGAAATTTCTAGGGCCTTTAATCTGTCCAATTTATTTCCGTTACTACTGATATGTAAGAATTTGACATCATAGATAGAAAAAGTATGGTTTTCACGGTGACAATGACTAGCTATTTCAGAATAAATTCGAGGATTTGTTAAGGCGGATTTGTGTTCACGAAATCTCTTTTCAAAAGATCTTCCTGTCTTTCCTATATATATAAATTATCACAGTCAGCACATAAAAGTTTATACACACCACTGTTGCTAAGTATTCCATTTTTACCTTTCCCATTAAATAAGAGTTTCCGGAGGTTAAAATTAGTGTAAAAAATTGGAAATACATGTTACAAAAAAGTGGAACAAACAGTGTTTGATAAAAATAAATTACAATGTCTTTAAACCTCCACAACGTTAATGCCTTAACTATAAACAACATAACATATCAAATCTTCAAACGTTTTTTGTAGCTATTTTTCCTGTAGTTTTCTTACCTTTTCCTGTAGTTTTCTTACCAGATATATTTGTGTAAACATATGCAGATGTGTGGAAATACGCAATCTAAAAATTGAAGCACCCACCTTATTTTATTATTATTTATTGTTATATTTTAATAGAGAGTGCGTATCCCGAGTTAAAGCACTCTTGAAAGAACCTTTTTTTTATCAGAGTAATACAATATATTGTACAAATATTTGTCCAGGCTTTACCTATATACACATTTATTTAATAGAGAGTGCGTATCTCGAGTTAAAGCACTCTTGAAAGAACCTTTTTTTTATCAGAGTAATACAATATATTGTACAAATATTTGTCCAGGCTTTACCTATATACGCATTTATTTAATAGAGAGTGCGTATCCCGAGTTAAAGCACTCTTGAAAGAACTTTTTTTTTATCAGAGTAATACAATATATTGTACAAATATTTGTCCAGGCTTTACCTATATACACATTTATTACTTAACTAATCTTAATTATATGTTATCATTTATGAACTTACTTAATCTTATTTTCCTACATGTCATTTTATTTTATTTTTTACAATCTTAATATATGATTTCTTGGAAATAATTAACACCTACATACAACTTATAACTAGATAACAATTCTTATACTAATTATTTAGCAAAAACAAGTCCATTCATTCAGGCTACTTGTATTCCATCACATTCACTCAGACCTTGGTCGTCCCAGCTAATACTGTAGGTGGACTAGTCAGGCAACAGATAATGCTTCGGGAGCTTGTGCTTATAACGGAAGGGTAGGTCGGATTTACTCTCGTAAGCCCCCAGGGCAGCGACTAAGGAATTGCTGTGGTTTTGTTGGCTTTTATATAATTTCACGGTCCAAGCGAGGATGTGGTGTTGTAGGGTTTCTTCTCGCTGTTCGGCGTGAAGTCGGGTAAGGTTTCTTCTGGGATGGGTGTTAAAAGATATCTTGAATGCCTTGTTCTGCACTCTTTGGAGTTTCAGGTGATTCTTGTTGCTCACACTACCACAAACGGGTGCAGCATATGTCAAGATATGACGAATAAGGGTTTTATAGAGGAGGGGCTTATTTTTGGGTGAAAGGAAGTTGCGTCGATGAAATATCGAACTGATAGCCTTTATGCCCTTGTGACCCTTCTGTCTGATGGTATTCAGATGGGTTTTCCACGCCAGTTGCCGGTCGAGGTATTTAACCACGTCCTACCACTCACTATTGAGGAAATCCTTCACCCTAAATGACGCTGTATAAATTTTCCTTTTTTATTATTATTAAATAAAATCCAATTTAAAAGTCATTTTAGCAGTCAAGCAATACATAAGTGAACTAGAACACAATAATTTGAACGTCATCTGAATGTTTACTTTTCCTAAATAGCAGCTGAATAAACACACTAAAGTCAATACAAATTTCAATCCTATATGAGGCTTGAATTTATAGTTGACGACCGTAATACTAATTACGATATCTCAACTATTTTATTCTGAATAAATATTATTAAATTATGTATTTTTTAGTAGCTTTCTTTAAAAAAACTTAGTCATGTAGTTTCATTACTCAATTCAAACTTAGTCTTTCTAACGAGACCAAAAAATATATATAAAGTATGAGTGGAAGGCGTATTAGAAAAATACCAATGAAAGTATTGTTGGATCAAGTGCATGATATTTTGAAAGAAGGAAAAATAAGAAGTAAGATAAATTGTCTAATATTTTGAGAGAAGGAAATGTTTTGGTGAGTGACGAACTGGGCATATTGAAGAATTCTGCTGTTTAGATATTATTTTCTTAGATTATTGAAGAGTTACGAAGGATATCGAAGACGTTTAGCGTTAGGAAACAAATTCAACGGGGCATCAAAACATATACACTCGATCTGGAGAGTAAAAAAATCATCCAAGATGATAGTCCACGACAGTATTTTAGTAACAACTTTGATGCAAAAAAAAACTAATAGTGACTGGAAAAATAAAGGCTAGTTGTTGAAAAATAGTTCATTGAATTTAAATTTTATATAAATAAGACAACAAAATTTTACAATAATAAATTTCAACCCTTGAATGATTTTTGGCTCGATTAAACACTTGTGAAGACATCGATATCGTTTACGTAATACATTTAAGAAATACATTTTATAATTCTGTTTCTTGCTGTAGAAAAGCAAAGAAATAATTAAGGCTGGGAAAGTTACGATACTCTCAAAAGTATTTTTAAGGGAGCATACTTTTTAGGCCCCAATGCACGTTTCAAGTGTATGAATTTAAATAAATGAACATCATTTCGTGCGCCAAAAATCTCCAACGTGGTCCAGCATCTTTTATTGCATAGCTCTTGCCTCAATTTAGCTCACCTTTTTGTAGCCAGTAGTCGGTGTTCCAAAGATTTTTGCATAAATTAACTATTTTATATGAAGCGTATCTTTCCCATGGATTTATTTTTCGTTTTCAGGTTGTATCCAAAAAGTAAAATATAAAAGAAACTGATTTAAAAGTTCGTCTGGTAAAATTGTTGTTGCTTCTCCACTTGTTGTATTATTTCCAGCACATACCATGATAAATTATTTATGGGTTACCTGCCTACTTAAGTGATTCTAAACCCGAATGCTCAATTAATGGGACCGAAGACAATTTTGTCTCACGGCCACACTTTTCAATATCTCATCATCAACAATTCGGGTGGACTTGAGAGATACTACACAATTAATTATTTATTTATCAATGTCATGAATACATCTGGTGGATTTATTTATTTATCAATGTCATATGAATACATCTGGTGGATTTATTTCTTTATCAATGTCATATGAATACATCTGGTGGATTTATTTCTTTATCAATGTCATATGAATACATCTGGTGAATTTATTTTTTTAAAACAATGTCTTCCAATTAACAAACATTTGTTTGTTAATTAGACTACTCGTACATATTATCTGAAAGCTTTAATAATACTCGTACATATTATCTGAAAGCTTTAATAAAACTCGTACATATTATCTGAAAGCTTTAATAATACTCGTACAAATTATCTGTAACCATGTCTCAAATTTATAGGAAAATATTTTTTTCTATATACAGTGAAACCCCGTTTTTACGTTTTTGAAGAGACTGATAAAAAAACACGTAATTGGAGGGAAAACGTAGATTCAGTGCTAGAAAAAAAAATGAAGATAATTTTTTATTTAGATAATCACGCAAATCGGATTTTTTTTTCAATCGATTCGCGATTTTTTTACTATCGTAACCAATGTTGTAATGGGTATCCCCAAATCACGCGCGAGCGAAACACGTGAACCAACATGTTAATTCACTTTTTCGAGCATTATCCTTTTCTCTTGAATCGATAATATTTTTCTGAGACATTATTTGAAGGGATTCAACGAAAAATGAACAGAAATGAAAAAAATGTAAATTGAAACACGAAATACACGACAATTGACAATTAAAATTGTATGTACACGACCGACACGTTTAAAACACAAGCATAGATTGACCAAATATATATACAGTCTGCCTGCCTCTGATTCGCTAAATTTTCCACCAATTTCCAATACACGACTCGTGTAACCTTGACCGTGAGCGCTGCAGCTGCACACGTGTCTATAAATAGAAGCAACATATTTCTGCTTCCTAATATTCATTTCAAATATTTTAAATCGTCACGCATTTAATTAAATATCTTTATAAATTGATTTGCATTTAAAAAATTTCAAACGTAAATTGCGGGAAATAAAAACGTTAAAGCGGGTACTAAATGTAATAAAATAAAACGAGATTGGAAAAATTGAACGCAAATAGCGGGAAAACGTGAATTCCGGGCACGTGAAAACGGGGTTTCACTATACTTGCGATTATGTGTAAAGAATTCGGAATAATCGTTATGAATTAAAAATGACGTTTATGTCAATATTAAAATTATATGTAATTCAACAAATGTTACCATTGCATCACTTTGAAGTAATCATTTGTTACATCATTCTGAAAAACGAAATATTCAATTGATATGAAATAATCCCTTGTTACATAATTCTGAAAAATGAAATATTCAATCGATAAAAAAATTCTAAAATTGTTATCTAGAGCAGTGTTCCCCAACCGGTGGTCCGCGGCCCGGTGCCGGGCCGCAGAGACTTTCCGCCGGGCCGCAAACAGTATGTCAAATTTTAAGAAATTCGCCATGCTAAAATATTAAATATAGGATTTTTCGCTTGCACGTTGACTTTCATTTTTAGTAATTGTTAAATAAATATAATTGGTATGATAATGCGACACGATGGTCGCTGGTTTTCTCAGAATGGACAGTCATAAATCTTCTCAGATACACTTAGGGAGAACGGAAATATTTGCTCTTGGATCGTGAACTCGGATGCAAAACCCTACCTAAATACGAGTATATTTCCAAGAATTACATAATATTTAATTGTTTTCATTTTGGAATGGACCGGTGAGAGTAACAGTACATACAAGTAAAATAATGTCACAGACAGCACTACAGCCAAGAATATCCAATATATTAGCAAAGATGCAACAACAGGTTTCGCATTAGTTTGTTGAAAAAACCCCATTTTTTTGTTACATTTTAATTGTATTAGACAATGTTACAATTAAAATTGTTGAACTGTAATATGTATATTTGTTAATTTTAGTTACATACTCGTATGTCCATCTGTCACAATATAAGATTAAAAAAATATTAAATAAAAAAACCATTTTTATTTCAGGTCCGCGAATTTTTTTTCCTTTTTTTACCGGTCCACAGGTCTAAAAAGGTTGGGGAACACTGATTTAGAGCAATTGTAGTAAAAATGATACGCATATTTAAAAAAATCACACACCTTTTGTTGACTCTCTGGGGACACTTATTACCAAGAGTATTTTTGATAACGTAACGTATTATTATCTTTTTCTGCAAATATTTTTTTTAATCAATATTTAGTGAGTAAAAAATATATGAATGGTGTGACTCCAAAAGATTTTTTATGAATGGACTTTATATTATTGATATACTGCCCTCATAAGCAAAATGCAGCTATTAGTAAAAGTTAAGTTTTGAGGAAACTGTACTTTCATGTTTTTCATTGCTGCTTAAAAATGTCGTGATTCATAAACAAAAAAACAGTAAAATTGATTTAATTATGTGGTTCATAAGCAAAAGTGCAGCAAACGCTTAGGCACTTGCTGTCTTTTTGCTTATGAATTACATTTTACTGCTTTTTTGCTTAGAAAAACGTAGCATTTTGTAAAATTAAAGAAGACATTATGTCGATTTTTGTATTGAAATAAATGGTTTTCTGTATTTTTTTTTATGAATCACGGTTCAGAATTTGATATGGGATATTGCCTCATACTTAGTTAAATTTCTGATTTTTTCCCGTTAGCTGAGTTTTTGTTTATGAGGGCAGTGTATTATACTTGTATTTTTAGTGTTCTATATTATTGCTTGCTTTGAAAGTTATAATTATATAAATTTATTTATTTTAAATTGTTTAATCCAACACTGTTTATTCCACTTTATGTAACGGTATAACCCTACCGGTTTCAAGGGTTTAACCCAGGGCTGTGTATTATAGCAATCAATTTTACAAAAACAAATGTTAATGAACTTCTACTTTCAATAAACACACTTACCTGCCATTTTTTTCAATAAACACACTTACCAATATTTTTATATCCAAAAATGAATAATAAAACACGCGTCCAATCAGTGTGACAGTCAACATTCACCTGAGATACCTGGTGGCATTTTTGCATTGTAAAATATTAGTACACATATGTGATGACAGGGATTGATCAAACTAATTTTGATGTATAATGCTAGAATGAACGTTTAAATCTGGTGGTACAAATTTGTACCGTCAGATGGCAAAGGGATGTACTTAAATGCTTTTCACAGAACAACGACGATATTCTCTTTTTACGTCATCATAATGTTGTAATAAATTTTATTTAATAATCTTATTACTTAATTGATTTTTGTAAATATAACAAATATATATATATCTCGTACTAGTTGCAGCCCGTGAAATATTCACGGAAGTAAAACAAATTCTACATTTATGAAAATACATATTCATAAATGTAAAATTTGTTTATCTATATCATTTATACATCGTCCCCTTTTACACCGGTTCAAAAATTGTTAGCTAGGTATTTAAAATTCATTCAGTATCACGGACCCACCGAGATTCAAATTTCGAATTACTTTCGCAGAGAATCTAAGTATTCCTCTCTCGCTCTCTTGTATTCAAAATTCAATTCTCGTATTCTTTCTTTACCGACAACCGCCGTATGGGTTTTGACCTACTTATATTATGATTTTACTTGAAGGGTGATAATTTAAATTATTTACCTAACAATGAGTTTGTGCAATATAACATTCCATTCTTGTATATTTTCTCTACATTTTCTATACTTGTTTCATCCAACTTTGTTTTTCTAATAGAACTTTTTTTAAAATTTTGAGTAAACAAAAAACGGTATTTTTTAAGCCTAAAAACACCGATACTTTTTTAGCCTAAAAACACCGATACTTTTTTAGCCTAAAACACCGATACTTTTTTAGTCTAAAAACACCGATACTTTTTTTATAAAACTTTCATGTTACGCAACGCAGGTTTGTCTATAAGTATTGCGAATTTGTAGATTTCGTTTCAACAGACTTCCAAGGGCGTTCATAAAATTACTTTAACCTCGATATTACGATATTTTACCGATAAAAATATACATGTCTTTAGGTTAATGTCGAATACGTGATTTGCTAGTATTAAATTATAATATGTTAGATATTGTGGCCATGAGTACAAATAATTTGCATGTTTTTCTTTTAATTTGAAAAAAAAAATGCTCAGGTTACAATGTAAAAAACAGTCTTTTACGTTGATGCATAGGGGAACTACGGTATTTGCTAATAATAATTTAAAGTTAACACTACAATTATCAGCTGTTTGTAAACTATAAATTTTATAAGCAAAAATGAATATATCCGTTAAAACGTAAAAAAACACAATCAACGGAAATGTTGCAAGCCGCTGTAGAAAACGCGATTAGAGTTAAACGCGGTTTGGGTAAAACCCACCTCAAAAATTGACAACTTTTCACTGCTAGATTTTAACGTTATATGTATTATTTTAAAAAGGAAAATTATGTGCAAATACCAAAATTCTTGTCTTAATATGTGTATATATAGATTTAATATGCCCATGTAACGGTTATTTTCTACTTCGATTAATAAAAAAAACTTTATGAAATATTTGTTTATCTCTTCCTTCCCTGTGATGTGTAACTAATACACATTGCTTCTAAAAACTTTAATATCTCTATAAATATAATAAATACTGGCTTCAGATTTGAGGTATTCCTTCGTAATACATTTACGCATTGAATGAAAAAATAATATTAATAATAATTAGCACTTATCGGCCACACCAGAGATATTTTGTGAAAATCGGGAATAAATTCACCGATACAATCAAACGTGTGCTACTGTGTGACGTAGGTATATTCATTCTAAAAAACGCTATGGGGGAGAAAGCGACGCTATTCACGTCTCACTCTCACTCTCATTCGGTATATGGGAACGCAAGAAATATAATTTCATTTCGCAATTGTGTTTCTTCCTTCGAGGAATAACATACACATTGTTAGTCCGTCCCAGGTCTCATTAGCTCTTGGGCATCCATGTGAGGTGCTCTCTCCGTTTTGTGAACGTTGACCGATGTTTTATTCATGTTTTCAGCAATTAAATTTCAATTATTGTCACTTTTGACTTCAAATTTAATTAATTTAAGCGATTGGCTATGAATATTCTTATTTTTCCGATTTTAAATCGCTTATTGTGTATTGAATACACAGCTCCGAAACGCGAGGATGTTTTTACCTCTTCAGACCTGGCATCTTATAAAGCGGACACAGAGTTTATATGCACTTTGTAAACCACTTTGTGGTGTATTTCTGATCCTAATGATAAAAAATTAAATGTATTGTACTTTATTATCGACTTTGAACGTTTTTTGCGCCATCTATCTAAACTAATATGACGTAATGTTGCATTTATTGTAAATAATACACTAGCAAGCAAGAATATTTCTTAAAATCCTTAGAGTTCATTCAGGTCCGAAGAAGTTTAGTAAGATGAAGAAGAGTGTGTGTGTAAGGAAGGTTTTGGGCATGTAGAACGAATGAATGAAGAAACAATAATAAAACACATATATGTTATAGCGTAGATATGAGTGGAAGGCTTGTGAGATGTAGACCAAGGAAATGATGGTTGGATAAAGTAAATGATATTCTGAAAGAAGGAAACGAAGAAAATTATAGAAAACTTAGAGGTTTTGTGAGAAGGGGTATGAATCTGGAAAAGGCTAAGGATGTTAGTCCCAGTCTCTGCCTACTCCGATAAAGAATTATTGTACGTATGGATGAAGAGTTAAAACAGAGAAGGGAAATTAAGATTAGGTTGACAGATCATGAAAATGACTAAACCGAGTTGAAAAATATCACGTTTTTTTTTTAAATATATAATCTGGTTAAATATATAATCTGGTCTTCGTCATTGATCTATTTAATGAGTTCATCAATGTTTTTTATGGCATCTATCTTCTTCATAAACGTTTAAAATTTATATGTTGGTGAACGTTGATAAAGAGAGAGATTTATAGCTAATAAGGCGAAGGGAAGTATAGGCGAAATAAAGAAATTGGTGTGTGAATGGGAAACCGGGTAAGGAGGGGACTATTAATGAAATTGACCTAATTGTTTAGATCAGGTGTCTCCAAACTTTTTAGCCTAAAGGCCACATTGACTCATCCACTAAGTCCCAAAGGCTAAGACCTAGCTAGCTCATTATACCAACATACTGTAGTTTTTGAATTATGCGTGTATTTTCGTATTGGGCCGGCGAGTGAAATATCTATGGCGCAGGGCTAGGGGTGGACTCAACTCCGTTCGCAATTTCGGTTGGTACTTACGGGCAAATGTCAAGGACATTTCATTGCGGCGGAGATAGCCGATGCGTGAAAAGCGAAATATAGTGCGACTAGTGTATTTTGTGACTAGTTTCTTAGTGAAAATACAGTGTGTTTAATTTAATTAAAAGTGTCTTAATGATAAACCCAGTGTATTTTGTTTACTCAGAACCCCTGCTCTTAATAGTATAATTGACATTATTTTGATTTGAAATTACGTCACCTTTGTGTGGATTTGTATAAATATGGAAAAGAAACGAAAGATGTATAGTGAGTGCAGAACATTTAAAGAGCAATAGGTATATCAATATTTCGTGTTTGAGTCAAGTAATAAGGCAAGGCGCATAATTTGCAATGAATTAACTGATGAGCATTTGAAGTCGCTGCTGATAATTTCCACTAGTAAACTTGATCCACAACTACAAACAATTGTCAGTGGAAAGTTACAGGTACAGAAATCTCATTAATCATACATAATTATAATGTTTAATTTCATTATGTGAATTACGTATGTATGTCACTTATTGTAAGTTTTTAGGATAAATCTCATATCATTAATTACAGTCAAAATGTTCAATTTCATTATGTACGAGAATATCAGTTATTGTGTTTCTTAATTGGTCGTTAAATAAAAACATCTGAATATTATTTTGCAATTGATATTGTAAATTTTACAATGTAATCAAAATAAACTATGACGGGCCGGATACCGGGCATATCCAGCCCGCTGCCGCGGGCCGGATTGGTGGTGCTTGCGGGCCGTAGTTTGGAGACCCCTGGTTTAGATTATTGAGACCTAATATCCTTTTTCTAATTACGAGAATTTCTAAGTTATCCAGCCGAAATCTCCATTCCTTATGTAAGGAATCTGCAAACTGCGATCGATATCAAACGAATGGTGTTTCTCAATCAAGGTTTAAGCTAATTACACTACTACACATGAAGAGGTAACAACATTATCACACATCTACCGTTTGTGAGTACCCGACTGGGTACTCTTTTATATTTTCTTTCTTTCAGGTACCATCAGGAGTCAAACTCGAATATTTGGTGCGTGTTATGCATCTTCAACTAGATCTGAGCAAGTTGTCGCCTTTACAAATAAAGGGGTAAACTATATATAGGTACAATTGACCTCATCAAGCCTTACGCCTTTTGCGTTGAATAAAACGGCATATTTTTCGCTTACACCCACTCTAGACACAGCGTATCATTAGATAATATAAGAAAGAAGAAAATATTTTTCACTACGCTGACTAAAATGAGTATCTAAAGAACAACAATTTGTAATTCCACAACGTCAATGCGTATATTTCGTCATTAGATTATTTTGTGGCGCCACAAAAAACACGAATGCTCAATAATAGAACGTAAACAGATGCAAATTGAATTAACTATTTTTAGTTATGGCGTCTTTTGTTAAAATTCAATACATTAAACAGTATAAATAGTTTACATTCCCTCGTATTGATTAAATAAATTATATTCTCCAAGTCGATGGAGAGGAGAATTATTTACATTCTGCATTCCGTTTCTAACAACCCAGGCTTCCAATACGGGTAGGATTTAGATAATAAAAAAGTAAAATTGTTTAGCAGAATTAGAATTATATTTTGCTGAATTCAACCAATTACGTATGTGACACAATCACAACATTTAACCTGTTCACCGCTTTAAAAATCAAATTCCACGAATCCTGTGCGCGGCACAATTTCAGCGTTTTTTAATTTCTAAGTTTAAACACATATTTTGTTACGAACCACTGATATTTGATTACAACACCAAGTAAACATGACACTTAAGTAATTTTCTGATAATAAATAATAGTCATTACTCTTAAGGAGACTCATTAAATAAAGGAGATAAACTAAACATTACGTAAAATAAACAAAGGAATGCTACGATCAAATCGATGCTTCATGACACTCACCCGATCAAATGCATATAGCACTAGTAATGTTTATTTACGTAAGAGAGACTTAGTAATGTTTATTTACGTAAGAGAGACTCATCGCAGGACTCGATCCGCGCGACAGGTCGTTAATGCTGGAAATATTGAGAAACCAAAAAAATTCGGCGCTCTGTTTATTCAACAATATCTCATAAACTAATATATTATTTGACAAGGTTTTCAGAGATGTCGCTAGAATAAAGATTATTTTAAATTTTAGTTCAATTTTTATTCCGGTTTTGTGTAATTTTTTTTAAGTATTTGTGATTTGAAACTTGGATTGTCGTCAGATCACAGGCGTTTGTGCTTCCCGCGGGGAACACGTTAAACTATTGATCAAGTGTTATTTTTCTAAACAGTCAAATTGAATTGACGAAACTTATTTAAACATTAAGGATATGAATTGTAAAATAGATTGAAACAATCTATAATTTCGAATGTCTAAGGCCTCGGCCACACAGGTAGGAGCCTCGCTTGATGCTTAGAGCTATGTTGCGAGCTAGGCGACATATCCTAGCGAACCAACGTACCGCATACTATCGCAGTGGCCACACTGCACGCTTCACGCCACTTTGCATGACGATTAGTCATCGAGTGAATCTCCTAGCGAACAGACGTGTTAGTTAATTTACAAGATGGCGGAAGTTTTAATGACAGCTGTGTATAAAAGGGAACCTTTTTGGAACCCATCGAGCAAATTATAGAAAAATGTACCTGTAATAAAATCACTTTGGAATGAAGTTGAACAGAAAGTAAATAAAGATGGTAAGTTGTAATGAAATTGATTAGTTTTGAGAGTGACATCGTGTGTTGACTCAACCGCTCCCAACTGTCAAATGAATTTGTGCGTAGCACTTTGGTGTGGCCAGGCATGAAGTCATTGGTACATGAGTCACGTGAAATCTAGCTTAGCACCTAACGAAGCATTTTAGTGTGGCTTCGGCCTTAGTGAATATTTTTAATTTCCATAATAATTTGTTGCTAAAGCATTTCAAAAAACGTGTGTACAATATAGAGACCAATAATTACCCCACGAGGTGTCGGCTTTAAATTTTTGATACTCATATAACATATTGAAATATTAATTATATTGGAATATTAATCATATGTTCTTGGTTGCTCTCCTAACAAATCGACTTAATTTGATCGAAGCATTACTTTCGTAACAACGATACAGTAGGTTATTCCTTGTTATAGAGCATGATTTTCAGCCACCTCGTGAATTGTAGAAATCTTGCCCCGTATATTGGTTTATTATCCGCTAGCTGTTGCACTTTAACAAGCTCACAACCTTGACAGATCCAACCCTAAGTTCCGATGGGAAAGATATTGTCTAAGACGATCGGCTGATTTAATTGCATGCAACCTTTCGTTGGACAGAGTTTTATATAGTGATATTTTTGTGTTGCTTGATAGTAGTAGACGAATTAATAATAAAAACATAAAAACTTCAGTTTAGTTCGATCCCTTCACACGCTGTTGTTATGGGGGATAAAAACAATACTCATTCAGCGCGATATACACTAGAAAATCGATATTTTTTATGAGCACAACGTCACGAAGTGACGAAGAAGGAACTGACCAAAAGGACTCCTCCTCCAGTGGGGACACACCTGCCGGGATAATTCCGCTTGAAGAGAATCTC
The DNA here is from genome assembly GCA_949825065.1 of Odontocerum albicorne. Lineage (NCBI taxonomy): Eukaryota > Metazoa > Arthropoda > Insecta > Trichoptera > Odontoceridae > Odontocerum > Odontocerum albicorne. The sequence continues at coordinate 6,805,067 of OX463843.1, forward strand.
GAAATCGGAGGTAGAAATACACGTCGCGACGGTTAGTGTAAAAAGTGAAATAACAAAGTAAATTAATTTAATATATTCTAAAATAAAATCTTTTCGATTGTTCGTATGTTCAATGGGACTTCAGTGCAAGTGGATTGGGTGTTTGTTGTTTAATATTATATATGAGTGAGATTCTTTTTCCGTAAATCGAGGTAAACAAAACTATTGCGTGGGCGGCTACGAGTTTAGAATAGGGGAGTGAGATTTGGGTCTGGCGACCAGCTGGCGTGGGTGGCGGTCTGACATCCAGACACCGCGACGTCGCGACGCGTAGGCACTTCACTCGTGAATAAGTCTTGCGTCATGCACACCCTAAATTTCGACGCCTACAGACTGATGTGCAACATTTTTTTATAAGGATTCCGGTTTCGATTACCAACAAGAACAAATAGATGGAATACTTAGTAAAAAAAAGCCTCTTTATGCCTCTAGTGTGCCATTAGATTATTTCGGGTGTCCATCGGAAATCTGACATTCTGGCTACGTGTCCTGCCCATCGTCAACTCATTTTCTTGCACACCTTTGTTACGTCTTCTTTCTTTGTTTTGTTGCGAATCCGGGTGTTTCGTTTACGGTATCTTTTTGTATATGCCAACATACTCGTACATCTCTCCATGCTCCTTTGTGCTGTCTAGAGATTTTGTGTGTTCTTTGCTGTTAGCGTCCATATCTCAAGATAAATAACGGAAAATACATTTGAAATAGAAGCTATCAAAATGTCTGGGCTCATCTTATATCTCCCCGGCCGAGATACACCCCACCAATATCGGGGGAGCCCGGCTGCGAGGACATCAGATGCTTTTCATCCCACACCCTCTTAATTGTCAATTTTGCTGAACAATCTCCATAATTAAATGACATTGATATCTGACGTTGTTAGAATTATTGACTCTTGATTAGAGAATTAAAGTTCGATCAATTTGATTCGTTATTATTTTGTTAAATTAATCAAAAAAATCAAAGAAAAATATATTAATATTGAAAACTGAAGCGTGTCCTGTACACACTTAAACCCAAAATTTAAACTTTTCTATTTTAATTATCCTTAGATCTTCTAATAATCGACAGTGAGTTCTATTCTATTCTATTCTCAAGATTTTGATCAACATTATTATTGGTTATATTTAACATTGAGTTAATAAGGCCTGAAATAAATTTGAAAGAATTTCAATTGAAACTAAACAAAATGACATATGATTGAACTAATAAAAGCTTTTTAAAATAGTACACTTAACGCTCCAAGTACAACCCGCATATTAAAAGGGTTCAAATAAGATAAACAATGGGTGATATTTGATCAATTACTATTTTATATTATTTAATTGTAAGCAATCAATGAAAACTTTAAAATCGTTCAATCTCTGAATATGCTAGTTTAGAGAGATAATACGTTTTTAACGTAAATTCGATCACATTACTTAATTTCAAATTCAGTGATAGCTAATTAATATCGAATATTATCACTAAACAAATGGATTCTTTCGCGAATCAATTTTAAATAATCAATTTTTAACGTAAATTCGGTCACATTACTTAATTTCAAATTCAGTGATAGCTAATGAATATCGAATATTATCACTAAACAAATGGATTCTTTCGCGAATCAATTTTAAATAATCAATTTTTAACGTAAATTCGGTCAAATGACTTAATTTCAAATTCAGTGACAACTAACTTCAAATACAGTGAACTAATATCGAATATTATCACTAAACAAATGGATGCCCCGCGAATCAATTTTAAATAAAATTTCCCCTCAACATCACCACGAAAGAGTATAAATAGTACACATCATCATGCCATCTCCCTGTCGGGGTAGGCAGAGAGGACAGAGCTAACCCACACATCTTTCATCTCTTCTACATATATACATCTTTTACGATTTGTCTGATTTTCTACGTTTCCTTATTTAAGTATATAATTCACTTGATCCGACAATACTTTTCTTGGTATTTCTTTACCGCGCCTTCAAATCATATTTGCACTATAAATTTGTTTCGATAGTCTTTCATAATTCATTCGTTACACTTGCCTAAACCATCTAAGAATGCTTTTCCTCATCTTACATCATATCACTTATTTGATCCAACCATACTTTCCTTGGTCTTCCTCTCTCACGCCTTCCACTCACATCTGCACTTTATATCTGTTTTAGTACTATTTCTTCATTCATTCGTTCCACATGTCCAAACCAGCTCATCATCAACCTTAAGTTCACATTCATCCCTTATCACTCCATCCCGTATTCCGTCATACGTTTGTAGGACACCTACCTAGTAAATAAATAATTGTCAAAATAATAAGTGAATTGTTAAACACAATTAAATTAAATTAATTATTGTTAATAGTAAACATACAGGGTCAATGACCGATGAAGCATTCATATATTGTTACACGCTACGAGCAACAACAATGTTTACTATTTACAGTGTTTGCGACTTGGCTAGCCATCTCCAAATACAAATAATTAATCTACCACCAATTCATGCGCTAGAGCAAGGCAGATATGTATCGCGAATGTATTCACTCATTTGTATAAATTGTCCGCGCGCCGAGAAATAAACATATTAGTATTGTCATTCATTCAACTGTCAAGACTTGTTATTTATTTACCCGCTGTCCACTTATCGTTTTATATCCGCATTCCTGAGTCTATATTCATTGAATACAAATCAAGATCATCATGACTTATAAAGATAAGCAATCCGCTATATCGATGACTCTGAATGAGAAGTAACGCAAAATCGACTAAAACGAAGATAGCGATGTCGATATCAAAATCATCAGCACGTCCTAATAGGACACATGCTACATTGATAACGACCATCGTTACACGTTACATTGTCACTCCATGTATCCTTCTAAATGCATGCATTTCTACAGTATTCATTCGGTTCCTATCAGTATTTTACCACGTCCACGTTTCACTCCCATACATCAAAGTTGACACAAAAATACTATTTACAAAATAAGCTATTTTAAAAAAGCATTTGACTTGTTTTTAATTCATTTAGTTTAAATTATAGTCTTAAATAAAGTAAAGGTAAATAATAAAGATGTAATTTAATATACAGAGCTAATCAATTTTATAGTAAACTCAATTTATTTATAATATATTGAGAGTTTTTATTTAATCGTGAAGGTATACCCAGACCCTGCAATTAATCGATACTCGGAACAAATCTCACCTCCCCAATTCGCTGGTGACTCAGCGGTCTTACCTAACTATTTTCCCCAAAGCTCGGGGTATAACTTACAAAAAATAACGCCTCCATCCCCGAATTCCGGATATCCGATTGGAACATCCGTTTGAACGCCAAAAAATAACTACGTTGATATATTCTACAAATGTCAAATATTACTATGCCATTATGTATGAAAGAATCCACCAGGAGTCAATACATATATGATATATTATTAACAAATGGATCTCTGGTACTCTGATTTTATGTTATTTATGAACAGGAACAGAAAACTATTCGTAGAACGTAAATAAAAGAATAATCAAAGTTTTATCACATATGCAGTCCATATTTGTGATATTTCAATTTAACACATCGATAAAAAAATACAAATTATGCAGAATGAGGAACTTCGTATAGCGAGTGGATGGATCTCCTTGATATGTATTGGGTGTTAACATAAGTCGTGTCCGTTTTTTCCAAATTTAAAAATGAGCACCAAAAGTAAAACAAAATGGTAAAGGTTATACGTCATTCGAAAGCAAATTTTCTGCTCTACAAGATATTGCGTTTGCTTTTACATTACATATATTATTCTATTTGATTACAAGCCTTCGAAATGGAATGTCAAGTAGACGAAAGTAAGCATTTTCGACACCTTCTGTTCGCGTTCAATCGAGGGAATCAAGCTGCTCGCGATATTTGCGAAATGTACGGTGAAGATGCTTTGAATGAAAGGACAGCTCGTTGATGGTTTTTGCGTTTCAAATACGGTAATTTCGACCTGAAAGACATGGAGCGTTCCGGACGACCAGTGGATTTCGACGAGGACCGCTTAAACCATATTATTCATGAAGATCCCCTCCAAACCACCGTAGAATTGGCTGAGCAGATGAATTGTACTCACATGACTGTATACTGCCATCTTAAATCAATGGGAAAAGTCCAGAAGTTCGGCGCTTGGGTTTCACATGTTTTGAGTGAAAAAACACTAAATCAACGTTCGACAATTGATTTTTGTTGTTTTCACTCAAAACATGTGGACACTTTTCCCATTGATTTAAGATGGCGGCATACAGTCATGTGACTACAATTCATCTGCTCAGCCAATTCTACGGTGGTTTGAAGGGGATGTTCATGAATAATATAGTTTAAGCGAGGTGTCGAAAATGCTCACTTTCGTCAACTTGATATTCCATTTTGAAGGCTTGAAATCAAATAAAATAATATATGTAACGTACAAGCAAACCCAATATCTTGTGGAGCAGAACATTTTCTTTCGAATGACGTATAACTTTTACCATTTTGTTTTACTTTTGGTGCTCATTTTTAAATTTGAAAGAAAACGGATATAACTTATGTTAACACCTAATACAAAGACTTCTTATGACATTTGTTTTTTTTTAATGATCGATTGACCTTATACACTTTCCAATCGAATCACACAAATTCTCATTTTAACCCTATCCAATAATTTTCATGGTCGTTGCTGAATCTCGTAGTGAAGAATCTCCCTCGCCATTCCAACGTCAATTCAGTTAGAGTGTTAAGTTGTATCGTAGACATTTTGTTTCTTTTTTTATTTTACCTTCTTTAAGTAAGTGAGTCATTGCACACTAACAAACACCGGCTCACGCTGTACTGGAACCGATGGCACATCGAAGTGAAATAATGAGAACTCATGGGCATGTTTTATCATTTTTGAAGTGAAACTTCTATTGGCGCGGTAGGGCAAATTGGCCTGAACGTCACGAAAAGTGAAACGGCGTATTATGTTATTATTTTATCATTATTAAATATTTTATTTATTAATTATTTTAATATTAATAATTATTTATTATTAATAATAATTAATAGTATTAAGTGTAATTATATTACTATTAAAGTCATTTTTAAAATTATTATTATTTAATATTAAATGTAATATTTTTTGTTCATCTTAATATATTTAACATTTATTAATTTTATTTTATATAAAATTATTATATTTTATTTAATATTTATTTATTTAATATATTGTATAATTTATATTTAATATTTAATTATAATAATGTATATATGGTATATGTTATTATAATATTAATAATTATATTATTGTTATAATATAATTAATTAATAATATAGTATAATAATATTATTAATAATACAATGTAATAAAAATAATATAATAATAAATGGATTATTTAATAATTATTTAAAAATAATTAATAATAACATAAAAATATTAATATATTTATTATTGAAAAATATAAATTCATATTATTAAGTGTATTATATTATTATTAAAATTATTATTTATTATAAAAATGATTTATTTTTTATTAAAAATAAAAAAAGAATATTTTTTTGTTTAATTAAGAGAGATTTTCTTGAATTTAATTCCACATAATCATTTCCTAATCGTAAAAAAAATATAATAAAAATCGTTAACAAATGGAAAAAAATCAATGCATAAAATCAACTTTTCCTAGGAGCTAAGAAGTTTCACTTCTACCGCGCGAGAGTCTCACGCATCTGTTTTTTTTTAAATATAGATATGACTGAAGCTATCAGAATCCTTATATCCTCGAATACTGCGCGGAAAAAAGACGCTTGTGTCATTCAAAGGGCGAGGTGCATAGTGCGAGGTGCGAACCGGCGACCTTTCGTATGGGAGTCCAGTGCGTTACCGCGCGGATATGCACCACAAAAATAATATATTGCAGCTGTTAACTAAATCCTTGGACCATTCCTAATGGACTGGAAAGACACGTCGCCGACCATTCTGAACACAATAAGTTTTTTGCGTTAGTGATATTAGGACTATTTTAGTCAAGATCTCAACAATGGACATAATTTTTTTTCTAAGATAAAAATATATTCTATTTGTCATTCTTCCGACAGAGAGACGGTAGATCGAGTATCTGGGAACTAAAAAGTATACTTGTAAGTTAATATTAGTTTTTCCTATCTAAGAATATTAACAGTTAGCAAATATTTCAAAAAGGTAACTTACAATACTGCGAAAAGATTTTAATGAAATAAGGACGGGTATTATGCAAATTGATTCTAGCTTATCATCGTTACATCATAACTCACGTATTGCCGACGATGCTCAGTGAATATTAATAATTTCAAGTTATTTAACGGGTAGCTCGTGATTTATTTAATTTTATTTTAACCAAGGGCACACGTTAGAAAAGGCTTTGGGATAGTGAATTAGTATTTTGGGATAGTGAATTAGTATTTTGAGATAGTGAATTAGTATTTTGAGATAGTGAATTAGTATTTTGGGATAGTGAATTAGTATTTTGGGATAATGAATTAGTATGTATTAACTTTGTAAGGTTATTTAACGGGTGGCTCGTGATTTATTTAATTTTATTTTAACCAAGGGCACACGTTAGAAAAGGCTTTGGGATAGTGAATTAGTATTTTGGGATAGTGAATTAGTATTTTGGGATAGTTAATTAGTATTTTGAGATAGTGAATTAGTATTTTGGGATAGTGAATTAGTATTTTGGGATAGTTAATTAGTATTTTGAGATAGTGAATTAGTATTTTGGGATAGTGAATTAGTATTTTGGGATAATGAATTAGTATGTATTAACTTTGTAAGGTTATTTAACGGGGGGGCTCGTGATTTATTTCATTTTATTTTAACCAAGGGCACACGTTAGAAAAGGCTTTGGGATAGTGAATTAGTATTTTGGGATAGTGAATTAGTATTTTGAGATAGAGAATTAGTATTTTGGGATAGTTAATTAGTATTTTGATATAGTGAATTAGTATTTTGGGATAGTGAATTAGTATTTTGGGATAATGAATTAGTATGTATTAACTTTGTAAGGTTATTTAACGGGTGGCTCGTGATTTATTTAATTTTATTTTAACCAAGGGCACACGTTAGAAAAGGCTTTGGGATAGTGAATTAGTATTTTGGGATAGTGAATTAGTATTTTGGGATAGTTAATTAGTATTTTGAGATAGTGAATTAGTATTTTGGGATAGTGAATTAGTATTTTGGGATAGTGAATTAGTATTTTGGGATAGTGAATTAGTATTTTGAGATAGTGAGTTAGTATTTTGGGATAATGAATTAGTATGTATTAACTTTGTAAGGTTATTTAACGGGGGGGGCTCGTGATTTATTTCATTTTATTTTAACCAAGGGCACACGTTAGAAAAGGCTTTGGGATAGTGAATTAGTATTTTGGGATAGTGAATTAGTATTTTGAGATAGAGAATTAGTATTTTGGGATAGTTAATTAGTATTTTGAGATAGTGAATTAGTATTTTGGGATAGTGAATTAGTATTTTGGGATAATGAATTAGTATGTATTAACTTTGTAAGGTTATTTAACGGGTGGCTCGTGATTTATTTAATTTTATTTTAACCAAGGGCACACGTTAGAAAAGGCTTTGGGATAGTGAATTAGTATTTTGGGATAGTTAATTAGTATTTTGAGATAATGAATTAGTATGTATTAACTTTGTAAGGTTATTTAACGGGTGGCTCGTGATTAATTTAATTTAATTTTAACCAAGGGCACACGTTAGAAAAGGCTTTGGGCTAGTGAATTAGTATTTTGGGATAGTGAATTAGTATTTTGGGATAGTTAATTAGTATTTTGAGATAGTGAATTAGTATTTTGGGATAGTGAATTAGTATTTTGAGATAGTGAATTAGTATTTTGGGATAGTGAATTAGTATTTTGAGATAGTGAATTAGTATTTTGGGATAGTGAATTAGTATTTTGGGATAGTGAATTAGTATTTTGAGATAGTGAATTAGTATTTTGAGATAGTGAAATAGTATTTTGGTATAGTGAATTAGTATTTTGGGATAGTGAATTAGTATTTTGAGATAGTGAATTAGTATTTTGGGATAGTGAATTAGTATTTTGGAATAATGAATTTGTATGTATTAACTTTGTATTAAAATTGAATGTGGTTTATTATTCTTTTATAAATTAATTTATAACTTTTTCGAACCAGAAAGATGTTTTAAAAAACGTTCACGTTGTAAAAAAATCTATATAAAGAATAATATAGGGTCTTACAAAAGGAGCGGTTTTTTAAATTCTTGGATAAAACACAGATGGCGTCGCGAACTTGTTTGGGTCTTGTGACATTTGAGAAGTGTAATGTATGAAATTTATAAAAATGGAGTCGTATACAATACTGTTAACACGTTCAAATTGTTGAATTATTTTATGTAATGTAATCTCCGGAAACGGTGATGTTAATTGGCCACCAAGATCATGTGATCTGACACCGTTGGACTATTTTCTCTGGGGTTACGTAAAAAGCCTGGTCTATAAAAATGACCCCCGATCAATTCCTGAGCTGAAGGACGAAATTATTCGCGTTATTGGTGAGTCAGAACCGCAATTATGCTAAAATGTCATCGAAAATTTTGACAAAAGAGTCGATATATATGTGGAGCTACAAGAGGTGGACATTTGGCGCGTATTGTTTTTTATGTTTAAATGTCATACATTATATTTCAATGACCACTAAATAGTTTTTTTTTTAAATCAAAGCAAATTGTGTATTTTATTCAAGAATTAGAATTTTTTTTATAAAAAAAAAACGTTCAATTTGAAAGACCCTTTTCCTATGAACTGTAATCGATATCGCGGTAATGTATTTATTACAATATTTCCGGTAAATCTAAGACGGATCTAATCATTCCTGAAATAGTATATTGTATACGTTTAGTAACCGGTTCAAACCAGTCGCTTACGTAACGTATTTTCGCCAAATGTTTTGCACATATAACACGAGTTTAACATACATACGTATATGTGAATTTACGTAAATATGCAAAAATGACTGGCTTTATTTTGAATATCGAATAATCACTAATCAAATGTGTATTGATGTAGGGAACAAGGCCAACGGCGCACTTAGTACTATTATAGCAAATCTTCATAAATGGTCAAGTTAATGATATTTAAAAAAAAAAAAGAAACTTAGAAAGTCAGAGACATTTTGGGAGTTATTTTCTTTTTTTAACCTGGCGAGTTTATTGCCACGTGGCAATCTCTTCCAACCAACCAGAAAGATTTTTTTATAGGCCTTATATAGTTTTTATACTTCTTGTTGTGGGAGGGGTAAAGAATTTGTGTCGAGGTAATAAAGTCGGTCACTTTGTCCTCTCTGCCTACCTCGACGTGAAAATGATGTGAAAAATCATGTGATGGTGTACTATACTAAAAAAAATGTAGCATGTTCCCTGTGACGTTTAACAAATTTGCCCAAATACAACCTTGTAACGACGTTCAGTAATTTTAATTATTTTATCAACTTTAATATACTCGAAAGTCTCGATTCTAATAAATAGCAAGTTATTTAAGTAAATACATTACATAAAACTAACAATAATGACAAATTAATACATCTTGTTAAAAATTTTGACAGTTGTCAGACGAAGAAATGGTAGACCGAGGAAAAAGGAAGGGTATACATGGAGAAATTTCCACTGATGGAATATTAAGAATGAAGATGGAATATTGGTGTTGTCGCCTAACATGGAAATAACATCTTTGTAAGAGTGTCTGCAACTTGTCTCAGTGTGTATTTAATAAACATATATGCATACATATGTACATGTTATACGTGTATACTATTTGTATCTACGTTTTCAGTAGCATAAAATAGTTGAAAAACATTGTAAAATGTTTATATAATATGAGTACAATGACATCTTGATATATTCGTCTAAGAGTATATTCAACAAGTGTGCTTTTATATATTGTACAACTTTGATATTGAGGAAAAGTGGATGTAAGCAAAATTAAGGAAAATCAGTTTCTATGAGCGAACGCACATCATGGTTAAATTAACTGTCTCTTTTTGAAAAGAGTCACGAACTTATATCATATATTGGAATTATGTCCACTTCTCGTTAACACTTTGACGTTATGTTCACTTATCAAGATAAACTGAAGTTGTTGTATGAATACATAATACTTCAATGGAAAGTTGTTAACAAAATTCTCTTAACATATACGTGTATGTATACACAAAATGATATCCAAGGACGAAAAATATATCCAAAGAAGAAATAACTCTGGCAGATTTTATATGAAAACATGAATATTACAATTATTGAACAAAAACATTTTTATTTCTAGTTAAGGCATTCGCGTTGTGGAGGTTTAAAGACATTGTAATTTGTTTTATCAAACACTGTTTATTCCACTTTTTGTTTTGCACAAAAAGTGGAATAAACAGTGTTTGATAAAACAAATTACAAAATAATTTTTATTATAAGGTAGGCAAAGTGTATCTGTAATCTCCGTTTTATTCTATCTTGGCACACATATTTCGCTTCTGTCACGTCTAAACACCTTATCCTGATATAAAGGCTCTTCCTTCCTTCACCATTGCCACGTTCTAATCCTTCCAAAGTTCTACATTCTATATTATAACACTTTAAGATGTTTTATTCTATCTTAGCACACATATTTCGCTCCTATCACGTCTAACCACCTTATCCTGATATAAAGGCTCTTCCTTCTTTCATTATTGTCACGTTCTAATCCTTCCAAAGTTCTACATTCTATATTATAACACTTTAAGATGTTTTATTCTATCTTAGCACACATATTTCGCTCCTATCACGTCTAACCACCTTATCCTGATATAAAGGCTCTTCCTTCTTTCACCATTGCCACGTTCTAATCCTTCCAAAGTTCTACATTCTATATTATAACACTTTAAGATGTTTTTTTGGTAAATCTTTCATGTTTCATTCTTTATGTGTGACTGAACCTTTTCAATGCTCCTTTCTATATATTAAGCACTGCATCTTCTTTTAATCGAAGTGAGATAATGAGAACTCATGGGCATGTTTTATCATTTTTGAAGTGAAACTTCTATTGGCGCGGTAGGGCAAATAGGCCTGAACGTCACGAAAAGTGAAACGGCATATTATGTTATTATTTTATCATTATTAAATATTTTATTTATTAGTTATTTAAATATTATTAAGTGTATTATATTAAAATAATTATTTATTATTAAAATTATAATAATTTAATATTAAAAATAATATTTTTTGTTATATATTATTTTTATATTATGTAATATATTTAACATTTATTAATTTTATTTTATATTGTATTAAATTATTATATTGTATTTAGTATTTATTTAATATATAATTTATATTTAATTATAATAATGTATATATGGTATATGTTATTATAATATTCATAATTATACTATTATTATAATATTGTATAATTAATTAATAATATAGTATAATAATATTATTAATAATACGAGGCATATCCAGAAAGTAAGTGTACTGAATTTTTGTAGGTTACAATTTTTTTTTATTTAAACAAAAAAATTATCAAACACTGTTTATTCCACTTTTTGTTTTGCACAAAAAGTGGAATAAACAGTGTTTGATAAAACAAATTACAAAATAATTTTTATTACAAGGTAGGCAGAGTGTATCGATCTCCGTTTTGTTCTATCTTAGCACACATATTTCGCTTCTGTCACGTCTAAACACCTTATCCTGATATAAAGGCTCTTCCTTCTTTCACTATTGCCACGTTCTAATCCTTCCAAAGTTCTACATTCTATATTATAACTTTTTAAGATGTTTTTTTGGTAAATCTTTAATGTTTCATTCTTTATGTGTGACTGAACCTTTTCAATGCTCCTTTCTATATATTAAACACTGTATCTTCTTTTAATCTGAATTATTTTCTAATTTCCTCATCCCTTATTCTATCATACATACGTCCGTAATCTAATTTTACTCCGACTTTTATTTAAAGCCTTCTAAACATCATTCTGATTGTTTGAAAGAGATTGCCACGAGTAATAATCCCGCCAGGTTGTACTGTATACAACAAAAATCTAATACCATATAATATATTACAGTACGATACATTATTTATCCATATTATATTCTACATAACATTTTATAGTACATTCATATTTTCATTTACATTTGTATATAATCACAAAAATAATACGTGATGGTTCAGTACTCCTTATAAAGAAATGTTTTTGAAATTTTTAAAAGTGCAAGAAAAATGATTTGAAATAATCTTGACATTGGAGTATTGATATTAACCTTTCCCTTCCTGTGCTTAAAAAATCGGTGAGTTCCAGTCCTGTGTATTCAATACTCATGTAAAAATGAGCGATTTAAAATCGACAAAATAAGAATATTCATAGCCAATCGCTTAAATGAATTAAATTTGAAGTCAAAAGTGATAATAATAGAAATTTAATTGCTGAAAACATGAAAAAAAAACATCGGCCGAAGTTCACAGAACGGGTGAAGAGACCACCTCAAATGGATGCCCGCGAGCTACTGAAGCGAGAGAAGCGAGTGAACTGAGATTCTATTTCTTGCGTTCCCATATACCGAAGTAGAGTGAGAGTGAGACGTTAATAGCGTCGCTTCCTCACCCATGGCGGTTTTTTAGAATGAATATACCTACGTCACACGTTTGATTGTATCGGTGAATTTATTCCCGATTTTCACAAAATATCTGATATAGCCGTTAAGTGCTAATTATTATTAATATTATTTTTTCATTAAATGCGTAAATGTATTACGGAGGAATACCTAAAATCTGAAGCCAGGATTTATTATGTTTATAGAGATATTACAGTTTTAAGAAGCAATGTGTACTAGTTACACATCACAGGGAAGGAAGGGTTAATAGATGAATGCTTATTTGAAGGATTTGGCTATTTAGCTATATTGACTATTTTGTCGTCGAGAGATTGAATAGAGATAAATATTTTCAATGAAATATTTCTGCAGATAACATGTCCAATAGCGAATCTAGTACCGTATTTGTCAATAAATCAATTGAAAAACCTTCAAAACTGATAATACACATTTAAGAACAAATTACCACTTTGTAATGCGGAAGCCTGGGCTTTAAAAACGAGTGATAAAAGCAAAATAAACGCGAGACTTACAAGGTTTGATAAATCATATAATTAATGACTGATTGAATGATAACTATTTACTATCGACACCTATTTTAAGTATACTACGAGTATAATAAAAAAATATCTTGAAATATATCATTTATAGTTAAGGCCGTTACAAAAAGTGGAATAAACAGTGTTTGATAAAACAAATTACAATGTTGAAATATGTTGTTTATAGTTGAGGCATTAACGTTGTGGAGGTTTAAAGACATGGTAATTTATTTTTATCAAACACTGTTTATTCCACTTTTTTGTAACGGTATAACTCTACCGGTTTCAAGGCTTTCACTTCATCTTCAGGGAAGCACAAACAATACTCAGAATTTAGTCTTGTTTGTGCTCCCCTGAAGATGAGGTGAAAGCTTTGAAACCGGTAGGGTTATATCGTTACAAAAAAAAGTATCTATAAGGTCAGTGTACGATTCATAAACATTTTTAGGAGCTTAGCTATTCAAGAGAGTATGGCGATAGATCTGTAGTTAGTTACATCGTCCTTTGAACCATTTTTAAATATGGGAATAACTCGAGTTTTTTTTCGTTTACTTTGTCAAATCCCCATTTGTTAAATACTGGAATAGCATTTTTTTGGAAATTTATTCATTTTCCCCTTGATCGTGACCGTGCGATCGAATTCTATGTGTGATGAAGATATTTAGGTACGAGATGAAAGTGTCGTTGTTACTAAAGGGTGTCGTTGTTACTTAACTGTCGTTAACATTATGGATATTGTTAAATTGTAAAAAAAAACTGTAACCAGTTAAAACACACGAAAGTTAGTTTTAAATCCTCCATGTACCGATCGCGCTATTGAAATTAAAATAGTCAAGATTGCCCACTTTTCTTTCTCGTATGTATTTCGCATGAGCTTAAATATTTATATAGAAGAGCAAGTACTTATCCTTAGTCGTGTTTGGGGGGGGAAATAAACAACGCATTCAAATATTACAAAAAAACTGTTTACAGGGATTTTGACCCAGAGATCTTTATTATCCGTTTCTAGGAATGACACTCGTTTAGCAAGAACCAAATCAGAGTTTCTCAATCTCAGAAACACGCCACCACTCCGATTAGCGGAGACTCTATCGTCGAGGTCGAGTGATCACGTTGAAAAACTAAATAATTATCTATACTATCAAAAAGCTCACGGCTATAGGCAGAAGCGTCTAACCACGTCTTGGTAAGTGCAATTAAATTGTGATTGAAAACAGCAACATTGCTGTAGAAATCTACCGTCTTTGTTTTCAAGCCGCGTACATTCTGATACTATCTTATACATTGAGAAAATTTGAAAAAAAAAACGAAGTATGTCGCTTCACTTTCCCATTCTGTCAGCAATGAATCGGTAGCCTAGGCGCCTCCAATTTGATTACTCATTTTTCATAAAGGTTTATTGATGCCAGTTACAAGGAGACAAAGTGTTTGTGGTGACTATTCGTCTCCACGGGACTTAAATTTTGACACTTTGAGTGAGCCGGTAGTAGCCAATTTTAAATGTACATATTTTATTAAGTCCTCTTCTGTCGTAAGATAAATTTTTAGTGTCTTTTTGACTGTGTAATGCCGTGAACTATAGTTATTTTTTAACTTCCGTCCAAAAACCTTGAGGGATTGCGGCTTTGGTCTCCTTTAGTTTATTTTTCTTTTCAATCTTATCATTAACTGACGATGAACATCCTGAGTTGCTCGTAAGAGTATAAGAGAGTTATTTTTAAGTTGTGCTGCCACTCCTCGAGTTATTCGCCTTTATGCCCACTGAAGAAATGCTGGGTTTAGGGCAAGTCGGAACATGTGGTACCGTGCTGGCTGATACAATGGGCCCGGCGGACATGGAAGATTGACAAACACTAGTCACACTGTCTCTGGGTACTATTTTAGTTTCCAAAGAATCTATTCGCGACATTTTGTAAATGTATCATTGTAAAAAAAAATAAAGATGGAGGGTTCTCAACACGTGTTTTCTCCATGACGACAGTAATATAAATAGTGATAAAAATGTCTTAATTTTACATGTGTGAGAATTTCAAACATATTTCATCTCGAATGAGTTTATACAAAGTCATACCATGTTTTTTTTTATTATCTCAATATGGATGAACTATACGTTAGGTCATTTTTTCCATATGTTTTATTTATTTATTTATTATTACACATGACAAGAAATATACACAATTTGCGAAAAAAACAGATAATTTGATTTGGACATACAATTTTAATGGATCTGGGTTTGTTGCCTTTCATTTATCGTATCCCCAGTAAACTAGGCTTTTGCCTGTATCTCACTGAGGATATTTAGCATTAAAAAATAAATCGATACTTCTTTCCGATTTTTGATTACACAAAAACCAAACCCCGTTGCACGCTCTCATCAACCTGACAAACAGTGACACTCAACTACAACTGGAAACATCATGCGAAATTCAACTCCTCACACATTATCACTCCAGAAAGACCAAAAATATTCATTCCACAATATAACGCACACAATCATAAGAATAAAATTTTAATTAAATATGGTACATACGTCGATTTTTATTTATCTAATTTTGAGCAGATTGTAACCTAGATAGCCTAGTTGGTAAGAAATTTGTCTTTCAACTCGAGGGTTACGGGTTCAATTTCCGTTGGTATTAAATTTCTTTTAAAAACGGTTCCAGTATTTGTTCACCTCTTTAATATAATTCTGATAGATTGGAAGGGATTGCCACATGACAACAATCCCGCTGGATTATACTGTATACCTACAACAATATTGTAATACAATTCCTTCGTAAGCTGTCCTTTTCTACATCACTGCTTTAAATAAATTAACACGTAAATTGTATGGAAATATTCTAAATTAACATATAAAAAATTTCCGATCAAAATATGTATAAAAATATAAACTGTTGCCTTGAAATAAATAATGATAGATTTTTTTAGATGATTGATGGTTTGAACTTGCATGTTTAGTAAATTATGCGCTCCAAAAAAAAATGCATGTTTTTTCAGACCTTGATTTGACATAAAAGGGAATCACTGGTAAATTGTGCAAAAGAACATCGTCAACTTGAGTTTTTTTTATAATTTGATTTATTCTGTGAAAATGAAATGAAAACAATAGTCTATACAAAGGGCACTTGTTATTTTATTAAAAGATATTTTCACTGTGTTATAATTTAAACATAAATTAATTATGTATATATACTATCACGCCAAACATGAACAAAATTAACATTTCAATAACATTATAAAATTTTATAAAAGTTTCTCTTTTTTTTACATTTTTTATAAAGATTTTTCTTACTAAACTTCTTTATCGCGTCCTCGGCATCATGCCCAAAGATATAAAAAGTGTTAAGATTGGTTCTCTCTGATTACACAACAAGAAATGATAAGTAATGATTTGTAGAAGTTTTTAAATGACAAATTGAGTTTATATATAATATAATACGTTAAGTATTAAATCGAATTTTTTATAGTGCCTCAGATATAATATAAAGTGTTCAACGTTTCATTTTTGACTGCAGAGTCGACGATAATTTATCCATCGTGAGTCATTCCGGTCATGAACTATGAACTTAGTATTGATTTACCGGGCACCACTAGCTTTATGGCTTCCGTATTGTGATGCACAAACTTGGTGTAAGTGGATTTTAAATATCTACTAAGACAGTTTTATTGTAATGTTAGGAGGGTGAATACGTAATTTGCTTTTAGGAATTTAAAAAAAATATATTATAAAATATATATACTTAAATAAAAATAATAAAAGGACAGTTTATACAGCGCTGTTTAGAGAGTAGATTCACCTCAAATACGCTCTAATTCGAATTCAGGATTCAGGCCCATCATTACTGACGGATTGAAATATTATCAAAAAAACACATTGCATGTAAACATAGGAAGATAGTGGCTGTGGCCATTAGATTAGGTACTTCCCTGCCTGTGTGTGTTAAAAAAACAAACTTGATAAGAAAATTTACCAAGGGCTGACGGACTGCAAATAAACAAATATATTTTTTGACATGTGATAGTAACACATTTGGCTTTAGGTAGTTTTTGACATGTGATAGTAACAAATTTGGCTTTAGGTAGTTTTTGACATGTGATAGTAACACATTTGGCTTTAGGTAGTTTTTGACATGTGATAGTAACACATTTGGCATTAGGTAGTTTTTGACATGTGATAGTAACACATTTGGCTTTAGGTAGTTTTTGACATGTGATAGAAACACATTTGGCTTTAGGTAGTTTTTGACATGTGATAGTAACACATTTGGCTTTAGGTAGTTTTTGACATGTGATAGTAACACATTTGGCTTTAGGTAGTTTTTGTTATGTGATAGTAACACATTTGGCTTTAGGTAGTTTTTGACATGTGATAGTAACACATTTGGCTTTAGGTAGTTTTTGAAATGTGATAGTAACACATTTGGCTTTAGGTAGTTTTTTGTAGTGCATGTATGTAGTGTTCATATACACGTACATCGTAAACTTTGATAAGACTCCCAAAATATTTGTTTTCAAGTGCTTCTTAAAGTTGCACACGCCATCTGGTAAAGCTTTATCATAACACCTTTTCTTATTGGATTGATTTGTAACAATCAAATTTTTTCGATGAATATAGAATTAATGAAGCCGGTGTGAGGCAGGGGCTGAACATGAACGTGAGTAAAACTAAGTGCATGGTGCTGGGCCGGCAGGATCAGGCAGGAGCACGTCTTACATTGAACGGTGCTGATATAGAGAGAGTGAAAAAAATTAAATACCTCGGAAGTATCCTAGTGGAAGACCTCAACCCAGAAACCGAAGTCAAGTGCAGAATTGAAACATCTCGTGTGGCTTTTAAAAAAATGAGAAGCGTATTCTGCGATGATAATCTAAACTTGAAATTTCGACAACGGTTAGTCAAATGCTACGTTTGATCAGTGTTATTATATGGAGTGGAATCATGGACCCTCAAAGTTGGTAGTATGAACCGACTGGAAGCATTCGAAATGTGGATACACCGGAGAATGCTACGGATACCCTGGGCGAATATGGTCAGCAACGCGAGGGTTCTTCAAAGAGACAAAGTTGATAGAGAGTTGCTGAATTATATTAAAATCCGAAAGGTGTCCTATTTGGGTCATGTAATTAGAGAAGAAAAGTACAAATTACTACACCTGTTCATCCAAGGCAAAATAGAGGGTCGAAGAGGTGTTGGCAGGAAGCAAATCTCCTGGCTCCGCAATATACGTGATTGGACTGGTATAGGGAGCGTTGAGGATCTTTTTCGGGACAAAGATGCTTACTCACAGGTGATAGTCGACGTTGGGGGGACCTGACATGACACCAGGAAGAATTAGAAGATGAATATGTAATCGACCTCAAAGTTATACTCCTTTCAAAATAAACATCTCTCAGATATAAATTTGACAGATAAAATGAAGACATTCCATTAAAGGAATTGAATGTAAAGATACATAGTTTGAAATGGATTCGTTTGCGTTACTTGAGCCAATGTGAAATGAATACGACAATATTGGTCTGCATTGAAAACAGACAAGTATAAAATGCAATATAATGGTCATATACCAACATGAAATACGAGAGGTTACTCTCGTGATCGAATATGATTGCCCGTCATCCTGTGGATGAAAGACGCTAGTGCTTGAATTGGTTTACTATGTGCAAGTCAAGACTGTGTGCTTGTTGAAATGCAAGTGTTGCATCGATCGATCGGCATCAAGTGTTGTATCGATCGGCAGTTTTATTAGCTATCGCCTTTTGTTAGGAAGAATTTTCTATAACGTTATTTTTGTATTGCTTAATCGTGTTATGTGGTGCTGGTGAAGGATGTAACGAACTCTATGTACAGCAAGGCGAACTAACGCCTCCATTCTCGAAGAACCGAGAATCGCCGACATATTGTCGACAATATGTCTTCGTCGAGTCTTTTGATTCTTTGGGTACATTGCTTATGGCCAATGAGACAGTTTGGAGACTGTAATTACTAGAAACGTGGAAGAACGATGCACAAGATGAGTCTTAATGCGTTGGAATTACCAAGTGAGAGATACAACTGGACGGAAGTCATAGGTATCCTTATATCTCTGAATACTAGGTATCCTTATATCTCTGAATACTAGGTATCCTTATATCTCTGAATACTAGGTATCCTTATATCTCTGAATACTAGGTATCCTTATATCTCTGAATACTAGGTATCCTTATATCTCTGAATACTAGGTATCATTATATCTCTGAATACTAGGTATCCTTATATCTCTGAATACTAGGTATCCTTATATCTCTGAATACTAGGTATCCTTATATCTCTGAATACGAGGGGAATAGCACAGCGCGGGGTTCGAACCAGTGCACACCGAAGTGAAACGATCGCACCACATCGGAAAGTTTTTTTTAAATAATAGATATGACTGAAGTCATAGGTATCCTTATACCCCGAATACTAGGCGGAAAAAATGCCTGTGTCGTTCGAGGGGTGTAGCACATCACGGATATCGAACCGGTGACTTTTCTCTTAAGACCTTGATAATTCTTTTTTGGTTGGTTTGAAGATATTTCCACATGGCAATATACCCGACAGGTTATACTGTATACAACAAATTTTATGAAGTTTGTCAAGGAGATAGTTTACTGAATAAAACGTTAAAATGATCTCGTTCCTTCCTAATTCAAAATTATAAAATAAATTCTAATTCTTGTCTATACATTTTTGGTTAAAACAAAGAATACGCAGCAAGGGTCAAAAGTTTCAAATAAAACCCATTTCTCAACATCCAAACACTCAAATCAATTATAGAAAAGTATCGGCAATGATAATCAACAAAATGCGCCATCAACATCAATAACAACAAGATAAGAAATTTTGTTATTGTATATAATATACACCAAGAGTTCCCAAACTTTTTTCGGCCGCAGACCCCTTTACCAAAAACTTTTAAAACCGTCGACCCCCTAGTTATTTACTTTACTTACTCAAATTACTAAGTTTGTACAGTGCTCGATATTTAATATGTCACTAGATATCAAACATTTAATTTTGAATTTCTGTATATTTTTGTTTTTATTTTTATGATTGTGTGCTGCATATTACGGGATGAATATTTTTGGTCTTTCTGAGTGATGATGTGTGAGGAGTTTGATTTCGCATGATGTTTCCAGTTGTAATTGAGTGTCACTGTTTGTCAGGTTGATGAGAATGTGCAACGGGGTTTTGTTTTTGTGTAATCGTAAATCGGAAAGAAATATCGATTTTTTTCTCTTCTAAATATCCTCATTTTTTCATGCTAATTATCCTCAGTAAGATACAGGCAATAACCTAGTTTACTGGGGACACGACAAAAGGCAACAAACCCAGATCCATTAAAATTGTATGTCCAAATTAAATTACCTGTTGATTTTTCGCAAATTATGTATATTTCTTGTCATGTGTAAATAAATAAATAAATCACATGTAATTGAGGATGGAAAAATATGAAAGGACTACGGATTATGGCATTATCTTGTGTAACATTTAATAATGAAATCTGAGCTGACGAAAATTAAAGTAAAAAAATACGAACAGAGTTTTTTTTTATTTTTGACATTTATGCAATAAATATGTAAATTCAAAATAAGTACAAATATTCTTAATTAGACCCCTATGGGAATCATATATATTTTGAAGTAACAAACAAATAGCAGTAGTAAGGGGGTCTATTTTTGCTGTCGTCAATCCTCAAAGTTTTTTATTAAAATTATCGTCCCCTAGAAAAATCAAATTGACTCCAGGGGGTCGATATCGACCACTTTGGGAACTCTTGACATAAACGGTTAAAACAGTCATTAAGAAATTTCTTTGTATAAAACTCACTATTCAGTCGATGCTCAAATAGCGATAAGCTATCATTATAAACTAAGTGGGAAGTATTAAGAATAAATATTTATATTCTAAGATAAATATAAAGTAAACTCAGTTATGTCCAAGATAAAAAGAAAATTGATTTGATGACATGGATTTATGTTTGATTATTTTTTTCTTTGCCTGTGCTCGTTTGCTTTATAGCGTCGGTTGTCGTCACTCAAGCAAAGTAGTAATAATATAGGGTGGACCATAATGGTGTTAGCGATTTGCGTCCTTAATTTCTCGGAAACGCGCGGCGCGGGGAGGCGGGGTGGTATATTGCTTAACGCGTCGCTTTTCAGAAATTTAGTCGCCATGGAGCCGTACACGGGAGCGCAGCGCGCATTTTGTGTCCGCGTGTATTATGAAAACAATAAATCTGTGATTACTGCACGACGGTTGTACCGACAGGAACACGGCTTGCGGGACATACGTGAGGCTCCAAACTCCAATATGATACACAAATGGATTAGAATGTTTGAAACAACTGGGTCGACAATAACAATAATTGATCGCTATCGTCCCATCTCTGCGAGAACGCCCGACATTGTTGAGCGAGTTTCAGTTCAACAAATTCCGCAATAATCAACTCGTAAGAGAAGCCAGGCTTTGGACATCAAGAGAACAACTTTACGACAAATTTCGAAGCGTGATTTGCATCTTAAGAGCTTACAAGATCCAGATGATGCCAATAACCGACTTAACTTTGTTAATCTGATGCTCGACCGGTTCAACAATTTTTTTAACGTGATATTCAGTGACGAGGCGAAATTCTATCTTAATGGTCACGTCAATAAACAAAATTGTCAATTCTGGTCAGAGACCAATTTCAACCACCTGCATGAACGTCCACTTCACAGCCCTAAACTTGTCGTGTGGGATGCAATATCGGCAACCGGTATTGTCGGGCCATACTTTTTCGAGGACGAAAGAGGGCTCGCGATGACGGTGAGAGCTCACAATTATTGCGGCATGATAAGAGAGTTCATGGTCCCAGCCTTGCAAGAATTTCAAGGCATTACCTCGAAGATATGGTTTCAACAAGATGGTGCCACATGCCATACTGCTAGGGTGTCGATAGACCTGCTGAAAGAAATGTTCCCGGAAAAAACTCATTTCGAAAAGGGGGGATATCGAATGGCCTCCACGCAGCCCCGATCTAACTCCATGGGATTTTTTCTATGGGGCTACCTTAAATCGGTGGTCTACAAGAATAATCCGAGAGATTTGGAGCAGCTCAAAAGGAATATTATCCGGGAAATTAACAATATACTGAGATTAACGTTTCGCCGAATTTTCCAAAATCTGCGACTTCGGTTTCAAGAGTGCCAAGCAGCCGAGGGACGTCATTTAAACAACATTATTTTTAAGACGTAAAAAATCCAAGATTTTTGTTTTTTATAATACTAATAAACAATTTTGTATGTTACATAGTTTTTTTTAAATTTCATATTCAATCCGCCAACATCATTTTGGCCCACTCTGTATAAATAACTTATATTTTTTATATCATATTTGTTTCGATATTTTAATTAATCTAACATCTTCTGATTAAATTGATTGCGGTTAAAGTTATTATATAAAATGTTTCGTATTGCGACATAACCAATACGCGGTTTCCCTGTCATAGTCGACATATAGGATACTAGTATATCGCAAGATTTGCGTTATTAAAAGTCTTGGATTGCGAGTACACATTGCTGCAACCACATGTCGTTTTCCTTTCGAGGTAGAGATGATACAGCACTAGATTTTCAAGATGTGGCACACATCTTTCTCCTCTTCAGCTCCTACGAATTATTTTTTACGAGTTTTACAAATCCTTTCAAACTATCGTTCACTTGAATCAATTATATTTACTTGAGACTTCTTTAACTATGCGTGCAACATATATTTGCACTGCATATTTTTTGTTCGTTTTTCTGTATTCATTCGTTTTACGTGCTACTTAATACTCGTACATAATATAAGTTTCATATTTACATTCAGCCTTAACCCTTCTTTCCCTGCGATGTGTAACTAGTACACATTGCTTCTAAAAACTTTAATATACACATGTAAAAATGAGCGATTTAAAATTGGAAAAATAAGAATATTCATAGCCAATCGCTTAAATTTATTAAATTTGAAGTCATAAAAGATAATAATCGAAATTTAATTACTGAAAACATGAAAAAAAACATCAGCCGACATTCACAAAACGGGCGAAGAGGACCACCTCAAACGAATGCCCGCAAGCTACTGAAGCGAGAGAAGCGAGCGATCTGAGATTCTATTTCTTGTGTTCCCACATACCGAAGTAGAGTGAGAGTGAGAAGTGAATAGCGTCGCTTCTCACCCATAGCTGTTTTTTTAGAATGAATATACTTTTGTCACACACTGGCACACGTTTGATTGTATTGGTGAATTTATTCCCGATTTTCACAAAATATCTCTGATGTGGCCGATAAGTGCTTATTATTATTATTATTATTTTCATTCAATGCGCAAATGTATTACGGAGGAATACCTAAAATCTGGACTAAAGAGATGATTTATAGAGATATTAAAGTTTTTAGAAGCAATGTGCACTAGTTACACATTACAGGGAAGGGTGGGTTAAAGGCGGATGCTCCGCGCCTCATTAACCGTACCCGTAAGACAGAACAGGGTCCTGTTTAACCCTTCCTTCCCTATGATGTGTAACTAGTACACATTGCTTCTAAAAACTGTAGTATCTCTATAAATATAATAAATATAGGGTTCAGATTTTAGGTATTCCTCCATAATACATTTACGCATTGAATGAAAACAATAATATTAATAATAATTAGCACTTATCGGCCACACCAGAGATATTTTGTGAAAATCGGGAATAAATTCACCATTACAATCAAACGTGTGCCAGTGTGTGAGGTAGGTATATTCATTCTAAAAAAACTGCTTTGGGAGAGGAAGCGAATCTTAGTTTGCAGTTGTGTTTCTTCCTTCGAGGTATAACATACACAGTGTTCTACTCAAGAAAATGTTGCATGGTTCCTGTAACGTTTGAAATGTCATGTCTCGAAGGGATGGGGTAAAATCGTTTTTTTACAAATCGAATTTTCTCTCTCTCTAAACTGACGTTTTAATTCCTAATTTTCATTATACTGACTTTCTAATGTATTGTATGATTTGTATCCATCTTTACGAGTAAATAGGTCAAAATCCACTTTGAATTAATACTATTTACGATTATTTAATTTAATGTATAAAAAAATCGGAAACTCAATTATCGTATCATCAATTACCCCATCCCTAGGCAAAATATTCATTTTTATGATCAAACAAAAACAATTTATTTTTGGAACGTGAAGGTTTTTTTTTGTTTTATATCGGACTCCGACTAATAGCAGGGTTATCTAGGATTGCGATACAACCATTAAAATCATATAATATGGCAATTTATAGTCACAGCATATAAACATTTGGCGCAGGGTAGCAGCTCCTTTCACAATCTTCAAAGAAATGCATATAACTCGAAAAGTACAAGGCTTTTGCAAGATTTTTTTTAACTCTGTACCGTCATAAGCTGGCCTTTTCCTCGATACCGGCTTGACGGCGAGTTACAGAACATCTTTATATACTCGTATCTAATCCACTGAATCGATCTAATACAAGTATGACATCAATTAAGTTAGTTATTTCTTTTTTCAATAAAAACTCCATAAATAATCTGTAATCTTAATTATAAAGTCAATTAAAAATCCAATACCGTGCATCGAAAACTAGGATAATTGATAATTTAACCTTGTGAAGACACTTGTACTAGTACAATCAAGACTTTTGATTCGTTGCGGAATGCATAAAATACGATTCTGGTCACTAATACCCGTTAAGGCATAACACTGACTTGCAGAGGTCTCGTTGAATCGCTGCAACGTAACGAGATTACCTATGAAATAATTTAAAACCACTGCGAAACCAATACACGCACAGGGGTCTTCTAAGGCAAGGTAAAGCGAAAAGAAATGCCAATTTTCATTTTGCGTTACGTTGAAACCAGTTTGCCACCGGCTACCGTTGGGTTAACACGTCGCGGTTGGTATCGTTTTGAAGCTCTATTAATATCCTTTCTGTTTTGACATTCTTTTTTGGTTTTGGTCCATAGTACAAAAATGCAAAAGCCAGAGATTGAAGAGACACATTTGCGGTATTTTATGCTGTTTTTATTCGATAAAGGATTGAAGTCAAAAGAAGCTACCCAGATCATCTGCGATATTTATGGAGACATCTTGAATCCTCGAAAGTACCATAGATGGTTTCAAAAGTTTAAAAGTGGTGATAGGGAATTTAAGGGCAAACCAAAATCAGGAAGACCTCTTAAAATCGATGATGCCACTTTAAACTCATTAGTGGAGTCCAATCCGCGTAAAACCATCAAGGAATTGTCACAAGATATTGGTTGTTCATGGTCAACAGTGAAGGACCATTTGAAAAGGTTCGGGAAAAAAATAGACAAGGAATTCGGAAGCCGCACGAACTTTCTCCAACGGCCATGGAACAACGAATAACAATCTGTTCATCTTCACGGCACTTTTGAGGATTCAAGATGTCTCCATAAATATCGCAGATGGTCTGGGTAGCTTCTTTTGACTTCAATCCTTTATCGAATAAAAACAGCATAAAATACCGCAAATGTGTCTCTTCAATCTCTGGCTTTTGCATTTTGGTACTATGGACCAAAACAAAAAAAGAATGTCAAAACAGAAAGGATATTAATAGAGCTTCAAACCGATACCAACCACGACGTGTTAACCCAACGGTAGCTGGTGGCAAACTTGTTTCAACGTGGCGCAACATGAAAATTAACATTTCTTTTCGATTTACCGAATGTATCAAAATGAAAAGTTTGATATCTAGTGAAATATGTTGTTTATAAACTTTTATGTGCTGACTGTGATAATTTCTATATAGGAAAGACAGGAAGATCTTTTGAAAAGAGATTTCGTGAACACAAAGCCGCCTTAACAAATCCTCTAATTTATTCTGAAATGGCTAATCATTGTCACCGTGAAAACCATACTTTTTCTATCGATGACGCCAAATTCTTACATATCAGTAGTAACGGAAATAAATTGGACATATTAAAGGCCCTAGAAATTTCTAAGTCAGTACACCGATACGAACATCTGTTGAACAGTTATTTCCCAAAAATCTCTCCGCTCTTGGCCGAAATTGTCCCATGCCTCCCTCATCCCTCAGCTCCCAACCGCTGAAGCGTGTATATCGGTACCAGTTCGAACAGCATTTAGTCTTGTTTGCACTTCCCTGAAGATGAGGTGAAAGCTTTGAAACCGGTAGGGTTATACCGTCACAAAAAAAATGGAATAAACAGTGTTTGATAAAAATTAATTAAGATGTCTAGTGAAATATTTAATATCGAGTACTGAACAAACTTTTTAATTTGAGTCGACGGTTGGTCGACGGTTTTAAAAGTTTTGCTAAAGGCGCCTGCGGCCGAAAAAAGTTTGGGAACTGTTGATTTAGAGCGTCGTTCCTTATACTATAACTATTTCGTAATGTGTTTATCGGTAGATAATAATTATACACACCATCGCACCATTTCCCTATCGGAGTAGGCAGAGAGGACAGAGCGTCATTCTTTCCTATCTTGATACTAGAATTCATGATGTCATTTCAGTTAAATTTTGTCTGTATCTTAGCCTTGGATACATGGGTGGTATGTAGCTTTAGGAAGCACTTAAAAGCAACGTTTTTGTATAAATACTTTACACATAAACTACATTCAAAATGTGTGGTAGTAATTTAAAAAAAAAATTATCTACTTTGCACGGATTTCTCCTGTTACACAAAGAGGGTCTGCTTTTAGCGTTAGCTTGTGCGTTAGGAATAATATCAGCCAGGATTCTTCTCATACTGCTAGACGGTACCGAGAATATATCAACCGTGTCATTCAGTTGGTTCAATATCTCTATATCAAGCGTGACTGAGTGTTTAGCCATGATATTCGTCCTGTAAGTTGGTATGTAGAACAGAGGGTGATTCCTTGCACGGCTATATTTATTGGGTACATATAAACTTAGTGCTTCTAGAATCGCGGGACAGTTAAAGGAACCTTGGAAAACCTTGATTAGGAATATCGCAATGGATTCTTGCCTTCTTGTTACATTACATTCAAAATTTTGAATGTACTCGTATTACTACACTCAAAGTTTTGAAAAGATGTGTGGTAGTAATACATTCAAAACTTTGAATGTATTACTACCACACCTTGGAAGATCTACAAAGGTTTGTTTCTAGTTTGTCTTTCCTTGTTAAGTTTTCAGCGTTTTTCTTATCAAACACGTTTTCCTAAATACGTACATATGATACATACAGATCATTAAATTCCTAACCTTACACTCAACATAAAGATATTAATAGTGGATTTGAATCCCGAGTTAAAACGCCTTTGACAAAAGGAAGTTTTCAAAACGACGCTATATAAAAACTATCTTTTATTACTATCACTGACCTTTTTATACCCTTTTCATCAAATATATTAATTGTCGTTTTTTTTTGTTTCAGTTGGGCTAAGGCAAAATCGATTTTTTATAAGGTAAGCTATATAAACATTTTTAATAAGGCAAGCTATATAAACATCGATAAAAAATCTTTATAATGGGAATTTTTGATGATTTCGAAGGGCAGAGTTAAATAAAAAAAATAAAAAAATCATTTCAACTTTTCGTTGATCCATGGTAATCTGTATTGACATTAAATATTTGGTATAAAAAGCTTTAAAAATATTTAAAAAATATTAAAAGTGTATTAATGTAATGTACTAGGTAAGCCCAGAAAGTAAGTGTACTGAATTTTTGTAGGTTACAATTTTTTTTATTTAAACAAAAAAATTACGTGGTTACCGTAGTATAGTACATATGTAAGCTATTTTTCGACATAGTCGCCATTCCTCTCAATGCAGGTGGTGAAGCGGGGTATCAACTTTTTGATGCCTTCCTCGAAGTAGTTTCCCGCCAACCCCTCCGTCCACTTCTCCACCTCCTTTATCTCCTCGTCGGTTGAAAACCTTTTTCCACCCATGTGCAGCTTCAGAGAGGTAAAGAGATAGTAATCTGAAGATGGTTCAGGACATCCCATTTAAACGAGGCGAGCAGTTCCTTCGTGGCGTTGGCCGTGTGTGGTCTGGCATTGTCGTGCAGCAGGCAGACTCCCTTTGTCAGCATGCCTCTCCTCTTGTTCTGAATCGCCCTCCGCAATTTTTTTAGGGTCTCACAGTATCTTGCAGAGTTGATGGTCTCCCCTTGAGGCATATATTCAATCTGCGATCGTCACGGAGCGCATTTTCGATTTTTTTCACAATTTCGTCAGTCACAATTTAAGGTTTTCCGCTCCTCTGATCATCATGCACATACGTACGACCGTTTTTAAACTCGCGACACCACTTGTACACACTCGTACGATTCATAGCTTTATCACCATATGCAGTTTTCACCTCATTATAAACCTCAACCGGAGGTTTTCCCTTCCAAACGCGATAACGGATGACGCCGCGTATTTCGCACTTGGCGGGAGATTGGATTGACATTTTTCACGAAACGTGTTGTCGCGTCGACACTTCTCAACGTACTGACCACGAACTGGTCTCGTTGTGGAGGGGAAGGGTCAGACTATACGACAGTCTAGCCAACATGTCGAAAATAAAATCCATCCGGTTGTGAGAGCCTCAGTACACTTACTTTCTGGATACGCCTCGTACATAACCGAATATTTTCAAGTATAAAAATAGGATTTTTTAGATCTGTATTAGCGGGCTTATTGTCATGTAGTAATATCGTCCAACCAACCAGTAAAATGTTAATATATGCCTTTAGTGATAAACAGGCTCGAATCCTTTTTTTTTAAATCTGGGTTCTAACGGGATTCGAACCCGCACGCTCCGGGTTAAGAGACAATCGTCTTACTAATTAAGTCACGAAGATCTGGATTTATGTACAATAATCACGGGTAATACAACGAGAACAAACTGTCTCAGAACTGTAATACACATGGCACTGGAAACGCTTCCAAATTATAACTGCGTGGCGTCACAGCAGAGGCCACTGAATGCGAAGGTATAGGAGTGCCACATACAGTCGTATCTTTCTTGCAACTCCTCATCTCGGCGGTCGGCGTACTTCGAAATTCTAAAGAATTTGAAATTGTAAAATCCATTCTCAGCTAACGAGCCGCATATTGTCCTCGGGCCCCAGTTTTCCGACTCCTTAGTTACGAGTAGATCATTAAATTTTCTTTAACTTTTTTATAAAAAGCTGTATACATTTAAAATATCTTGTTTATAGTTAAGGCATTAATGTTGTGGAGGTTTAAAGACATTGTAATTTATTTTATCAAACACTGTTTATTCCACTTTTTTTTTTTAAGAAATTTGTGTTTGTCTATCGGTACCCGTCTAAACACAAAGAATGTCATCTGCATACCTAAACCAGAACAAAACATTTTTAGTTAACTTAAACTTACTCCTAAAAATACATTTTAATGTGGAATAAAAAGTGGAAATAAGTGGAATAAACAAATAAGTAGAATAAACAGCAAATAAGTGGAATAAACAGTGTTTGATAAAATAAATTACAACATTTAAAATAGTATTCCGAGATGTTTTCTGTAAAAAAACTGGGCTATTACCAATTATAGAAAAATAGTGACTTTTAGCTTAATGTTTATTTCTAAGTTTTAAATTAAAATTATATCAGATTTTTAGTAATTAGCACTAGTATGTTATATTAACAAAGTCTCTCAATAAATTTAAATGTTAATTAATGACCTATTTCATTGGTACACATTCACAGAACATAATGAGAACAAAGAGTTCATCAAACTTTGATGCTTAAACCGTGAAATTATTCCACTTGACTGTTTACGGAAGTCACTCCGTTGAGGTGAATCATTTTGGATTTGTGCCAAATAACAAAATGTTGTAAACCACCACCATATATATTCTTCAACCACACTTGCTTATTTACTAAGATGTGCGTTTACATACGCCAAGTTAAGCACTCGACCGAGTACTCGACATGTGTTAATGAGATATTTGTCACGTACCTTATTTATTTATTTATTACTTCATTGTATAACAATCTGGTGGGCTTATTGCTATGTGGACATTTCTTTCAACCAACCAGACAAAAGTAATTAAATGAAGTTACATATTATTCAGTGTTTTGTTGGCTGCCGCAGTCAAACGGTTAGCATTTGTGCTATACAAATGGGCGCCTCGGTTTGAATCCTGGCGACGTGGTTTTATTTTAACCTCATTTTGCATCTGAATTTATGTTTTTTTCTGTAGCTTATATGTGAGACAACCTAATGACGCTATTGTTAACATTGGTGTACCTCGACCTTTCTGATTTTTGGTTGAGTTAATTAGGCTGCACTTTTGAGGGGGTTGAAAAACAGCGCTAAACCGAATTATCTAATAAAAATCATGAACATCTGATATAATTTTTTTTTAAAAGAATGCTAATAACCAAAGTCATAGGTATCCTTATACCCCGAATAGTAGACATAAAAAATGCCTAGGGTAGTAGCACAGCGTGGGGTTCGAACTGACGACCTTCCGCACGGAAGTCCACTGCGTTACCGCGCGGAGCGATTCTTACGTAGGCTGCTCACCGGTTCCAGAGGCTCGCTGGATGTACAGTCAAGAGCGCTGTACTGAAAAAGACATTAATTCATTTTCGTTTGAACTTAGCGCAAGCCCATGATCGGAAAGACGTGGTATATTTTTACTTTTCATTAATCAACAGCAGAAAACGATAGAAATGATATTTTTGTATAGTTTTCATAATTTACAACTCAACATTGATATTAGAATTTTCCATGAAATATGCTTTGATTAATCATATATTTTATCGTACAAATATACCAACTATCAAAAATTATACCATCTATCAAAAATTATACCATCTATAAAAAAATATACATCTATCAAAAATTATACCATATATCAAAAATTATACCATCTATCAAAAATCAACAAGTAGAAATTTGTGAATCAGACGAACCAGAATAAATAGTATTACAATAATCCAGACGCCATTCAACAAATTGATTAATAAGCGTTTTTTTTTTTTTAAAGAAATCAATTTACAAATTTTAACTCTCGAAGTCTTTATAAACCTGAAGACACCGTATTTTTTCTATCGATGGAGAATTTACTACTATATTATAACAGACGACAAGAATTTTGTTGCTATCTTTTGGAAATATACTAACACCCATAACTGATAAAGCATCCCCATCAATAAGATTTTAACACAGTACAGCCACGAAGAAACATTCTGTTTTATTTGAATTTCAATTCAATTTATTTTTTGATATTTAATTAGAGACTATAGTTCGGAAATTCTAGGATGAGTCCTGTGACAGCTCACAAATTTGCCCCAATACAACCTTATGTAATTTATTTACCTAAATATCTTGCTACATATTCATTAGAATTGAGGCTTATTTTAAAGTTGATAAAATAATTAAAATTACTGAACATCGTTACAAGGATGTTTTGGGGCAAATTTGTGAGCTGTCACAGGACTCATCCTAGAATTTCCGAACTATAATAATGCAGTTAGAGGTATCCTGTTTCAGAATACTTTTTCTCTTGCATCATAAAATCTAAAAAAAACAAAGTATCATTCGCATAAACCGAGGTCTCAAACAAACTATCCATACCAATGATATCACTAATATTTTTAGTATAGCAGCGGCCCCAGTACTAAGCCTTGTGGTATACCATTCTTTACAATATTCTGAGATAATTCTTCCTGGTGGATAACAACGGATTGCCTTCTATTCGACAGATAATATACAACCCAGATGAGGTCACCGCCTGAAAACCTATGCTCATATTTCATTCTTTGCAAAATATTTCGTGATCGATAGTATCAAATGCAGCACTCATATCGAGAACAGTGAATGAAAATAATATTAATATTTTTTTTAATTGATTTTATACATGACAAGAAATATACATAATTTGCGAAAAAAAAACAACAAGTAATTCAATTTAGACACACAATTTTAATGGATCTGGGTTTGTTGCCTTTCATTTGTCGTGTCCCCAGTAAACTAGGATTTTGTCTGTATCTCACTGAGGATATATAGCATGATAAAGTAAATCGATATTTCTTTCCAATTTTTGATTATATAAAACCCTGTTGCATATTCTCACCAACCTGATCAACAGTGACACTCAATTACTTATGTATAGTATATATCACGAGAATCATACCCCTCAGTATTCCCAGTAAACTAGGCTTTTGTCTGTATCTCACTGAGGATATATAGCATGAAAAAGTAAATCGATATTTCTTTCCAATTTTTGATTATATAAAACCCTGTTGCATATTCTCATCAACCTGATCAACAGTGACACTCAATTACTTATGTATGATATATATCACGAGAATCATACCCCTCAGTATTCCCAGTAAACTAGGCTTTTGTCTGTATCTCACTGAGGATATATAGCATGAAAAAGTAAATCGATATTTCTTTCCGATTTTTTATTATATATAACCCTGTTGCATATTCCTCATCAACCTGATCAACAGTGACACTCAATTACTTATGTATGATATATATCACGATAATCATACCCCTCAGTATTCCCAGTAAACTAGGCTTTTGCCTGTATCTCACTGAGGATATTTAGCATGAAAAAGTAAATCGATATTTCTTTCCGATTTTTTATTATATATAACCCTGTTGCATATTCCTCATCAACCTGATCAACAGTGACACTCAATTACTTATGTATGATATATATCACGATAATCATACCCCTCAGTATTCCCAGTAAACTAGGCTTTTGTCTGTATCTCACTGAGGACATGAAATGATAATTTATGAACTGTAAATAATAATAACGTTTAAAAAGCAAATTCTCATCTGGTGAGCTCTTTCTCGAGACCCGGACCCACTATTATTGACAGATTAAAAATATTATACGACAAATATATGAATGGTTGAATTAAAAAAGGCACTAAGTACCAAAAAAAAAAATAAAGTATGTAGTTTCATTATATATGACATATAGCATAGAACGAAACTGCATACTTAGTTTTTTTGTTTTTTTTTTGGTACTTAGTACCTATTTTAATTCAACCATTCATATATAAGATCAGTGTAAATATCGGAATGTAGACTCACACTCCACAAACAAGCCGAATGTGTTAATATCGCATAACGGAAGAGCCCAGAGGTCCTCTGTAGCTCGACTTCCCTCGGTGAGTTTTCTGTGGTTTTCTCACCGAATATGTCTTCAATACATATGCGAATGCGGGGAAGCTCCAATCAAACAGGCCGCAGCCGACACCTTCCCATCCCCACACTATACACCTACACCTGATATTATAAAAAATATATGTATTTATTGTCCATAAAGGTCTAGCAGAGTTCTTCTTAAATTTTGATCTTGTAGCCTACAGTCCCTCAGACGGTAGAGCATGTAGCGAAGTAATTGATAAAGAGCAAAGAAAGCTCATTTAGCCATGCCACAGCTTTGCGCCTTCTTCACCGTCTTCTCCAGCATCGTCACCTCATCTCCACCGTCTTCACCATCGTCGCTTCACTGAGACCCCCGGGAGGGGCGGGAGGACGCCTGACCTGAACTGCGCCGCCAGGGCCGCTGACATGAGCTGCCGTATCCCTTTGAGTGTAGTCGCCATGCCCAACTATGGTTGATCCAATTCGGATTATAGAAATCAAGAGAGATAAAAAAGGCTCATCGAGCCTATAAATTAAACAGAGATTATCACACAAATACTTAATATAAGTATACACATATAAATAACACAATCACACATATGACACAACAGTGGAAAAGGTATTCCCTCAAATCACTGACAAAAGATCGATGACGCAGAAAAATGCGCACGTTTTAATAAAGTTATTAAAAATTAAAGAACTCGTTTTCGTTCGTTCGTTCGGAATGTAGTGGGTGCGGCCTTTAGATTAGATACTTTCCTGCATCTGTATATGATACTTGTTATGTTCAGAAAAAAAACATATTTATGTAGTAAGAAAAATATCGAAAAAGGGAATGTCGTATATTTTTCATGCCCGACCATTTTGCAATTGACACCCAGATATATTTGTTATTATTGTCGTAATTTTTTTATACCACGTCATTTTTTTAATTAACTTTTTTAATTATTTTTTCTTCTTTAACGTTCCCATTCAATATCTTATCTTACTTACCCTTGATATATAATATTATCACAGTTTGTTTGAATCCTTGATATACCCTCGCAATTGTGATGGTGTGTTAACCTTTCCGATGCTAAAAAAAAATCGCGCGTTCCGGTGCTGTGTATTCAATATACATGTAAAAATGAGCGATTTAAAATCGAAAAATTGAGAATGTTCATAGCCAATCGCTTAAATTAATTAAATTTGAAATCAAAAGTGATACTAATTAAAATTTAATTCCTGAAAACATGAAAAACATCGGCCGACGTTTACAAAACGGGCACAGAGACCATCTCGTATGGAACACTACTACTGTGTATGTTATACCTCGAAGAAAGAAACAACTGCGAACTGAGATTCTATTTCTTGCGTTCCCATATACCGAAGTAGAGTGAGACGTGAATAGCGTCGCTTCCTCACCCATAGTGGTTTTTAGAATGAATATACCTACGTCACAGACTGGCACACGTTTGATTGTATCGGTGAATTTATTCCCGATTTTCACAAAATATCTCTGATGTGGCCGATAAGTACTAATTATTATTATTTTTTTTTTTTCATTCAATGCGTAAATGTGTTACGGAGGAATACCTAAAATCTGAAGCCAGTATTTATTATATTTATACAGATATTAAAGTTTTTAGAAGCAATGTGTACTAGTTACACATCACAGAGAAGACAGGGTTAATAGACGTCAAGATTGTCAAGTACTACTGTGTTTGTATTATTTTGTTTACTTTACTTATTAAAAATTGATCTATATTTTCAATGCTAAATGATTATAGTATTGCTTATAATAAATAAACTTATATTACTTCAATGTACTTTAAAGCACTTAAACAATGTTTACTTGAACTTGTGGGTACTTCAAAGATAGTGATATATCTTCTTGTTTTGTTTATTGACATAAACTATGACAGTGTCCTTAACATATCATAGTAGGAATTATAAAACAAATTATATCTTATAAATTAAGTTAGTAGTTATATTGAAGAACTTAATTTAAAAAAATAATGATTTGAAACTCAAATGTGTATAAAATCTACATAACAACTTAAATTGAAGTGATAGATCGATTTCAATATATTCTGGCTTTATCCTACTCAGTTCCTGCTGGGCATGCTCGGGTATAACTCCTTGAGCGTAAGAAGAGATCTGCGTCTCCTGGTATACGTTGTCAAACTCGTTCGAGAAGTTGTGAGCTGTCCAGCATTACTGCAAATATTAGCGTTAAATGTTCCTAACAATTACACTAGACTGCGCCGGCAAGAGCTGTTCTCAATAACATACGCAAGAACGGGTCTTCCAGCCGCTATGCCTGTTGGAAGGGTCTTAACTCTTCTGAACGGAACTGCTTCGGATATTGACATACTCGTATTTCATATCACAGTACCAAAAGCAAAAGTAAATTTTCTTCTAAGATTGAGCGCGTTAGAAAGCACTCATCAACGTACTTAACTGACTTAAAATATATGTGTATGTTTGTGTGTATACTATATATGTATGCATATACATTATTTTTTATTTTATATAATTTTTCTTTATTTTTAATGTTAACACTTCTTGTATTTTTCAAAATAATTGGGCTAAGCCTATATTGAGAAAATAAATAAATAAATACATTGCAGACCAACCTCATATGGCAAACTATTTTACAATCTATTACATAAAACTTACATAAAAACTTAATAGTGGCCGGTCATCCTGCAATGTTGGGAACTACCAGCTTTTGAACTACAATGTTATATTTATCCAATGTACCGGACAGGTACAAATACTGTATATAGGTTGTTGGTTGCCGCGTAGCGCTCGAAGAATCCACGTCGCGAATTCCGTATCGAATATCCAGCAGAAGAAGAAGAAGAAGAGCAGGGAGAGATTCCTCTCAGGCAGTCGATGTAGGGTAGCGGGTCTCAAGTAAAACACAGTTACTGAGAATGTAAGTAGTGATAATGTATTTAAAAAATCAGAGGGCCCTCTATATTAATGGTCAGTCGGCCGTCACAAGCGCCCATTGCCCGCGAAATACAACAACTTTCGGGGTCTGGGCCCTGCTTACGCCGACTGAACCCGGACCTACTCCGATCGTACCGCTTTGCAAGTCACATATTTCCAATGCGGTCGCGAATGCGATCGGAGTCAAACAGACATACATATAACAAAGTAAAATACAAGGGTTTTACATATTATTCAAGAACCTATAAGGAACATTTACATATACAAAACATATGATTACAAATACAAATACAGGAACATAACGGATATCATAACATACATGACAGTTATACATATAAAGGGTTCATACACAGATGAAATAGACAAATACAAGTTTACATCAATTTTATATATATACAGATCTACACCTAAATGTCATTTTCCTCATATTACATACACACACACACACACGGGTGACGGCACACGTCCGATACATCCAACTTGAATGTAAAACGAGATGAAAGAGATTAAATTAGTTAAAAAGATTTTCAAAACAAATCATTATGCTTTTTTTAGCCAAAAAGGAGGTTGTTAGTAATGTTTGTATTAACTAAAATGATTTATTGTTTGATTTGGGAAGCATGTTAAATCCTGGGGTTAGGATTAAATATACAGTAAGTAGAAAAGTCAGAACATCTGTAGCCTAGCATTATTTTTTTAAAATATCAATATGAGGTAAATTATACAAATTTATTTGTTTATTATATAAATTAGACGAATTTATTTGCGGTTAAGCTTTGTTATTTATTATAGTTCAAGCAAGTCAAGTCACAAACTTTTATCACAAAAATGAAATGTAAGCGAAACGGATCTACCACATTAATTTAAATTATTGTGTAGATTTTTTTTTAATATAAGTTTCAAATTATTCTGTTTTAAAACATAACTTATTAACTTCCAAAAAAATCTATGAATTCAGGATGCCCATACTTTTTAAATACAATTATTCATGAAATTCAATTAGTAATACAGGATTTGGATAGAAAAAATTTAATATTTTTTGAGTATTACGTGAATTGAAAAATGTAGGGAAAATACCAAAAAAAAAAAACTCAAGATAAAATGGAATACAATAACTAATCTCCCAGTCAAGACCTACGATTGAGAAAATGCCGGAGGAGTTTTTTCTATCACTATAATTTTGAATAAACAGTGTTTGATAAAACAAATTACAATTGTATTCATAGTTTGTGTAACTCTAAAGAAAGTTTATATAATACTAATTATGTTGTTTATAGTTAAGGCATTAACGTTGTGGAGGTTTAAAGACATTGTTATTTATTTTTATCAAACACTGTTTATTCCACTTTTTTGTGACGGTATAACCCTACCGGTTTCAAGGCTTTCACCTCATCTTCAGGGGAGCGCAAACAAGACTTGTTTGAGTCTTGTTTAATCAGTGTTTGATAAAAATAAATTATAATACTAAGTAGTATTCTTCATTCGGATTTGGTTTTTCAGTCATTTGAACTTATTCCCTTTATGCACTCAAGCAATTATTTTGTGTCATTATATCGTTTACTTGGCTCACTATCACATTATGGTCACATTATCCATTTAATGGACCATGCAGTTATATACGACATGAATACCAGTGAGAATTTAGTGGAAAAGGTTGGAGAGAATCCAAAATATTTATAACAACTTTGTTCAAAATTTCAGGAAGCTTAGTCACAGCTTGACTCAGCTTGTGTCCTTATTTCGATATATTCAAATGACTTTAAATCACATTTAGAAGAAACGCTCAGACAACGTGGTCAAATTGTTAAGAATACACGGAAGTTGGGAATTCAATTCGCGTCGGGGACAATAAAAAAAAGACTTCTAATCTATTGTTTAGTTAACACTTACCACCCTGTGATGGATAGTGATTGACCAGGACTTATATTTTATTTGATTATTCGACGTTTTAATACATAATAAAATAATTTTTATAGCTAATTACAAAAAATAATCTAGCAGATTTTGTATAATTTTAATTTAAAATATACATTTTTCACTGGACGCTTAGCGTCCAGCACCGTGGATGGCGGAATTTTTCAGCACAGCAAGGCAAGGGTTAAGGCACTTTTATACTTGGCCTGAATTATTGGTTTAAACATTCGAAATATTCATAGAAAATATCCATTTCCATTTAAATCAGAGTTAAAACAACCTTTATCCATAAATACTCGTAGCATGCGATTTCACAAATAATGTAAACTTTATTGAAGGGAATATGTAATAATTATTTATGTATTTCATCCACGCATGAAATTGAAGATGTCAAAAATATAAATTATATAGAATAAAAAATCGTGTCTAGCGGATATTAATCATATGATATTTTATATTTATTATGGATGTACCAAAATAGTAAGAACTTGTTGGTAAAACGCTAGTCCTCCATATCGGGGGGGTTGGGGGTTCGATTCACGTTAGAATCTAAGTTTAAAAATTCTTTGTGGTTTTCACTTTTGGCCTCCGTATCGATGGAACAGATTCCTACAAGGTAGAAAAATCCACCAGGTTGTACAATATAACTATACAATTAAAGTTCTTTTTTGGAGATGTAGAGCATGTATCTTCCACAACAGCGTGAAAAATTCACACATCACTAGGTAAATATATGCAAGATACCATTAACCATTTAACGGGCATAAGCAGAAATCGGTCGCATATGCGACCACCCTTATATTGTAGTTATACTTATAAGGGTTCATTTTCTTAATGAAACGTTTTTAAGTAACACAAATGTCAAATTGGCAAATGTAGTGGACGGGCAGAGGTCTTATTTAAGACGGATCGTCGTGAAGTTAGCTGCATGTTCAGTAGCAACGATCTAAACATCCGGTCAAATATGTATTATAGGTATCATAAGTAAATCACAATTTATTATATCTCATATAAGAATTTTATTTCCTAATACAACTTAAACTTAGATATTATTACCTAATCATTCATTGGTCACTTGTGCGACCTCTGACATGACCCCTGAAATGGGCACAGCTCACATATGCGACCGCCTCATTTCCAAAAAAAAAAAAAATTTAAAACACATTTTCGAATAAATAAAGTTGATTTGATACACATAATAATGATTTATTCAACAAAAAACAATATCTCAAAAATAAAAACTTACCCTATAAAAGGTTAAAATCGTGAATATATATTTTTTAAATGCTCACATGTATGCATAATAGGGAAGAGCTAGTAATCTAGAGTTAAGATAGCTAAATGAAGAAATCGTACGCTACAATTTCTTCATTTTTATGTAGATCTTGGATTTATTATGTTATGAAAATCATTTCTGGGAAGTCGATCGCACCAGCTGTCTCTCCACTTTTTAGGTGCCCTTTCTGTTATGCGATGCCCTTCGAGGATCTCGAGTGTCGCTACGAATGGGATCCAATCTCTGCTCATCATATCCACATCTCGTCGGCGTTGCTGGACCTCGTAGTTGAGAATCCCTTCGCCATTTTAACATCAATGCAGTTGGAAAGCGAAGTTGCGCTATGAAGTTTTGTTTCTTTTTAAATAAGTGAGCCGTCGCAAACCAGCAAACACACCAGTCAACCCGCTTTACTGGATCCGATGGCAATTTTTTTCTTTTTTTCAATTTCTCTATTTCTCTTTTTTAAAAGAATAGATCATATATATTCTTATACTCCTGAATACTAGGCGAAAAAAATGCCTATGTCATTTGACGGGAGAAGCGCACAGCGCGGGTTTCGAACCGACGGCCTTCCGCACGGAAGTCCAGTGTGTTACTACGTGGCCATGCACCTCATATCCACATACATAGTACCATCTTTTCTTCCTCTTGTATTGGCTTTGGTTTCGACACCACGACACCTGACACAGGTCTAATACATTCTAACCTTCCTATCGATACACATGTCTTTGCTTTTCTAATAGTCATCCGAGAAATCGTTGGAGTTATATGAGGTTTTATGAATGTAGAAGAGGCGAAGTATATGTGCGGAGATAGGAAAATCTGGCGCTTCGTCCTTTGCCTACCCAGACATAAATGACGTGATAGTATAAATGTACTATATATATAATATGCATACTTTATTTCAATTAAACAATAAAGCTTTCAAAAATATACACTGTATGGAACATATCAAGATATGTATGTTAGTAGGGATAGA
Source organism: Odontocerum albicorne (assembly GCA_949825065.1). Taxonomy (NCBI): domain Eukaryota; kingdom Metazoa; phylum Arthropoda; class Insecta; order Trichoptera; family Odontoceridae; genus Odontocerum; species Odontocerum albicorne. The sequence goes on from OX463843.1 coordinate 6,845,479, forward strand.
CTGCCATTGAATTGTCCAGGTGTCTTTTAATTTATAATTGAATTCTATAATAACTGTACCGCACAGGGTACAAATAGACTGTAGGGTAGGCAAGTTGGTTGCTGCGCCGCGCTCGGAGAATTGAGGTAGCGAATTCCAAAGCGTAGATCCAGAAGAAGAAGGTAGTGGGGTGGAGAGATTCCTCTCAGGCTGGTTCCAGAGCGGGTCTCAAAGTAAAACACAGTAGAGTCGGTTGTTACTGAGAATATAATTTTCCCTGAAAAGGGACCCTCCTTATACGTCGGTCGGTCATCACAAGTGCCCATTCCCCGCGAAATACAACTTTCGGGGTTTTGAGCGCTGTTTAATCCGACCGGCCCGTGACCTACTCACGACGCTCCGCCCGCAAGTCCTTTATTTCCCTTGCGGTCGCGAACACGATCCGAGTTAAACAAACATACATTTTACATCAATTTCCAAATAATTTACATTTCAACAAATACAAGGATTTCAATATTTATTTCACATACAGATCTACACATATAATATGTCAATGTCTATACACATACAAGTCTCTCCACCTAATCTCAAGGGGGGACCGCATACGTCCCATACTATACAAATAACATTTTCCATTGAATTTTGAACTCGACTCCTATTTATTAGACCAGTTGGAAAATTTGATGTCCTTCGAAAGGGAAAAAAGGTCAAATAATATTTAATGGTTAACTCATTAACTGAACAGTTAAACCATCACACTAATCTCCATAATGAAATTTGATTCCTAAATATGTATCTCGTTTCATACATTACGTTTATAACTGTTGTGTAGTTAGATTGAAGCTTATGCTATAAGTGTTTTTTAAGCACATGCGTAAAAATCAAGTTAAGAATTCTTCTTTTTTCACGGCGATCATTACTATTTATTCCGTTAGGCTAAGTCCACACCGAAGTTCTTCGCTTAGTGCTAAGCTAGGTGCTACACTTATCTACTAGATACATATACTGCCACATTGCACGCTACGTGCTTTGATACAAATTAATTTGACATTTGGGAGCGGTTGAGTCAACAAACGATGCCACTCTCAAAACTAACCAGAATGCTGCTTCTCTCAGAGAACATCTCAAATTGGAACTTGTTGGGTGCATAATGTTAATGTTATCTAGAAGTATAGTGGAGAGTTTCAATTTCTCTACAAAAAAATGCGGAAATACGATGAATGATATTTATCGTATTTCCGCAATAATGGCCATGACGACCTCCGTGGCCTGGTGGTAAGACACTTGTCTGCCGATCCGGAGGTTGCGGGTTCGATCCCCGCTGGAACCCAGAATTTTTAAAATAGGATTCCAGTCTGGTTTTCACTTAGGGCCTATAAAAACATCTTTCTGGTTGGTTGGAAGATATTGCCACATGGCAATAAACTCGCCAGGTTAAAAAAAAAATTAATACATTTTTGTATAATTTGCTCGATGGGTTCCACAAAGGCTCCCTTTTATACAAAGCTGCTATTAAAACTTCCTCAATCTTGTAAAATCACTTAGTGACACAATAAAGGTAACCAACATGTCTGTTTGCTAGGAGACTCACTAGGTGACTAACAGTCACGTAGTGTGGCGCGAAGCGTGCAGTGTGGTCATTGCAATAGTATGCGGTGCGTTGGTTCGCTAGGATATGTCACCTAGCTCGCAGCGTAGTTCTAAGCACCAAGCGAGGCTCCTACCTGTGTGGCTGTAGCCTTAGACTCTGAAACGAGCTATCGGTTGTTGAAAGTCTGCACCCTTGACTTGATTCAAATATCATGAATTAATCATCATTTTAATTTCTTTGTCTCTCCCCTATGCAAAAATATTATTATTCTATCTTTTCATTCCTTTCTATTTTCTAATGTTAATTTGTTCTGACTTTTTAAAACTGTTTTCTACATTTCTCTTAACCCCAAAACAATTGTAACTTCTCTATTGAAAAACCTGTGTGCTTTATTTTGTTGAAACGTCTGCTTGCCAACCGAGGTGTTGCGGGTTTGATCCCAAAAGTGATTCCAGTCTTATTTTTTTACTTAACCCTTATCTTGGCAAAGTTCAATATACCCAAATATTAACGTTTTTCTTTGGTGATTCCTTGCTATATGGTAATTTATGAAGGAAAATTGAGGGAAAAAATCATAACTTTTCCTTATAGTTTTTTTTTATATGTAACACCCACGTTACGTTGAAAAAATATCATTTTTTATAAAACACAAAAAGGGCTATAAAATGATTCTATAATCCAATACAAGAACAACATTTACATAGTTGAATTATCAACAAATCAAATCGTTTGAATAATTTTTCTCTACATGTAGTGATTAATAAGATATTTAGATTATTAACTCCAATTTTCAAAACGCACCAATGCTGTTCAGATATATTGACCCGATGTCGTTTGAAAGCTTGTATCGCTGTCAATATTAATCACCAGATGATACCACTGCACACAATAGTGCATGTATAGTATTTGAATGTATTGCCATATTTGAAATTACGTTACAGTTTCTGGATTTTTATTTTTTAAATCCCTAAATTAGTGTAACACTTGTGTTACATTGCCATGCTAAGGGTTAAGACCTTTTTCCTATTGTTACGTTTTGCTAGAAGAGATTGCCAGATGGAAATACCCCCAGTTGCCAGTTGGACACTATCATAGCAATCTTTACTGATAGCAGACAAAAACATTTCAGTTGAACTGCACCCAAAACATTCCCGTAGACAATGAGCCAAGAGAATTCCTCTTGAGCCAAGAAATGTTGAGTCTTGCTATATGTTATATATTTAACTATTTATTTTTCTTGGTGTATTGAGTTGTATTATGTATTATATATTCAAATGTATCACGTGCATCTAATTATATGACCGAAGTATTCGGTTACAGTAAAGACAATATTGTTGTTGATACTCTGCCAGTTGACCACTATTTTTTTTGTACTTACATAACATCGGTTTCCCTTTCCGGGTATACAGACTATTCTACATCAGATTTCACTGACTTCTTTACGTTTCCTTTCAAACATCATTCATTTAATTCAATTACATACTTACCTCTGTTTTCTTCTATCACGACACTCATATTTGCATTGCACATATTTTTTGTAAGTCTTTCTTCATTTTCTTTGTTACGTGCGCCTAAACTATTTCAGAGTGTTTCTCTCAAACATACCAGCATTAAATTCGCATTCATCCTTATTTCATTCCGTATTCTGTCATACATGGTCACCTCGTTTATTTTTCTCAGTGCATGCATTTCTACATAGTTTATTTGACACCTTTCTAATCAGTCTTTTTCCATGTCCACGTTTCACTTCTATCAAAGTTCGTTCTAAAATAAATTCACTTGATCTAACCATACTTTCTTTTAAACACTACATTATTTTTTTATCGAAATTCACTTATTATTTTGACGTATGGGACAGAAACTTGGACATGACATATAAGGTTAACAAAACAAATATGTAGTACAAATGTGAGTAAAAGGCGTGGTAGAGGAAGGTCAAAGAAAGTTTGATTGAATCAAGTGATTTATATTTTGAAAGAAGAAAAGTAAGAGGTAAAATAAATCGTAGGAGTTATATTTTATTTATTTGGTTTTTTACTTATTTTACACATGGCAAGAAATATACATAATTTGCGAAAAAAACCACAGGTAATTTAATTTGGACACACAATTTTAATGGATCTGGGTTTAGTGCCTTTCATTTGTCGTGTCCTCAGTAAACTAGGCTTTTACCTGTATCTCACTGAGGACATAAATAATGAAAAAATTAATCGATATTTCTTTCCGATTTTTGATTGTATAAAACCCCGTTCTCATCAATCTGACAAACAGTGACACTCAATTACACATGTATACATCACGCGAAATCAAACTCCTCACACTTCATCACTCCAGACAGACCAAAAACATTCATCCCACAATGTACCGCACATAATCATAAAAATATAAATATAAAACAACAAAAAACACCACACTCAAGAGCTCACACAAACCTTTTCCACAAGTCATTCATCTTGTAAGTCCAAGTACTCAAACTCTTGTCGCAATTACAACCACGCTCCGATCGACTGCCTAAATTGTTTTCCTCTCTTTGTCTTTATTGAATTCGGCACCCCATTGTATGTCATGGAAGCTAAATAGGCATATTGCCTTTGGGCAAAAGATGTTTTAACTCTAGGGATGGTGAACATTAAATCAGTTGACATGTATGAGGTGTATGTATGGATTTAGAAAAGTATGTGTGTCGAGATAGGAAAGTTTAGCACCCTGTCTTTTCTGGCCTACTCAGCAGGGAAACAGCATGATGGTATGCATACCTAATGAGCATATTTAGAATGATTTATTGTATCTCCAACAAAAATATCAACAAATGAAGAAATTCGAATGCAGTCAAAAGAAGAAAGTGTTTTTTTATATCGCTAACATTATAAGAATGCATATTTCTAAGACGAAAAAGAAAAAAAAACCACCTGCGATTTATGATTCATCCATTCATCGATTAAGTGAACGTCCAGACGTAACTTAAATCAACAGCTTACGATTTGCAAATGCGTTTGCATTTAATTGCGCTCTCGCTTAGTTATAAATAGTGGGCATGTACCAATAATCACATGTTACTCGCTGTCCGATGGTTAATTATTTGTGACTGAAATATGATTCATTTTAATGTAGGAGGTTTGATAAAAAAATAACGAGACTTTTCGGTTTAGGCATGTAGTACGAATGAATGAAGAAAGACTAACAAATATATAGTGCAAATGTGAAAAGAAAGCATGGTAGAACAAGAAGGAAAGTATGGTTGGATATATTGAATGGTATTTTAAAAGAAGGAAACGTTAAAAAGTCAGAGAAATCGTAAGATGTGTATGAAAACGTGCATGGATGTAGAAGAGGCGAAGGGTCTGTTTCAATACAGCAAAGGTTGACGTTTTTTCCTCTCTTCCTATCCCGTTAGGGAAATGGCGGGATTATAGTCGTAGTGTATGTAATATGAGACGTTTGAATATCTCTTTTCTTATATTTTGAAATATGTTATATGTATGATAGTTAACTTACTCCTTCCATCTTAACCTTTCCCTTCCTGTGCTAAAAAAATCCGGGCGTTCCAGTGTTGTGTACATAATACACATCAATACACATGTAAAATGAGATATTCATAGCCAATCGCTTAAATTAATTAAATTTGAAGTCAAAAGTGATAACAATTGAAATGTAATTGCTGAAAACATGAAAAAAAACCTCGGCCGACGTTCATAAAACGGGCGAACAGACCATCTCTAATGGATGCCCGACAGGTACTGAGACCTGAGACTGACTAGCACTGTGTATGTTATACCTCGAAGGAAGAAACATAACTCTGAACTTATATTCTATTTCTTGCGTTCCCATATACCAAAGTAGAGTGAGAGTGAGGCGTGATAGCGTCGCTTCCTCACCTATAGCAGTTTTTTAGAACGAAAGACCAACGTCACACACTGGCACACGTTTGCTTGTACTGGTGAATTTATTTTCGATTTTCACAAAATATCTCTGATGTGGACGATAAGTGCTATTTATTATTAATATTATTTTTTCATTCAATGCGTAAATGTATTAAGGAGGAATACCTAAAATCTGAACCCAGTATTTATTATATTTATAGAGATAATAAAGTTTTTAGAAGCAATGTGTACTAGTTACACATCACAGGGAAGGAATGGTTAAAAGAACGAGAATTAAATTTTCTATCGAAAAGTATTTATTTACACATTAATATTAATATTGTCCCCTTCGAAGTAGTCCCCACAGAGATACAATACATTTGTTTTTTCCAATCGCAAAACAATGCAACGCATTTTTGTGGGATAGCCTTTAGCTCACTTAGCGATTTTTGCCTTTACATTCTCTATGGTTGCAAAACGTTGTCTTTTCAATGTCCTATTCCTTTCTTCTGATCTTCGGGAACAGGAAAAAATCCATGTCTCGTGGATATTGTTAAAGAAAAAATATTGTTATAAATTTTAATTGTGTAATCTTAAAAAAAATACGATGGCTGCGGTATTACGATGATGATGGTTTTGGCTAAATATTCAAGAATCAGTTGCTATGTGAGAACCGGTGCATTATCGTGGTGCAAACTCCTGGAATCGTTTGGCAATAATTTTGATCGTTTTTTTTCGGATTGCCTCACGATAACGGCGTAAAAAAAACAGATGCGTGATACTCTCGCGCGGTAGAAGCGAAACTTCTTAGCTCCTAAGAAAAGTTGATTTTATGCATTGCGTTTTTTCCATTTGTTAACGTTTTTTTTTAGTATTAGTAAATGGTTGTTTGGAATTTAGTTCAAGAAAATCTCTCTAAATTAAATTAAAAATGGTTATGTGGAATGTAATTCAAGAAAATCTCTCTTATTTAAATAAAAAAAAAATATTTTTAATAATAAATAATAATAATTTTAATACTAATATAATAATATGAATTATTGTTAATAATAAATATAAAAATAATTTATTAATAAATAAAATATTAAATAATAATACAATAATGACATAATATACCGTTTCACTTTTCGTGACGTTCAGGCAAATTTGCCCTACCGCGCCCTATAGAAGTTTCACTTCAAAAACATTTTTATAATGTAAAATCACATATATGCCAAAATGCGTTGGAAATACTTGCCTGTCTAGCACAAACTGCCCATTCTATATGACTGAAAATTGAAACCATATCGGACAGTGTCGCCAACAGACAAAAGATGGGCTCAATAAAAAAACAAATAGCCCACATAATAAAAAAAGTCTCAATATTTTTTGATCAACCCTTGTCTGGTTAATTTAACTGTAAGTATGGACGTATTATGCAAAAAACATCCAGCCCACATTCTAGTTGTATTGACGATATATTTTTATCACTAGTAAATTTGACGACTAGTTGGTAAGACATACCATATATCTTCCATTTCCCGTTGGATCACAGTTTTTTAATAGGGTACCCGACTGGTTTTCACTTTAGAATTGTTAAATATCTTTGTAAGCGGTTGGAAGAGATTACCACATGAAAAAAAAAACGCCAGTTGTACTGTATACAATGAAATGCAATACAGATTTGGCGTTCGTTTGCTAGTTGTACGGCACAGTAATGCAGCAGATCCGGCTCGAAGGACCACTTTGTACGGCACCGGTACAAAGGACTGTAGAAATAAGTGGATGGCTGCCGCTCAATACTCGAAGATTTCGGCTCACTGTAAAAAATGGTTGGGGAAAAGTAGCAGGGTGAAGAGATTCCTCTTAGATGGTCGCAAATAAAAGGCAGTAGACTGGAGTGAACTGAGAATGTATTTTTTATATTTGGCGCTCCTTATATTTATTTATTTATTTAATTAACGACACAACAGTGTTTTTATATACAAATGAACATGTGACAGGTTATAAAGTACTTAAAATTATTAACAAATAATACAACTTTATCTTAAACTAACACGAAGATACAAAAAGCAGTAGTAATAATAAATTACAGTCATTGTTTTAAAATTATATGTATATTTAAGTTCAATATACTCGTATGTTATGTATGTATACCACAAAATATTACCAAACTTCAGCAATCAGACTTACGTAATTGTCGAAGACTTATTTTATAGAGGTAAAGAACTCAGATTTGTTTTTAGTAGAATAACGCATACATATAACAAATATTGGATTTTTTTAGAATGTTGTGGGAATTTTATGGATAGATATTGAGATATAGAAACACATGGCCTCATTAGTAGAACGAGATGCAAGTTGATTTGCAGAATTAAAACCTTCATAGATGTTGATGCAGGGTTATTCAACTCCAGAGGCAAGGCAAACGCTCATCGTAAGTGCCTCTTTTCTTGCGAAATATCACAATTTTCGCAAGTTTTCGCATGCATGGGCCGGCCGACTTTTGATACTGTATCGCGATGGCCCCGCATAATGAACATTTCAATTACGGTCGTGACACAGCACGGACCTCAACAAACACACATAAAAACATAAAAAATACCAAATAACTTCAAAATATAATCAAGAATTTCTACATCTAAACATATACAAGAAAACAAATACATCATGTGTTTTAGGTGACGCATACGTCCGATACACCAGTGGTTTCTTTTATGAGTATATTTTATGAAAAAAAAATATTATTCTAGATTTACAATGCATAATCTTAAAAAAATGAATACAAATTTATTAACTCGTACCCATACAAAAAATCTCACGTTTACGACCCGTATCCGCTTTTCTTGGGTATATTCTGTATTCATTGATTGAATATCATTTTCTATCACATACATATTTTTTGACCATAACAAAGCGTTTGAATTTGGGTTGTCATAAAAAAGCTCACATTGGCCAATTAAATGTGCTTTGATTATGTCCTATCTGCATTCAATTAAATATTACTTTCCGTCACATACTCATTAACAATAACAAAACAGTTGCATTAGGAGTCTTTAAAAAATCTCATATTGGCCACTTAAATGTGCTTTAATTATCTCCTATCTGCATTCAATTAAATATTACTTTCCGTCACATACTCATTAACAATAACAAAACAGTTGCATTAGGAGTTTTCTAAAAAAAATCACATTTGCCACTTAAATAAGCTTTAATTATGTCCTATCTGCATTCAATTATATATTACTTTCCGTCACATACTCATTAACAATAACAAAACAGTTTCATTAGGAGTCTTCAAAAAAATCTCACATTTGCAACTTGTATGCGCTTTCATTGGGTCCAGTCAGTATTTAGTTGAAAATCATTTTCCATCACCACTACTTTATCTCGCCTGTCTTTTATATAGGCTAATATGAAATAAATATTATGACGTTACTGATAAAAAAATAATTATGTTTTCCCGTAACGTACGTGGGTTGTTCGTTATAAATGGGATTTATTGATTTTCCTTACTCTGGGTTGTTATCGGATGCGATTAGCTACCTTCCGTGAAGCGTGGTTTACGTTATTAGAGCTTATAAGCTTTTCAAGTTTTACCAATAGGTGTATTGCAGAGGTGATCGATGTTTTCCAGCTTGCGACAGGCGCATGCATTCGGACGTCCGAGATCTCAAAAGAAAAAATATAAGAATTTAAAAAAAAAAATGTATGAAAGTGATGATAGTCCATAAAAGTATTTTGGTGTCAACTTTGATGTTTGGGAGTAAAATGTGTATGTAGAAAATGACTGATAAGAGCCGAAAAAATGCTGTAGAAATGTGTGTATTTAGAAGAATACATTGAGTGACAATGTATGACAGAATGCGGAATGAAGGGATAAGGGATGAATATGAACTTAAGGTTGATATGTTAACACTTGCCACCCTATGATGGATAGTGAGTGACCAGGACTTACATAATAAAATAATTTTATAGCTAATTACAAAAAATTACCTAGCAGCTTTTGCATAATTTTAATTTTAAACATATATTTTTCACTGGATGCTGAGCGTCCAGCATAGTGGCTGGCGGCATTGTTTAGCACAGTAAGGCAAGTGTTAAGTAAGATAAAGAAGAGTACACTGATGGTTTGGACATGTGGAACGAATGAATGAACAAAAACTATCAAAACAAATATACAGTCCAAATGTGAGTAGAAAGCGTGTGAGAGGAAGACCAAGTAAAAGGAAGAGGAAGACCAAGACGATAGTATGGTTGGATTTAATAGAAGGAAATCTTGAAAATCATAGGAGTTTTATTAGAAGTTGTGTGGATTTAGAGAGGCTAAGGATGTTTGTCGAGATCTGTCCTCTCTGTCTATCCTGACAAGGAAATTGCGTTATGGTTTGTATGTATGTAAGTTTTTTTATTTGCAATTTGATATTAAATTAGAAAGAAATCGATTTTAAAAATAAAGTTTGACTTAGTTTAAAATGGAATAAATGATTTTTTCCATGCTATTCTTCTTCATGTCAGATTTTTTCAGAATCCTTTAAAACAATTTCAAGTATAATTCATTTTTAGAAGTAATTATGCAAAAAAGAAGCCAATCCACTTTATACATTTTTGAAGTGAAAATTCTTTAAGCGCGGTAGGGCAAATTAGCCTGAACGTCACGAAAAGTGAAACAGTGTATTATAATATATTATTTTATTATTATTTATTATTATTAACTATTTTATATATTAATAAATTGTTATTAATTATTTTAATATTAATCATTATTAATAATACTTAATATTATTAAGTGTATTATATTATTATTAAAATGATTATTTATTATTAAAATTATTATTAAACATTAAAAAAAAATTTTTTTTAGATTTTCTTGAATGAAATTCCACATAACCATTTCCTAATCCTAAAAAAACAAAAACGTTAACAAATTGATAAAAAGCGATGCATAAAATCAACTTTTCATAGGAGCTAAGAAGTTTCACTTCTACCGCGCGAGAGTCTCACGAATCTGTTTTTTTTTTCAAAAGCGTGATCAATGCATGTTAAAAATATCTTGTATGTTATGTAAATGAATTATCAAACCCTTTAACTGGATTTTTTTTATTCCATTACAAATTATGTTAGATATTTCCTATTCTTGATTGAGGGGTTATCTTTGCATAATTACATCCTTACATAAATATAGTTAATCTAGGTCCATGATGACGAGTAAATCTCGAGTTATATTATAAACTTAAATACTCGTATATGCGGAAGCGAAAACAATTGCGACAAAAATAAAAAAATAAAATTTGTCTCCTTCACATTTTTTTCATAATTTCATTTCCTTGTAATTGGAATAGAACTAAATTTAATTGTGCGTTAAGTATAGATTAAATCACAGTGAAAAATAAATAATTTAGCTTTCATGAAACGTATGGCCATCACATGGTTTAGCACATAGTTTTCAAAACTTTTTCGCCCCGTAGACCACTTGCCGATTTTTTGTTTTCCGGAGACCCCCTGCCTGCCTAATATTGAATTTTCCTAAACTTATTAACTTCAAATGTGTTTTTAACAGCTGACACAGTGCTGTTCACCTTGATAAGGGTGTGACGGTCGTCGCACATTCAGTCGCACACTCGAAATACTGTGGGCATTCATACACACGGTCAATGACCGATGAAGTGACCCTTGCATTCCTCGACAAATTTAAATAAACAAGTCCAAAGTTCACACGCCGGCCATTCAACCCGCAGCCCGGAGCGGACCACATTACACGCCGGAGCGAGAACGCACCACGGCTGTCTCGCCAGTTCCGTATTTGAATGATACCTACATACAACATTAATCGTTTCGCTAATGCAGAAACGAGACGAATGACATCTTGCTCGCATTCCCGCACACACGCGGAAATAGTATAAATACCTACGTTTACTAATAAAACCTCTTCTTCCGCATTGCGATCCAAAACGTGTTTTATTTATCAACAAATCATCATCATCTCTTTCCTTTAAGAACTAGCTCCTAAACGGGTTTGTAGAGTGGACTATTGTAAAAACAGAAAAAAATGTACAATTTTTATTCATACCTTTATTGAAAATACACAAAATGCAAGTAAATATTTGGCTTTGGAACGAAACATATTAAAACCTACTAAAATTCTTACATAAAATTAATACACAAATAATACTGTTAATGAGAGGGATGAACCTGACGCTCTGATAGCAATGATTCAATATTTGGCTTCAAATTAGTGAGAAATAGTCTTAAATCTCCACGTTCAATGATTTGCATTCGATTTCTGTATATAAGTATTTTCTATGTCTAATATAAGTATTATGTATACAATCTGTGTTAGGTGTAATAAGACATTTACGGAACGCCTCAATACTATTGTATATTGATGATCTGCTTAGATGGGATCCGCTCACGTGGACCCCCATTTACATCTCGTGCACCCCTATTTTCTTTTCTCGCTGACATAGACCCTCTGCAAGTCGAAATCGACCCTTTGGGGTCCATATAGACCACTTTGGGAATCTTTGGTTTAGCAGCATTCATATTACTAAGTTTATCATTATACAGCATCCGTTCCTACGGAGAATCATCTGCCAACTAAAATATCTCTTCGAGACTAACATTTCATGGTCCAAGAAACTTTATGTGTGCTCTGACAATGACCTAATTGCTATATTTGTATTAGTAGCCCCCTTTTATCTCGTCGAGAATACTCAGATCATGAATTTGCGCTGTCCTCAAGTTGAAATTTACCGAAATTTTCCAGTTTACCGCTCTTCTTTTTGTTCGTCGTTCTTTACTGTCCATGCAGTAGACCAGTGGCTTCCAAACTTTATGTTATTTTGCCCTCCTTTAAAAACAATCTTATCGTGGCGCCTCTTCCCCCCCCCCCTTTATTTTATGAAATAATAGACACATTTTTAAATGGTAAAAAATGTATTAATACAAAAAACAAAAACGTTATTAACAGAATAATAACAAGGTTTTACTACATATATTAATACACAAAATAAAAACGTTATTAACAGAATAATAACAAGGTTTTACTACATATATTAATACAAAAAATAAAAACATTATTGACAAAATGATAACAAGGTTTTACTACATATATTAATTCAAAAAATAAAAACGTTATTGACAGAATGATAACAAGGTTTTACTATATATATTATTGTAATACAAAGAATAAAAACGTTATTAACAGAATAATAACAAGGTTTTACTACATATATTAATCCAAAAATAAAAACGTTATTGACAGAATGATAAGAAGGTTTTACTATATATATTATTGTAATACAAAGAATTAAAACGTTATTAACAGAATAATAACAAGGTCTTACTACATATATTAATAAAAAAAATAAAAACGTTATTGACAGAACGATAACAAGGTTATACTACATATATTATTGTAATACAAAGAATAAAAACGTTATTGACAGAATAATAACAAGGTTTTACTACATATATTAATACAAAAAATAAAAACGTTATTAACAGAATAATAACAAGGTTTTACTACATATATTAATACAACGAATAAAAACGTTATTGACAGAATAATAACAAGGTTTTACTACGTACGAGTATATACAAGTATATTCACTTTTAAATGAATTTTTTTTAATGCATTTGAAAGTGTTAAATATTAAAGTAGAATTGTTCCCTCAAAAAGGATCTTGTCCATATTTTAAACTAGATTAACTATTTTAATTATTATGATTAGATTTTAAACAACAAATCAAGTCACCTTAAGCGATTTAAAGGATTTCAGATATTTTTACAGTGAATTATTATGTAATATATTTTTAAAGCCAACAGTTTTTTTGCGATTTTCCAACATTGTGATTTGGTGGACATGTTCTTTTTTTTTAATATTACCTTCTTATATAACCATGAACACAAAAAAAAACGAAATTTAAATATTATTCAAAATTGAAGTAGACGAGGAATAAATGTATGTTTAGTTTCAGCTTAATCATTCGGTTCTGTATTGGCCAAGGTGGAATGAATCTTCGGTTCAAAATAGTCTCATCTAACATTCCGTGGGTCAACTCCTACTTTACACGATATTTATGGACACTACAAATGGTCGAACAATGCCAAGTTCACAATTTCGTTACCTCCGAGACTTTTTGTTTACACATATGAAAAATCAAGAGTAAGCCAACTCATCTGTTTTCAAAAATTTTTATTCCGGCCCCATGTTTTAACGTGATCGATACCTCTTCCAAAAAAAGGATCTGTAACTGGCTTCTATACTAGAGAAAATGTAGGATGGTCCCTGTGACGTTTGAAATGTCATGTCTCAAAGGGATGGAGTAAAATCGTTTTTTTTTTACAAATCGAATCGTTTTTTTATAAACCGAAAAATTGTTTTTCTCTAAACTCACGTTTTAATTCCTAATTTACATTATACTGACTTTCTAATGTATTGTATGATTTGTATCTATATTCAAGTAGGCCAAGATCCACTATTGTATGATTTATATCTATCTTTAAATATGTCAAGATCCACTATGAATTAATACTAATTACGAACATTTAATTTTAGGTATAAAAAAATCGAAAATCCAATTATCGTATACCCCATCCCTAGACAATGCGGACTAACATAGTGACTTTTGACAAACGTCACAAAATATTATTTGATTTTAACAAACTGCCACATTTTTGCTAATTTGTAACAAGATGTATTAATTTGTCATTATTGTTTGTTTTATATAACGTATTTACCTAAATAACTTGCTATTTATTAGAATCGAGGCTTATATTAAAGTTGATAAAATAATTAAAATTACTGAACGTCGTTACAAGGTTGTATTGGGGCAAATTTGTGAACTGTCATGCTACATTTTCTCTAGTATAGCAAATATTTTTGTAAACAATTCAATCTTTAAATGACAGTCTCATGATTTCTAACATGAACAATACCCCAGATCAGTGGTCTCCAAAGCGGGCTACGTGTAGCAGGTGGTACGTGAGTCGAAGAGACCAAAAAAAATAAGAAAATTTATTAAAGATGAACAAATACTAACTTCCGATATTATGAAACATATGCTGTTACTATACATTGTTCACGTTAAATTCTAATGAGGAAAATTAATATGTATGCGAACTGTTTAAAATAAATAATTAGTAAGAAAATAAATATATTTATTTTGTTGAAGACTGCCAATCCATGACATTTTTACGTATATATACAGGGTGTCCCAAAAAATATACACACAATTAAAATTATTGAAAATTCAGTGTTTATTATTAAATTATATCTAATACTAAAACTTCAAATTAAAGAAGATAAACGTATTTATTTTTCCATCTGTCGCAAATGCTCTAATTATGACTTTTCGGGCATGCACTGCTGATAGCGTGGAATCACAAACTTTATGAACCATTATTTTTTTGTTATTTGGCCGCATTCTCTTTCAATGGTTGCTCTCAATTCATTAACTGTTGTAGGTTTTGTGCCATTTACTTTATTCTTGATGAGTCTTCATTAAGGAAGTTCATTGACGTGAGATTTGGGGAGACTTGATACTAATCTTATAACTTCGTGATTTATATTCTAAGTCATTTCATATGTCTTTATTCCACCTTATTTCATACAATTATGCCTTAAGTCATTTCATATGTCTTTATTCCAGCCTTAAGTCATTTCATATGTCTTTATTCCACCTTATTTCATACAATTATGCTCGCAAAGCATTTTCAGAACATTTTACTTTTATTCTTCTGCCAAGTCTAAGTTTTACTTCCATTCGTCAAGGTGGCCACCATCACACTATTGACATTTTTGTCACATGTATTGTCGTTTTTGCTTATTTTGAGATAGTGCGGTTATTGAATCATATATTATATAAAGTGTTACGTTTATCTTGTTGCCTGTCGCCACCCTTTCTCCAGATGTAGTATATGATATCTATCTTATTATCATTGCTTCAGTACATTAGTACTCGTCAGTGCATAGTATTGATATGTTAAACCTGAGGTTTCGATAGCAATGAGTTCCAAGTTCCAAAACACTGCATATATACGTATCATCACCGCGTATCCTTATGGCGTGTCCTTATCGGGACTATATAATCTGTTGCTACCCTTCCTCCAGATTCTAGTATACTCGTATGTATCTTATTATCATTGCTTCAGTACTTTAGTACTCGTCAGTGTATTGTATTGATATGTTAAACCAGAGGTTTCGATAGCAATGAGTTCCAAGTTCCAAAACACTGCATATATACATATCATTACCGCGTATCCTTATCCCGTGTCCTTATCGGGACTATATAATCTGTTGCTACCCTTCCTCCAGATTCTAGTATATGTATCATTGCTTCAGTACTTGAGTACTCGTCAGTGCATAGTATTGACATGTTAAACCTGAGGTTTCGATAGCAATGAGTTCCAAGTTCCAAAACACTATATATATGATATATATATCATCACCCCGTCTCCTTATCGGGGTAGGCAGAAAGGAGAACGCACCAGACTTTCCTATCACGATCCACTTATTTTGCCTTTTCTACATTCATACGATTTCTCATACGGCTCCTACGAGTCCTCTATTTTTTTAAATGCCATTCCTTCAAAATATAGTACACTTGATATCCTTTGTAAATTTTCCATCATCTAAGAAACAAGACGTTAGTCAGGTTTAATAAGGTACAGTATTTTTTAATGTATCTAAAAAGCTAATCAAGTTTCCTTAGAATGTTGTCACAAAGTGGAAAATTTTCGTTGTTTCATTAAAGTGATACGCAGACAGCTGATATGAAAATGTTGAGATAGATGTGTGGTGTCACAAGGCTTGACAGGATCCGAAACTCCTACATCCGTGGGATTCTAGGTGTACGCGACATCTCTGACAAGATTCAAGAGAGCAGGCTGCGATCGTATGGACACGTCAGCAGAAGACCGCCAGAGTATATAGGAAACAGGGTGCAGACACTTAATGCCCCTGGTAGGAGGTCCCGAGGAAGACCCAAGCGCAGGTGGCGCGAGGTGGTTGGGCGGGACATGAGGGACGCCGATATCGCTCCGGAAGATGCACATGATCGGGCGAAGTGGCGGCGAATTATTGGAAGGGCAGATCCCATTACCATGTGGGAATAATAATGCCAAAGAAGAGAGAGATTAAAGTGATACGCAGAAAAAAATATTAAATTTCCCTTATCGAGTTGACCTTTTTCCGCCGCATTGTATGTTACTTTAGCTGATTAATTTCCTTGATGTTGTTGACACATTATACACAATCTTGATGAAAATTATGTATGACCGCAAGATCGGATGTCTTTGCGGAAGGACAGTGTCAATCGTAATTCGATATGTTTGCAAAATAACGTCTTGTCTGACCACATCGATGAAATAAAAGTAATGATGTTCAAAACAGCTGATTATTAGATAGGTAACGAAATCACAGGGTGACTGGTATACACTCGTATATTACATAAATCGGGGAAACTTTTTTACATTGTACCATCTAATAAAAGTTACTTGAGCCACTTGTACCATTCTTCTCTCACTACCTATCAATAAACAATTTTTAACAAAATAGTTACCAATACCTATAACTTTCATAGTATACAGATACCTATAATTTTTTATATAGTGTTATTGATATGTGCCTTGTTTATGTTGTTTAAATGCCAGCTTTTTACACTAATTTTAATCTCCAGAAACTCTTATTTAATGGGAAAGGCAAAAATGGAATACTTAGCAACAGTGGTGTGTATATACTTTTATGTGCTGACTGTGATAATTTCTATATAGGAAAGACAGGAAGATCTTTTGAAAAGAGATTTCGTGAACACAAATCCGCCTTAACAAATCCTCTAATTTATTCTGAAATGGCTAATCATTGTCACCGTGAAAACCATAGTTTTTCTATCGATGATGCCAAATTCTTACATATCAGTAGTAACGGAAATAAATTGGACATATTAGAGGCCCTAGAAATTTCTAAGTCAGTTCATCGATCCGAATATCTGGTTAACAGTTATATCCCAAAAATCTCTCCGTTCTTGGCCGAAATCGTCCCATACCTCCCTCAGCCCTCAGCCCCCAACCGTTGAAGCGTGTATATCGGTACCAGTTCGAACAGAATTTAGTCTTCTTTGCGCTCCCCTGAAGATGAGGTGAAAGCCTTGAAACCGGTAGGGTTATACCGTTACAAAAAAGTGGAATAAACAGTGTTTGATAAAAATAAATTATAATGCCTTGTTTATCATAATTGACTAACTGGCGCGCTATCCTGACAAAGTTTACATGTAAATTCATATCGTTGGTGTAAACCGGCCTTAACATATCGTGAATTATTTTGAAGTTTTATAAAACTTCAGTATTTTAACACTTGTCTGCTTGCGAATCATTAGACGTCTCATAGTTTGTGAATCTTCAATGCGTATTATTTGCACAAAATACTAGAGTTCATAGAGTGACTAAGTGAAATAAAAGACTCAGTAGTGAGTGCAGAACACATTAATATTGGCAGAATATATAAAATAATAAAAATAATTTTACATAATTACAACAAAAACAATAAGAAATTAACAGGTATCGTAAAAAAAATCACATGCTACCAACATAATACGGGGCCGTCCACAGGCACACAGCCTGCACTACACGAAAAATACAAACATTTGAAAAACAAAATATAAATTGAAAATAAAGTATAAAAAACGGAATTAGACAAGTGCAACTTCACAAATCCTCTTCAGCACAGGGAAAAATCACAAAAAAATAACACAAGAATCTATTAAAAAGTTCTTGAAAGACACGTGAAATTCAATTTTAAGGCTCGGATATTCGGAAGTGCCTTTTTAGAAGCGTAACGAGTTCACATGGTGATAAAATAATGTAAAACTTTTAAGGTGTTTTATAGAGACAACAAAAAAAGTTGATTGAAATTTATATTATTAACCATTACGGAAACATTTGTATTGAATTATTAAATTTCTTGGCGTGGTTTAAAAACTTGACTTGGCGTATAATCATGACTCATTGAACTGGTTGGTAAGGCGCATATTTTCCAGCCCGAGGGTTGCAGGCTTGATATTCAAATAGTTTCTAGTATAGTTTTCACTTACGGCATATTTAAAATCTTTCTGGTTGGTTGGAAGAAGTTGCTACAACTAAAGCTTAGTAAAATACAATCACATATCAATTTTATTTCAACCAATTAGAAATATTAGTTATAAAAAAGTAAGTTAACTAATCGCGCGTCCGTGTTAATTTATGATTCTTTCAATAAATATTCTATGTTCATGCTACAACGTCAGAATGATGGAATATTGGTTGGTTGGTTGGAAGAAGTTGCTACAACTAAAGCTTAGTAAAATACAATCACATATCAAATTTATTTCAACCAATTAGAAATATTAGTTATAAAAAAGTAAGTTAACTAATCGCGCGTCCGTGTTAATTTATGATTCTTTCAATAAATATTCTATGTTCATGCTACAACGTCAGAATGATGGAATATTGTTGGGAATGAAGTCACTAAGGGGTCAGTATGGGGCCAAAGAAAGTTTGCAATATGCTGTCAAGTTATTGTGACATTAATGTTAAAGTTGTTTATGAATCAATGTTTAGTCTTAAAAGAGTTCACTGCGAAAATATATCGAATTCGATAACGGATTTACGTTGCACTCAAGCAGGGATTGTTTATTAGCTTTTTCACTTCGCCGTGTACTCGAATATAGACGAATGCTAAGGGTTTCCTGGAGATACCATATTACAAATTACGAGGTTCTCAGCAGGATCGAAGGAACTAGGCACCTGTCAAACACCATATCGGAAAAGCGTGCAGAATGGATGGGTCATATGCTGCAACATGAAAATGTCCTGCACAATATACTGGAGGGAATGATTGAGGGATCGATTGGCAGAGAGCGTCATCGCCGGGAGTATCTGGAGCAAATATGCCACGATATGGACTGCACCTCCTGTACATAGCTCAAGAGGATCGCTGAAGACCGAGCGGAGTGGAGGAGGAGATGCAGAGCTTTGCTGCTAACCAATCCCCAGGATTGAAACTGAAGCAGAAGAAATAAGAATGTACTCGTATTATATTCCATACCCTATTTTCATTTGGTCTTCAACATTCCTTCTTTTTCCTTTGAATGATGATATCTCACTTTTAATCGTTATTTTATTGCTTTTGATTTTTTCACAAATAAATAATATAAATTATCACGCCATTTCCATGTCGGGGTGGGCAGAGAGGAGAGAGCGCCATACTTTCCAATCTCGACATACATATATCCTTTGCCTCTTCCTCATCGATACGCCTTCTTATAAAACCCCTACGAATTTTCTGACTTTCTACGCTTTCTTCTTCAAAATATTATGCACTCGGTTCAGCCATACTTTCCTTGGTCTTACTCTACCGCGCATTTCACTATATATTTGTTTTCTTAGTTTTCCTTCATTCGTTCTACATGTCCAAACCATCTTAGAGTGCTCTTTTTCATCGAACTCATTTCATCAAACTTAAGTTTACGTTCATCCCTAATAATTTCATTTCGTATTCTATCATGAATTATCACCCCATTTTTAGTGCGTGAATTTGTACAACATTTATTCGGCTCATTTCAGTCTTTTTCCATGTAACAAACGTCAAAGTTGATAGTAAAATATTCTCGTGGTCTTACATCCTAGCTAATTTTGATATTGTCCGGCTCGAGTGTATAAGTTTAGTGCCTCATTGACTTTGATTCCAATCGCTATACGCCTTTAGATATTGATACTTATATTTTTTTTTCGATCATGTTAGCTTCTTTATTTTTTATCAGGTTGGTTGAAAGAGACTGCCACCTAGCTATAAACTCGCATTTTTATAAAGGGAAGTGTTAAAGAAATAAATAAATGTGAATTAAGAAGAACGACATGGGGTGGCCCCTCGCAGCGATATTTTACCTTTCTGTCAGAAATGAGGTGTATTTTTATTTTCCAAAATATAATTTACGATTTCATTTCTTTCAGCGTTACGTACTATTTTCTTTGGACGTATATTTACTGAGTAGGCAAGCAGTTATTATTAACACGATAATTTTAAAGTTCTAGAGTCGCATGTTATCTTGTGTGGATCTATGAGTATTTACACATGCGTCTGCACATACACAATATAAGACAGATCCGAAACAAGGGTGTGTAGACCGGGGTACTGGCCTTAGGCGCAATATCTAAAGGGTACCCGCCAACAAAAAAATAAAAATTGCAGAAAATCACCCGTTTTCATATACGGGGAAAGTATTACAGCAATTGTATTCGTTCCTTGGGGAGACGGACGCGATTTTGAATGAGTGCCCCAGACACTAAAATGCCTGTCTCAGTTTTGGTGAATGGGAACGTTAATATATTTCTGAAAGACTGATTGAAAACAAATATCGTTATGATTCCCGTTCTTACTCAAATTTCAGTTAAGGTATATTTAGTACCTTTCTAGTTGGTTGAAATTGATTGCCACATGACAATAAACCCGACAATTTGTAACGAAAGCGTAATACTTCATGTTTGTCTAGTTGTTTTCAATATATTCGCATATTATATTTGTAAAGATTTTGCCAATATGAATTGCTAAATCTAAATAAAGCTATACAATTTTACATATACACGTACAAAGTAACAATACTTGTCGACTGTGATTTATTTATAAGTCTTAGGTATATAATATCAAAGATACTTTGTACTACAAATTAAATGCTATAGAACTAAACCATATTGTTTTGATATATCAATCAGCCAGTGTATTCAATTTAAATAGCGGGGGGCGGGATTTCTTCCCTACCTTACAACACTCCAGAGATTATTTGCATAAAACCAGTAAAAAAACCGCTTTGAAATGAGTCCAGTGACTCTTTGAGTTGAAAATACAAACAAGCGCTCAAATTCTACATATTGATAATATTAATATATTTACATAGAAGTATAAAAAGGGGCTGTATCGATATCTAATCAGTAAATAAACGAATGAACAAGATAGATAATGTTGCATCATTTCTTTGTTTTTTTTTATTCACATTATCTGTATAGTTAAATAAACTATACTTATATTTGAATTTGGATAATTTCAACGAAATAAAATGCTTATCTTTGTTTTTTGTGAATATAGTATAAAATGCTTATCTTTGTTTTTTTGTGAATAAATTTTATCAACGAGATTATGACAAATAACCCTTTGCAAACCATTATGTTTCCCTTCGGCAGCAGTGTTTATAATTTGTAATCAATATAAATATTATAACCGTCTAAATTTCGATAGCGTGAGCTAATCAGTATAAATATTAAAACCGTCTAAATTACGATAGCGTGAGCTAATCAGTATAAATGTTGTTTATAGTTAAGACATTAACGTTGTGGAGGTTTAAATACATTGTAATTTATTTTTATCAAACACTGTTTATTCCACTTTTTTGTGACGGTATAACCCTACCGGTTTCAAGGCTTTCACCTCATCTTCAGGGGAGCGCAAACAAGACTAAATGCTGTTCGAACTGGTACCGATATACACGCTTCAACGGTTGGGGGCTGAGGGACGAGGGAGGCATGGGACAGTTTCGGCCAAGAGCGGAGAGATTTTTGGGAAATAACTGTTCAACAGATGTTCGGATCGGTGTACTGACTTCGACCAGTTCGAACATCATTTAGTCTTGTTTGCGCTCCCCTGAAGATGAGGTGAAAGCCTTGAAACCGGTAGGGTTATACCGTCACAAAAAAGTGGAATAAACAGTGTTTGATAAAAATAAATTACAATCAGTATAAATATTATAACCGTCTAAATTTCGATAGCGTGAGCTAATCAATCAGTATAAATATTATAACCGTCCAAATTTCGACAGCGTGAGCTAATCAGTATAAATATTATAACCGTCTAAATTTCGATAGCGTGAGCTAATCAGTATAAATATTATAACCGTCTAAATTTCGATAGCGTGAGCTAATCAGTATAAATATTATAACTGTCTAAATTTCGATAGCGTGAGCTAATCAGTATAAATATTATAACCGTCTAAATTTCGATAGCGTGAGCTAATCAGTATAAATATTATAACCGTCTAAATTTCGATAGCGTGAGCTAATCAGTATAAATATTATAACCGTCTAAATTTCGATAGCGTGAGCTAATCAGTATAAATATTATAACCGTCTAAATTTCGATAGCGTGAGCTAAGCAGTATAAATATTATAACCGTCTAAATTTCGATAGCGTGAGCTAATCAGTATAAGTATTATAACTGTCTAAATTTCGATAGCGTGAGCTAATCAGTATAAATATTATAACCGTCTAAATTTCGATAGCGTGAGCTAAGCAGTATAAATATTATAACCGTCTAAATTTCGATAGCGTGAGCTAAGCAGTATAAATATTATAACCGTCTAAATTTCGATAGCGTGAGCTAATCAGTATAAGTATTATAACTGTCTAAATTTCGATAGCGTGAGCTAAGCAGTATAAATATTATAACCGTCTAAATTTCGATAGCGTGAGCTAATCAGTATAAGTATTATAACTGTCTAAATTTCGATAGCGTGAGCTAATCAGTATAAATATTATAACCGTCTAAATTTCGATAGCGTGAGCTAATCAGTATAAATATTATAACCGTCTAAATTTCGATAGCGTGAGCTAAGCAGTATAAATATTATAACCGTCTAAATTTCGATAGCGTGAGCTAATCAGTATAAATATTATAACCGTCTAAATTTCGATAGCGTGAGCTAATCAGTATAAATATTATAACCGTCTAAATTTCGATAGCGTGAGCTAATCAGTATAAATATTATAACCGTCTTAATTTCGATAGCGTGAGCTAATCAGTATAAATATTATAACCGTCTAAATTTCGATAGCGTGAGCTAATCAGTATAAATATTATAACCGTCTTAATTTCGATAGCGTGAGCTAATCAGTATAAATATTATAACCGTCTAAATTTCGATAGCGTGAGCTAATCAGTATAAATATTATAACCGTCTTAATTTCGATAGCGTGAGCTAATCAGTATAAATATTATAACCGTCTAAATTTCGATAGCGTGAGCTATTCAGTATAAATGTTATAACCGTCTAAATTTCGATAGCGTGAGCTAATCAGTATAAATATTATAACTCTAAATTTCGATAGCGTTACTATGGCACTTTTGGAACATATTCTGTATTTTCAGTTAATTTAATAATTACTGACTAGCTGGGAACACCGACATTTGGATGAATAGCCATTTTAGACAAAAATAAGAGAATCGTTCTGAATATAAAATGAAATTCACCAAATATTTTTTTCTGTAGCATTTACAAAATACGAAATTTTATTTACACATTTCAAATAAGATATACAATATTATATATTACATTTTATAGACACATGCTAATATTTATTGAAGCTATCCGAAAAATTTCTTTTTATGTAATAGTTTTATGCCTAGCGGACATTAATCTATTAAATATATACTCCAACTTGGTCCATTTTGGATGGATGCTTTTTTTTTATATATTTGTTAGCCCGTTTAACTTAACCTTAAATATTGTGAAATATCTTTATTTTGTACCTTTTTGGTTAAAACAACTCAAATAATTGCACCGAATACATTACGGTAACACGAATATATTACGGAAACACGAATACATTACGGTAACACGTATTAATACATTACGGTAATTAAGTTTAAAAGGACAAATTGATATGAAAAAAAAAAAGAAAATAAAAATTAGGTACCGGACTGAGATTAATGACGCATGTTCGCTTTGTTTTGTAATACTTTCTTCCTTAAGGTTGAAAAAACTTTTATAAATCACTGACCACCCTCTTCTTTCTTTCGATTCCTTTTGAAAAATATTTACATAGAAAAAAAAGTTAATGTTTTCGTAATGTTAATGACGTGCGAAATTAAACGGGTGACTTAAAATTTATTTATTTTCATTTCCTATAAAAAAATATGTAGTTTAAATACTAAGTTGGCGTTAATATCTTTATTAACAATTTAACGTTATTTATTTTGATAAAAATTGTATAATGGTTTTTATTATAAATAAAAAAAATCAAACATTTAAATATTATTTAAAAATCTCACTAAAGATCACAACTGTTTATATTTCTGGTGAAATGACAAAATTCAATCCATTTTTTATCCAAATGCTATTATTCAGTATCACCCATTTTATTGCTTTAAAATAAATTGAAATATGATATACATACTCGTATCTGACGTGTTGTTTTCAATGTATTTTTCAATTATATTGAAATATGATATACATACTCGTATCTGACGTGTTGTTTTCAATGTATTTTTCAATTATATTGAAATATGATATACATACTCGTATCTGACGTGTTGTTTTCAATGTATTTTTCAATTATATTGAAATATGATATACATACTCGTATCTGACGTGTTGTTTTCAATGTATTTTTCAATTATATTGAAATATGATATACATACTCGTATCTGACGTGTTGTTTTCAATGTATTTTTCAATTATATTGAAATATGATATACATACTCGTATCTGACGTGTTGTTTTCAATGTATTTTTCAATTATATTGAAATATGATATACATACTCGTATCTGACGTGTTGTTTTCAATGTATTTTTCAATTATATTGAAATATGATATACATACTCGTATCTGACGTGTTGTTTTCAATGTATTTTTCAATTATATTGAAATATGATATACATACTCGTATCTGACGTGTTGTTTTCAATGTATTTTTCAATTATATTGAAATATGATATACATACTCGTATCTGACGTGTTGTTTTCAATGTATTTTTCAATTATATTGAAATATGATATACATACTCGTATCTGACGTGTTGTTTTCAATGTATTTTTCAATTATATTGAAATATGATATACATACTCGTATCTGACGTGTTGTTTTCAATGTATTTTTCAATTATATTGAAATATGATATACATACTCGTATCTGACGTGTTGTTTTCAATGTATTTTTCAATTATATTGAAATATGATATACATACTCGTATCTGACGTGTTGTTTTCAATGTATTTTTCAATTATATTGAAATATGATATACATACTCGTATCTGACGTGTTGTTTTCAATGTATTTTTCAATTATATTGAAATATGATATACATACTCGTATCTGACGTGTTGTTTTCAATGTATTTTTCAATTATATTGAAATATGATATACATACTCGTATCTGACGTGTTGTTTTCAATGTATTTTTCAATTATATTGAAATATGATATACATACTCGTATCTGACGTGTTGTTTTCAATGTATTTTTCAATTATATTGAAATATGATATACATACTCGTATCTGACGTGTTGTTTTCAATGTATTTTTCAATTATATTGAAATATGATATACATACTCGTATCTGACGTGTTGTTTTCAATGTATTTTTCAATTATATCGACATACGAGTATATGTGGTTTTTGGTCAGTACTTATAGTTGTAAACGTGTAAATTTCATGATTATTGAAAGGATGTTTTTTTTTTCAAAATGGCTTAAATATTTTCAATAAATATACATTCATTTGATAATACACAATCGTGTTTTAATGAAAGATTTTCAGTAACGTTGTACAAAAAAAAAAGGTTGCTTTAACTGTCCCGCGATGCTTGAAACACTAAGTTTATATGTAACCTAATAAATATATCCATGCAAGAAATCACCCTCTGTTCGATATACCAACTTACAGAACGAATATCATGGCTAAACACTCAGTCACGCGTGATATAGAGATACTAAACTAACTGAATGACACTGTTGATATATTCTCGGTACCGCCCAGCAGTATGAGAAGAATCCTGGATGATATTCTTCCTAACGAGTAAGCTAACGCTAGAAGCAGACCCTCTTTGAGTCCCGCCAAGAAAATATAACGATAATAAATTATTTCTGCAAGCGGAATTCGAACCCACGACCTTCTCCTTGTCGGGAAACTGATTCCATGTCCATGTATCTTATTTAAGCTTGTATCTTACTTAAACAATTATGAAGGTTATTCACCGAGTTATGTATTTTTTGATATAATTATAATTGGTTTTTATTGATTTATTTTTATTAATTTTAAAGATGAATAATGTATTTAGTTTAAAATATAATAATATATTTTAACCTTAACCATACGTTTATCGTTTTGCATTAAAAAAACTTCCATTTTTTTGTTTCACTTGAGCAATACATAAATGTATCATTTACATATAAAACACATAGACAACGAGGATTCCGGAAGCTCTTGACTTCTTCAATACATTTTGTTTCACTTGAGCAATACATAAATGTATCCTTTACATATAAAACACATAGACAACGAAAAGTCCGGATGCTCTTGACTTCTTTAATACATTTTGTTTCACTTGAGCAATACATAAATGTATCCTTCACATATAAAACACATAGACAACGAAAAGTCCGGATGCTCTTGACTTCTTTAATACATTTTGTTTCACTTGAGCAATACATAAATGTATCCTTTACATATAAAACACATAGACAACGAAAAGTCCGGATGCTCTTGACTTCTTTAATACATTTTGTTTCACTTGAGCAATACATAAATGTATCCTTTAGATATAAAACATATAGCCAACGAAAAGTCTTGATGCTCTTGACTTATTTAATACTTTTTGTTTCACTTGAGCAATACATAAATGTATCCTTTACATATAAAACACATAGACAACGAAAAGTCCGGATGCTTTTGACTTCTTTAATAAATTTGGTTTCACTTGAGCAATACATAAATGTATCCTTTACATATAAAACACATAGACAACGAAAATTCCGGATGCTCTTGACTTCTTCAATACATTTTGTTTCACTTGAGCAATACATAAATGTATCCTTTACATATAAAACACATAGACAACGAAAAGTCCGGATGCTCTTGACTTCTTTAATACATTTTGTTTCACTTGAGCAATACATAAATGTATCCTTCACATATAAAACACATAGACAACGAAAAGTCCGGATGCTCTTGACTTCTTTAATACATTTTGTTTCACTTGAGCAATACATAAATGTATCCTTTACATATAAAACACATAGACAACGAAAAGTCCGGACGCTCTTGACTTCTTTAATACATTTTGTTTCACTTGAGCAATACATAAATGTATCCTTTAGATATAAAACATATAGCCAACGAAAAGTCTTGATGCTCTTGACTTATTTAATACTTTTTGTTTCACTTGAGCAATACATAAATGTATCCTTTACATATAAAACACATAGACAACGAAAAGTCCGGATGCTTTTGACTTCTTTAATAAATTTGGTTTCACTTGAGCAATACATAAATGTATCCTTTACATATAAAACACATAGACAACGAAAATTCCGGATGCTCTTGACTTCTTCAATACATTTTGTTTCACTTGAGCAATACATAAATGTATCCTTTACATATAAAACACATAGACAACGAAAAGTCTGGATGCTATTGACTTCTTTAATACTTTTCGTTTCACTTGAGCAATACATAAATGTATCCTTTACATATAAAACACATAGACAACGAAAAGTCCGGATGCTTTTGACTTCTTTAATAAATTTGGTTTCACTTGAGCAATACATAAATGTATCCTTTACATATAAAACACATAGACAACGAAAATTCCGGATGCTCTTGACTTCTTCAATACATTTTGTTTCACTTGAGCAATACATAAATGTATCCTTTACATATAAAACACATAGTCAACGAAAAGTTTTGATGCTCTTGACTTCTTTAACCTGTACACCGCATTAAAAACCAAATTCCACGAATCCTGTGCGCGGCACAATTTCGGCGTTTTTTAATTTCTAAGTTTAAACGCGTATTTTGTTTAGAACCACTGATATTTGATTACACCACCAAGTAAACATGACATTCAAGTAATTTTCTGATAATAATTAATAGTTATTACTCTTAAGGAGACTCATTAAATAAAGGAGATAAACTAAACATTACGTAAAATACACAAAGGAATGCTACAGATCAGATCACAGGCGTGTGTGCTTCCCGCGAGGAACACGTTAATACTTTTTAGGCCGTTTGTTAATAAATTAGAAACTTGTTTAGTATAATAATAATAATAATAAAGGACAATTTATTTAGTGCATTTTAGAGAACAAACTCTCATCAAAGGCGTTCCAACTCGGGACTCGAACTCATTATTATTGGCAGATTAAAAATATCACAAAATTAATATATATAAGGGAGTTTAAGGATTGAAAGCTTTGAACATTAGATTGGGTACTTCCCCGCATCTGGATATGTTTAGAAAAATATTTTGTTTCTATAAATTCGTAAAGAAACCTGTGTATTCATCTCGAATTATCGTAGGACTATGGACCTATTTATTGCACATCATCTCTTTTTCAGGTATATTTTGACATCAAATTATTTAATGTACGCATGTCTTGAAGCATGCAAAATAGTTTGCGAATCATATCCTTTTTCCTAAAGTTTTTAATTTAATTTTCAAAAAGTCTTTGTCCCTTTAATGAAGATATTATCCAGTAGAGAAATAATTCATATTTAAAAAGTCTTTGTCCCTTTAATGAAGACATTATCCAGTAGATAAATAATTCACATTTAAAAAAATATATTAAAGGTCACACTTGTCAAATTTTAAATTATTATTTTTTAGATTGTCATTATCGCATAACAGAACAGGCGTTGGCAACCTATTTCATATCGAGAGTCGTAAAATATGGACATAAATAATTTTTGTACGACCGTGAAGAAAAAACAAGCGAAGCGTTAATAAACATTTATTCCTTTTGTAGTAATAATACAGGCAGAGATCAAATTTACATTGAGCATATTTAAATATATTGTATAATATAATATGAATGATTAAATTAAATTAGATTAATTGTTTTCCTAGTGAGCTATTTAACTGTATCGTGCGTTTATTTACGTCAACCTAGGTAGTAAGACGCTTGACTTGCACTTGATTTCCTAGTGAGCTCTTTAACTGTATCGTGCGTTTATTTACGTCAACCTAGGTAGTAAGACGCTTGACTTGCACTTGTTTTCCTAGTGAGCTCTTTAACTTTATCGTGCGTTTATTTACGTCAACCTAGGTAGTAAGACGCTTGACTTGCACTTGATTTCCTAGTGAGCTCTTTAACTGTATCGTGCGTTTATTTACGTCAACCTAGGTAGTAAGACGCTTGAATTGCTTTTGATTTCCTAGTGAGCTCTAACTGTATCATGCGTTTATTTACGTTAACCTAGGTAGTAAGACGCTTGACTTGCACTTGATTTCCTAGTGAGCTCTTTAACTGTATCGTGCGTTTATTTACGTCAACCTAGGTAGTAAGACACTTGACTTGCACTGGTTTTCGTGCGTTTATTTACGTTAACCTAGGTAGTAAGACGCTTGACTTACACTTGTTTTCCTAGTGAGCTCTTTAACTTTATCGTGCGTTTATTTACGTCAACCTAGGTAGTAAGACGCTTGACTTGCACTTGATTTCCTAGTGAGCTCTTTAACTGTATCATGCGTTTATTTACGTCAACCTAGGTAGTAAGACGCTTGACCTGCACTTGAGGGTTTCGGGTTCATTTTTCTATTTAACCGAAAAATATAATAATAAAAATAACTATGCTTGCACGAGTAGATGCGAGCGAGTATTATTGCTTTTAAACGTGCTGGTAATATTGTCAATATATACTTTTGTTGAATTGTGAGTTCTGTGCCTACTCCAGTCGCTTTGAACTGTAAGGTTCGATTAATAGTGAAAACTTTGTCTTACGGTGACGCTTTTTCATTTCTCTAAATCATCAATGTATTGAAAGGTTACCAAATAATTTGAAAAAAAAATATGCGTTTAAAATTCGGTTACTATTATATCAGTCAGTGGATCGGGTTTTTGTCGCGGGTCGTAGGTTGCTGACACCTCTTCAGAATATCAAAAATCCATTGTCCGAGATGACCCTACATTATCTTTGTAAATTAGATACAGCAGTTAGTTATATACCATATACATGAGTATCGTGTTGTTTTCGATATGATCTTGTCTGTTAACGTTGCAAATGATATCAATTTTATTGCTCGAACGGAATGGCAGCTTTATACGGAAACGTCAATTTATCGTATAATTTGCTAAATAAGTTTGACACGAATAGAGTTTATCTCGTATTCACTTAACAAACCTTATCCGTTTTAGTTCACCGTCTGGTTCTTGTTTTCCGACTTTATGTGTTTTAGAGATCATAATATTAATGATAATTTGTTGAATATTTGATATTGATGTGAAATTTGGTAGAATATTTGATACTGATGTGAAATTTGGTAGAATATTTGATTTTGATGTGAAATTTGATAGATACATATATAGTATACATGTTATATTTACTCAACTTAGCACTTAATATACAATAATATACGATAGTCATCCAGAAAGTAAGGTTACAACATTTATGTACGATCAAAAAATGCTTGTATTTAATTGAAATTCACAGGATACTTCACAAATATATTTAACTAGTTTTCAACGTAATCGCAGTCGAGATCGAGACATTTCTGTAGTCGGGGCACCAGCTTTTGTATGTCAGTGTCATACTATAGACCTCCGCCGCCAGCTCTTTCAGCCATTTCTTCACATCTTCCTCGACCTCGTGATCGTTGGAAAAACGTTTCCCACCCAAAAACTCCTTTAATTTAGTGAAACGGTGATAGTCCGAAGGCGCCAAGTTGGGTGAATAGGTGGGTGACAATATCCCATCCAAACGATGTCAGCAGCTCCTGTGAAACTCGCGCGGTGTGGGGCCTGGCGTTGTCATGCAGGAGGCTGACTTCCCGGGTCAGCATTCCCCTTCTGCGGTTCTGACTGGCTCTTCTGAGTTTTCTTAACGAAATGGCCGACAAACACGCGGGACCAAACAAACTGACCGTTAGGATCCCCCTACACGCCAGGTGCGCTAACTTCGAAACAAAAAAAAATCCCCGGTCTCAGGAGCCCTTGTAACTTTACTTTCTGGATGACCCTCGTACAACAACAGCGCTGTATCAAAATAAGTAAAAATGACAACAGATAATAGTGTGTTGGTGCCCACCTTGACGAATGTAAGTGAATTTTGAACTTGGCGTATGAAGGATATAATTATGTTTAACCTTTCCCTTCCTGTGCTAAAAAATTCCGCGCATCCCGGTGCTGTGTATTCGATACACATCAATACGCATGTAAAAATGAGCGATTTAAAATCGGAAAATTATACTTATTTTAGTATAGTATGTTTTAGACGAAATTTATATACGAAAAACATTTTTATACTAGCTTATAATCTCTAAGATTGACATTTGCCTTTAAATTTTAAATCTTACTATCTCGCAACAATTTAATATAGACGTCTTAACTTAAAAGTGGGATATGGTTCTTGCATTAAGCTGAATTTTTATTGTGTCGATGTATGGTAAAATACTAAATGTAGTTATTAACCCTTCCTGTCCTGTGATGTGTAACTAGTACACATTACTTCAAAAAACTTTAATATTTCTAACACAACACCGGAACGGGCGGTTTTTTTTAGCACAGGAAGGGGAAGGTTAAGGATGAATGTGAACTAAAGACCGTTGATACGTACGGTTAAAAAGAATACTCTGAAATAGTTCGGAAAGACTTATTAATGAAAACTATGAAATGTATGTAGAAGTTATTAGATTTGAAAGAAGTAAATATGGAAAGTCAATGATGTATGGATACGAAGAAAGCGATAAATGCATGTTGCGATAGATGGTCTGGCGCTCGATCATCTCTGCCTACTCCAATAAGGAATTATCATGATGGTTTGTATATATGTATATTGTATTTAATGAGTTTATTTTTTATTTTTTTCAGATTCTTTGATTTACTTTCAAGCCAGAGGAAAACTCACACACATTCGACCATGGTTAGCGTAAGTTTTTTTTTATTTACTTTAAATTTTGTACAATTAATAAAATTGTATACAATTAATAAAATTGTATACAATTAATAAAATTGTATACAATTAATAAAATTATATACAATTAATAAAATTGTATACAATTAATAAAATTGTATACAATTAATAAAATTATATACAATGAATAAAATTGTATACAATTAATAAAATTGTATACAGTTAATAAATTTGTATACAATTTATATTTCGTCGACAATTAATGAATTTAATTTCAATGTTGATTCAGGTACATAATATAACAAAAATACATTAATTAGGAATAATACTAAAATTAAGAATTCAAGTGCTTGATTTTCTGTTAAACGCAGTAGTTATGGTTCAATTCTTACTATGGGCGTTACTGTGCAATAAAAATACAACTTTCATTTAATCTATTTTAAAATAATTTAGTAAACATCCAAGTGTTTTCTATTGACCACATGGTATACATATTTTAAATGGAATTCAACCATGATATATTATATATGTTAATATATGGTATAAAGGATATCCCAAAAAAATTCTCTCCACACTTTTACACCGTGCCGTTTACTGGAACTTGCTGTAGGAATTAGTTATACTACGTATTCGTGAGGAGTTTAGGGATGAGGAGAACTTTTATTTTCAGCAAGATGGTGCCCCTCCCCGCTACCATTGGGATGTGACGGCTAATCTTGATGAAAATTTGCCAAACATGTGGATTGAACGTAAAATTAGCATGGAATACCCGCCGTGCTCCCCAGAGCTCAGTACTTTTTCATGGGGAATCATCAAAGATAAAGTTTATGGCACAACGTCGGCAATTGAGGGTAGCCATTGAAAGAGAATGCGCCCAAATACTAAAACATATGATTCGTGATATTTGAGGCTCCACGTTACGAGCTGTACATGGACCAGAAAGACCACCTTTGAAACAATTACACTTGTTCTCTTTAATTTGGCGTTTTTATCTTAGATATACCTTAATAAATATTGAATTATCGAATTAGTGAATAAGAGAGATTTCTCTCAATAGTGGGAAGTTCTAATTGAAATTTAGAATTTAAAATAAGGCAGCTCGTTATAATAATAGTTAATATTTTAATTTCAATATAATGCTTATATTATATTTCAATATGTTATACATTTTCTTGATTAATTACTATATCAGAGTTTATATAATATGCATAATACTCATAAGAAACACAAAAAATAATATTAGGAGATCATAAAAATCTTAATAATAAAAAGAAATCTGAAATACTTAAAAAAAATACCATAAAACTCCAAAACATTAAAATTAAATACCTGTTAATTTCTGAGGGAATCCAAAAAAAACAAAAATTTAATACATTGTAAATTTTCGAAACAATCAACGTAACTATGAATATAAAAAAATCTTATAATGTCAAAAATACCTCACATTGTTGAAAATTCTCTAAATAATCTAATTTGAGTCAAATAAAACTATAACTTTTGAAAAATTTCTAAAAATCTCATAAAATATTCGATAATACAGCAAAACACTAAGAAATTTTTCGTAAATAAATACATCCAAAGCTATCGAAAAATACTAGAAAGTACATGACAATATCAAAAAGTTAAAAAGATTGATCATTTTTATATGTCGAATGCATACAAAATTATAGAGAAAGTACAAATGAAATAAAAGTCTCAAATTTGTGTTTCATTTTCAAATGTTATTAAATGTTAACTTTAAACACAAAGCTTCATTTGAGATTTTTTTCAAAACTGAAAGTCGCTGAAAGTTATGTCACTGAAAAAAAAATCCGCTTTATTTTTTACTTTTTATTTTATACAGATACTATATATACTCGTACTTCTTTTAAAAATAAATCTTGAAAAAGAATTTTCCCAAAGAAAAGTTGAACCCAAAATTTACGAGTATATGCCCTAAGTTTTTACACTTTGAACATGAGTGCATCAAATAAATGTCAACATTGTGTTAACAAACTCAAAAATTATCATTCATCAAAATTTAACAAAACATCCAAATACAGTAGACTCTGGATTATCTGGATTGGTAGGAAAAAAAATATAAGGATAAAAGAAACTTCGAATAAAAACTCAAAATTAGCCTACTTACCATTTCATTTAAAATATGACAGCAAAGAAGTGAGTTTTTCCCTAATGGTGCTAAGCAAATTTCACACCATTAGCTTGGGATGAGATGCAAAATTGACACCACGACTTGAAAACCCACCAATGAACATTAAAAGTCACGAAAAAAATACACATATATGTTAACTAGAGCAATTTAAAACAAAAAATGTATCCACTTTGCACGGATTTCTCCTGTTACACAAAGAGGGTCTGATTCTAGCGTTAGCTTATTCGTTACGAAGAATATCAGCCAGGATTCTTCTCATACTGTTAGGCGGTACCGAGAATATATCAACAGTGTCATTCAGTTGGTTCAATATCTCTATACCACGTGTGACTGAGTGTTTAGCCATGATATTCATCCTGAAAATTGGTATGTAGAACAGAGGGTGATTAGTTGCACGGCTATATTTATTAGGTACATATAAACATAGTGCTTCTAGAATCTCGGGACAGTTAAAGCAACCTTGAAAAACCTTAAGTAGGAATATCGCAATGGATTCTTGACTTCTTGTTTCGAGGCTTCTATAGTTACACGCCGTGAGAAGTTCGACATGGTGAGCATATTTTGGGTAATCACCCTGTGTTCTGTACCACAGATATCTGAGGATTTTTTTTGTATTTGTTCAATATTGTTTTTATATTTGAGCTGATAAGGAGCCCAAACCGTAGATGCATATTCTAATTTGGTTCTAATTAGATAATTATATAAGTTTCGAAGGATATTGGTACTTGCATCTTACGATATATTTTTTTAAATTTATTTATTATTACACATGACAAGAAATATACACAATTTGCGAAAAAAACAACAGGTAATTTGATTTGGACATACAATTTTAATGGATCTGGGTTTGTTGCCTTTCATTTGTCGTATCCCCAGTAAACTAGGCTTTTGCCTGTATCTCACTGAGGAATATAACTTACATCTTACAATCTATTGAAACCTCATTTATTAGTTTCATAAAAAAACTTAGTTTGATACCTCATAATTAAAGACGAGTTTCCAGACAAAAGGACCTCCAAACTAAGAACGTTATTTTCTCAGAATAGAGAATTTCGAGTTACCTAATTGAGCCCACAATGTGGCTTGGTGACACGAAAATACATCATTGAAGATATAAAATACGAGTATAACTTCAACAATAACAATAATCAACCACATTGCACAAGTATGTGATTTAAATTTACAAATTAATTCATAAAAAGTGACTTAAACATTGAATCAAAAATAATAATTTGCGATGTCACTGACTGTGATTTCTGGTCGATGACATGTTTGCAGTTTATCCAGTTTTATTTTCTGTTACATATTACTAATTTGGATGGTTTCATTTTCTGATACCTTTACGTAGTCGATTATAAACAATATATTATCATTTTAAATAATATTTCAAAATGTTATAATAAAATTCAGATGTATTTCTGCCCTTGTTGATCTGCGTCCCTGTTAGTGTAACCCCAGATAAAGAGTCTACTGTAAATAAATATTCGCTTCACAATAATATGCATATATTTAGAAAATTTCAAACACTATCAGAGTTCAAATAACATAAATTATCTATTCATTAACATATCAAACGAATCAACATTCAAAGAATCTAAAATTATATTTAGACTGGATAATGAATTCAGAAATATGTAAAACATTTTAAATAATCTCCAATTTAAATAAAGGTTGTCCAAAAAAAATTATACACACTTTGATTGATTATAAATTCGGTATTTATTAAGATTCATTAATTAACTGATGCCAGTTATGTCATAAACTTAAAAAAAAAATCAAAGTCCTACTCATCCTAAACTCCTTATAAATGCATGGTGTGACAAAATCCTGCTGCAAGTTCAAATAAACAGCACGGTGTAAAAGTGTATTTACATTTTTTTTTTGGACAATCTATTGTATATAACTATATTATTAATAAGATTTTCGAGGTTTTCATATCTATATTTGAGTGAATGAATGATGAGCATTTTGTTAGCGAGTTGTTGAATATTATGTGGTAGTTGAGATTATGATACACTTGGATTTGTGTTTATCATGTTTCCTTGTGTATATAAGTAAATTGTAATTTGTTTTATTAAACACTGTTTATTCCACTTTTTGTAATGGTATAACCCTACCGGTTTCAAGGCTTTCACCTCATCATCAGGGGAACACAAACAAAACTTAATTCTGCTTAAACTGGTAGCGAGATACACACTTTTAACGGTAAACATTCGGGTTGGGGACTGGGGGAGGCATGGGACGACCTCGGCGAACAGCGGCAAGATTCTTGGTATATATGTGTTTTCCAGATGTTCAGCCCGATGCACTGACTTTAATTTTTAGGGCCTCTAATCTGCCCAATTTATTTCAGTTACTACTGATATGCTAGAATTTAGCATCATCAATAGAAAATGTATGGTTTTTACGGAGACGATGATTAGCCATTTGCCATTTCAGAATAAATTAGAGGATTTGTTAAGGCGGATTTGTGTTCACGAAATCTCTTTTCAAAGGATCTTTCTGTCTTTTCTGTATAGAAATGATCACAGTCAGCACATAAAAGTTTATAGACACCACTGTTGCTAAGTATTCCATTTTTGCCTTTCCCATTAACACATTCAGTGCGATATGTATTTATAGAATAGTGTAGAGGTACTGAAAAAAATCATATTTTCGAAACCTTAAAATCTTACGGTATTTTCGAAACCTTAAAATCTTACGGAAACCTTAAAATCTTAAAATATTCGGTACCATACAAACAAAGAGAATCTAATGACGCGCAACGGGCGTCATCAGCGTCTCTACAAAAAATGTGTTGACGCCCCAGGGGCGTCTTTAGCAGCGAACGTGTTAAATAAGAGTTTCCGGAGATTAAACTTACAGTAAAAAGCTGGCTTTATGTGACTTGGAATATTTTTAGTTATTTCGTATGCTATGTTTTCTTTATAAGACAAATTTGTGTTCAATAAATAATATATATCAGTAAAGATATACAGAGTATGAATGATTCAACTGAGTGTTTAAATATTTTGGAATACAAGAAGTTTATTATTATAGAATTATACCACTTTGTCTAGGGAGGTAGTTCTCTTTATACACAAAATGATAAATACTTTATTGTAAATAATAAATAAAATATATATTGATATGTTTGAGAATCTATTATATATTTAGATGTGGAGTGAGATCACTTCATCAGGAGTCTTTGCCTAGTAAAGTGGTTCTCTGTATCTTCAAATGGTGAGTTTAATTGTGTTTACTGTATGTATTTGTACTCTTTTCAGTTTATCGATAATCATAAACACTCGTCAGATGAATGATAGTTATAGTCAAAAGTAATGTTTCGTATCTATGTTAGTATGGAAGAAGAATAGAGAATAATATGTATGGAAGGAATAACATTAGTTGTATTTTTTTTAAATAAATCGTGCTATACTTGAGAAAATGTAGGATGGTTCCTATGACATTTGAAATTTCATGTCTCAAAGGGATGGGGTAAAATCGTTTTTTTTTTACAAATCGAATAGTTTTTTTATAAATCGAAAAATTGTTTTTCTCTAAACTGACATTTTAATTCCTAATTTTCATTATACTGACTTTCTAATGTATTGTATGATTTGTATCTATCTTTTAATATGCTAAGATCCATTGTGAATTAATACTAATAACGAACATTTAATTTTAGGTATAAAAAAATCGAAAATCCAATTATCGTATACCCTATCCCTAGCCAATGCAAACTAACGTAGTGACTTTTGACGAACATCGCCAAATATTATTTGATTTTAACAAACTGACACATTTTTGCTAATTTGTAATAAGATGTATTAATTTGTCATTATTGTTAGTTTTATGTAATGTATTTACCTAAATAACTTGCTTTTTATTAGAATCGAGGTTTATATTAAAGTTGATAAAATAATTAATATTACTGAATGTCGTTACAAGGTTGTATTGGGGCAAATTTGTGAACTGTCACAGGGACCATACTACAATTTCTCAGGAATAACAGTAATATTTTTATTTTACAGGAATCAAATGGAAACCTACAACCGCCGCAGGAGCTGGAGACATTCCTTCCCTCAGATGGATCGAAGCATAAAGTGGTTGCAAAGTAAGTAGTAATAAATTTGAAGAATACTGTGCATGGTCACTTGCAAAATCAGTATCGGCAAACATAGTTAGTTTTTGTGTTGGTATAAGTCAGGGGTCATACATGAGGTCAACGAGAGCCACATTCTGGATTTTAATATATATAAAGAGCCACACCATAGTCACATTCTCACGTAGTATTAAATACACTAATTCTAATTTATTACATATTCTACACAAATCTTAATTGCTACATAAAGTATAAAAAATACACATAAGAATAGAGCAGAATACGGTTTGCGTGGTTGCGCATATAAAGAGGCAGGAGATGTGCGCGCACCCTACACATTGAAATCACAGCATACACGTATACACCAATACTTGCGTCTTTGACAGTTGCATTCATACATGCAAATCTTGTCACTTACAACATTTAAAAAGGAAAATCGCGAAAATCAAGTATAATGGGGGAAGAAAGTATCTATATTTTTATAAGACATTGGGAGCCGCACTTAACCCAAAGAAGAGCCGCATTTGCCCACGTCTGGTATATGTTAATAAATGAAGGGCTCGGCAGTAAATAATGGTAAGCGACATGTATCACATTTTGAGATATTAAGAAAACAAGTCTTTATAAAATATTTAAATTTATAAATGAAACATTTATTAAAAAATTATGTAATTTTAAAAAGTATGATGTTTTAGACTATTCTGCTATGTATTAGATTTTTTTATTACATGATTTCTTCCTTTTTGGATTATCATAGTGGATCCATTATTCATCACCAGTGACTATACGGTGCAGAAAACCCTTTCGTTTATGCCTGGCAAGCAGCATTTCACAAGTGGAAAATCGGCATTCAACGTTTCTCGGTGTCAGTTCAAATGGAACCCAATTTCCTTGTTTTTGAATCATTCCCAATGATTTCAACCGATGTGAAATTGCTTGTTGAGTCACTCCTAATGTAAGTGAAAGTTCTTCTTGCGTTTGGCACGAATCTTGATCCAATAATACTTCCGATTCTGCGTCTTCGTACACTTTCGGCCTTCCGCTACGTTCTTTGTCTTCGATGTCAAATTCACCGTTCTTAAACTTTTGAAACCATTCACGACAACTTCTCTCACTTAAGGCAGCCTCACCATATGTTTCTACAAGCAATCGATGCGCCTCACTCAGCTGCAGATTTCTTCAAATTGAAGAAGTAAATCAAAAGTTCCCGCAAATGACGCTTATTCGGCTCAAAACTTGACATTTTCGCACACAAAAGAATATATTATACTGATAAAAATTCACAAATATTTCAAGGCTATGTTGTTGACAGATGTCCAACCTTACGACAAAGACGTTTTATATCTGACAATTTTAACCATAACCATAACCATCATAATTTTTACCTCAAGAGAGTATGGATGTACACGGTACGTCCAATGTTTTTATTCCCGAATACATGAATTTATACATAAAACGGACAAATGTTATCATCTATTCAAATATTTGGTATATGGCGACCGCAATTACATTATTTACTAAATCAATTTTCTATTTTACTTGCTCTCTCACTTAGAGGTTTACTATTGTGGACTATCATCTTAGTTGATTTGATACTGTCTGCTTCGAGTATGTTTAATTACCCTATTGACTTGGTTTCCTATCGCTACATGCCAGATATCCCTTTTAACTTTCCATCATTGGTGAAAATACTATCCAAAGAGCATAATTCCTCAACTCGCTCCAATGTATCATTTTAATTCAATGAAATTTTACTAACGTGATTCAATTAACTTGCGGAAATCAATAAATGCTTTTTGAAGATAATCTTGATTAATGCGTTGATGCTATTTTTATTTATCTAAGTCTCAATCTTCTGGAAGTCCATCAGGAAGCTTGCGAATCAACATTGTACCGGATGGGGCACAAAGACTGTAAATAGGCACTTTGGTTGCCGCGTCGCGATCAGAGAATCGACGTCGCGAATTCCGTAGCGAAGATCCAATAGAAGAAGAAGAAGGTAGCAGGGAGAGATTCCTCTCAGGCAGTCGAAGTAGGGTAGCGGGTCTCAAGTAAAACGCAGTATAGTCGGTAGTACTGAGAATAATTATATTTTCCAAAATCAGGGGGCCCTCTATATTAATGGTCAGTCGGCCGTCACAAGCGCCCATTGCCCGCGAAATACAACAACTTTCGGGGTTTTGGGCCCTGCTTACGCCGACTGGGCCCCGACCTACTCCGATCGCATCGCCCCGCAAGTCACTTATTTCCATTGCGGTCGCGAACGCGATCGGAGTCAAACAAACGTACATTTTACAACAAAATACAAGAACATTATAAAATGAATTCACATACAAATATAAGTTTATACAATTTAATATACAGATCTACACATCAATGTCTTTTTCCATTATACCACATACACATACACACAAGGGTGACGGCATATATCCGATACAAACATTTTCTAACTTTATTGTAATTTCCAGGTACAAGGTGACAGATCCTGAAAATGGAGAATTTGATCCTTTTGCTGAAAGGAAGGTGGCGCATCCTACAACGTAAGTAATTTTTCATTTTTATTTAAAAAAAAAATTATGTATCAAACTATTTAAAAAAAATTATTTCATTCTGTTCTTTTTCTTCGAGTCCGTATGTGTAAAGGTTTGATAATTAGTATTGTTTAAGCTACTTTGGAAAGTACCAAAATTATGGCAATTTTTCTATCTTGTATAGCATGCTACTTAAGCAGTCAACATAACTACTTTACAGCCACTCTTAGGTTAAAGTGTGTTGCTTGTAGTATGTTACTCAATAATATTGCTATAATAAAAATTATATAAAATTATTAAAACTATAACAAAATTAATGTCTCTTTATAACATTATTATGTACTCGTAAAATGATTGGCACGCTATTTTCTTAATAATTTTGCATAATTACATATTACTATAGC
This sequence comes from Odontocerum albicorne, assembly GCA_949825065.1. Classification (NCBI taxonomy): domain Eukaryota; kingdom Metazoa; phylum Arthropoda; class Insecta; order Trichoptera; family Odontoceridae; genus Odontocerum; species Odontocerum albicorne. Next base: position 6,886,931 of record OX463843.1, read on the forward strand.
ATACCCATGGATTTGCTTTTTTTATTTTCTATATTTGAAAATAAAACCCTTGCGGTAGATTTAATTTAGTTTTAAATGATGAAAAAAAAACTAGGCTGAGGACCAAAGAAACCAATTCATTTAATGCGTTAATATTATGATGCACTTTTGAATTGAAAATATAAACAAAAAAGAAGACAATTTGATTTTGGGCCTTCAACTGAGTGTTTGCTGAAATTAAAAAAAAAAGTACATTATTCAATGTCAAAAATCTTATTGATTCATCTATGACAGGGGGTGGCTAACGTGTTTGTTGTCGATATCAAATTTTTAAGTAAAAAAATATTGCGATCTACATAACACATAATACACTTTGATTTTCAAGAAATGTTTAACCCTTCCCGTACGGTGATAAAAATAATACGCGTGCTCCGGTGTTGGGTAGTGAGTACGCAATAAAAAATTAGCGATTTTAAATCGGAAAAATAAGAACATTCATAGATAATCCCCTTAATTAATTATAATTGAAGTTAAAAATTATAATAATTGAGATTTATTTGCTGAAAACATTAAAAAACCATCTGGCACCGCTCACGGAACGGGCGTACCTCTAACCTATTTGCAAGCTTAGAAGCTACTAGTGGCGCGGAATGTCAGTCGCATACCCCGGCGCTTACGCTTATGCTTGCGGCGTTGAGACAATTCAGCTCCTCGCAATTCAGTCTAGTATGCAAGAGTGAGATGCGAATATAGTGTCGCGCTTCCCGCATACTATTCACCTATCATCAAGACGAGGCACTCGCAGCGTTTAAATGCGAATTTGTTTTCGATCTTTACAAAACACCTCGATGTAGTCGATAAATTCTGATTATTATTAATATTATTTTTTAAATCAATACATGAATATATTACGGAGGAATACCTAAAATCTTAACCTTGTATTTATTATATTTATAGAGATATTGATGGTTATTAGAAGCAACGTGTAGAAGTTACCCAACACGAGGAAGGAAAGGTTAAGAAAGCTTATTTGACAAATTATCCATCAGAAAATGACATATTGTTTTACTAGAATATAGCTGACTTTGAATGATTCAGCAAATGATTTTAAAATAGGTTTTTTAAACACATTTCGTTGCGTAAATAACGTAGACTTGAACTCCTTTTACTCCTTTTTCAATCACTGTTTAACAGAATTCCAACTGATATTTACTATGAAGAGATACAATATGTCTTACCAAATTAGCTTTCTAAGTTATGACTACAGATGAATGACATATTAAGCAACAGTTTTTTTGTAAACATGCTCCCATTCTTCGTAAAAATGGTAAGAAATGAATTTTTTCGAATTCATCATTCTAATTGGAAGGGTCTTAAATTCCCAAAAGAAAGGAATGTAAACTTTTTTCACCACAGCATAGAAACTGATTAGAAACTTGATAGTTTATTCCTATCGATTGTGTGATACGCTGGGTAGTAGACTCAGATATAAACTTGTATGCTCACCGGGAGAAAGACAGGAGGTGAACCAAATGACTACACAGTCTGAGGGGAGACAGGTGCTGACTGCGTTGACAAGTGCGATAATAAGATTTAGCAACATAGCACGCCATATTGTAAGTTACAAAGATGGCCACAATCGACAAAAAATTACTTCGCGATTGACCTGTTAGTCATCCCTGATCTATGAGTATGTTTTCTGTTGTGAATTAAAAATCTGTAAGAATAAATATAATTATTTCGCAATGTTTTCTTTTTGTATTGGGTGTTAACATAAGTTTTGCCCGTTTTTTTTCAATTTAAAAATGAGCACCAAAAATAAAACAAAATGGTAAAGGTTATACGTCGTTCGAAAGAAAATTATCTGCTCTACAAGATGTTGTATTTGCTTTTACGTTACATACATTATTTTATTTGATTACAAGCCTTCAAAATGGAATGTCAAATAGATGAAAGTGAGCATTTTCGACACCGCCAGTGGACTTCGATGAGGACCGCTTAAACCATATTATTCATGAAGATCCCCTTCAAACCCCCGTAGAATTGACTGAGCAGATGAATTGTAGTCACATGACTGTATACCACCATCATAAATCAATGGGAAAAGTCCAGAAGTTCGGCGCTTCGATTCCACATGTTTTAAGTGAAAACAACAAAAATCAACGTTCGACAATTTCTGCTGGTTTGCTCGCGCGTCATTGAGCTACGCATGGCCACAAGCAAAGCTTCCTTTACCGCATCATTAATGGTGATGAAAAATGGTTTGAAAATGGTGATGAAAAATGTTTGAAGGGGATCTTCATGAATAATATGGTTTAGCGGTCCTCATCGAAGTCCACTGGTCGTCCGGAACGCTCCATGTCTTTCAGGTCGAAATTACCGTCTTTGAAACGCAAAAACCATTGACGAGCTGTCTTTTCATTCATAGCATTCTTTACAAATATCGCGAGTAGCTTTGGCAGCTTTATCCTCTCGATTGAACGCGAACAGAAGAAGGTGTCGAAAATTCTCACTTTCGTCTACTTGACATTCCATTTTGAAGGCTTGTAATCAAATAAAATAATATATGTAACGTAAAAGCAAACACAACATCTTGTAGAGCAGAAAATTTTCTTTCGAACGACGTATAACCTTTACCATTTTGTTTTACTTTTGGTGCTCATTTTTAAATTGAAAAAAAAAAGACAAAACTTATGTTAACACCTAATACAAAAAATAAACACCGAAATTTGAGTATTTTTTCATTTCAATAATAATAACTTTGCAAAATCGATATGAATAATCAAAATTCTAATAACAATCAAACGGCTCATTTGCACGCGCTCTAGCTTGTCAAGTATCAATTCCTGCAATTTTTTTCAGCCTTATTTGTTCTTACAACCATTTATAATTTGGTATATACAAATTAGCATTGTAAGTTTTCAACTGTTTTTATTTTCTACTGAAAGTGCATTACAAGTGCTATATAGTGGTCTAGTCTACAAAAACAACTTTTACAATACCAAACGAAATACTTTTTTGTGTATCAAATGGTAATGTCATGAGGATTTGTAATGTAATGAAAAGATGTATAAAAAAAAAACGGGTTTGCAAAAGACTAGGAATCTGTATATAAAATAAAATAATGAATAACTTAGTTTACTGGTCCTATATATTTGAGACAACTTTATTTTGACATTTTTTTTTACATGTAATTGAATTAATTATCTATTGATTTCAATGCTTTAAATATAGCAATATTATACTATACTTTTCAATTATATTGAGGAAGATCTGGGACATAAACTTGATTGACTTACAGTATGCAATTATGTCCCTTGTACGCTATTATTTTGCAGCAATTATTTGCAATTATCTATCTTTTTAATCTTCTCCCTGGCTCCATCCCAACTCACTGTCTGCGAAGACTGTTGGGGTCAGCTCTCCTCGTCCTCAGGTTGTATGCTCTTCTGTCCCGGACTACGTCCCCCAGACCGTGCCTCTCCATCAGGATATCTTTTTGCTCCACCCATGAATTCTTTGGTCTTCCTCTGGTTGTTATTTGAGGAAGATCCATGGAGATTGCCTGGTTCACAATGTGATCGGGTGCTCTGCGTCCAACGTGCCCATGCCATCTCAATCGCCTCTCCTCCATCTTGCTGTTGATGTCTGTAACACCTAGGCATCCACGAATACGTGAGCTTTTTATTTTGTCTCTTAGGGACACACCAGCTGACCATCTAAACATGCGCATTTCAGCAGTTTCTAGTTACCTAGAGTAAGAGTTATACATCGTCCAGCATTCGGAGCCATAGAGGAGTGCGGGTCTGAGAATCGTTTGATATACTTTTCCTTTTAACTTTACTGGCATTTTCGGATCACATAGGACTCCCGTCATTGATCTAAACTTCATCCATCCCACACTAATTCTATGTGTTACATCTGCTGCACATCCTCCATCTCTATGGATGAGTGACCCGAGATACTTAAAGGAGTCACAATTTGGTAATGTTTCTCCATCCATTTGCATTATGGGAGTGATAGCATTTGTGTTCTCGAATGGTAGGTACAGATACTCTGTTTTCTTTCTGCTCAGTCTCAATCCATTGTCCTCCAAGATTCTTCTCCACCTTTCCAGACTATTTTACAGGTCTTCATGTTTTTCACTTATTAATACGATATTGTCTGCAAATAGTAGGATCTTTAGGAGACTGTTTATTTTCTGGTTAGTTAAATAGTCCATGACTAAGATGAACAGTAGCTGACTGAGTACCGATTCTTGATGTACCCCCACCTTTACAGGAAATTCTGGTGAAGTTCCCGAAGTGCACCTAACTTGCATTGTCACGTTATCATACATGTCCTGGATGGCAAGTACATACTTTTCTGGTACACTATGTGCTCTAAGTGCTGCTCAAATTAGGCTTCTAGGGACCCTGTCAAATGCCTTTTCAAGATCGATGAAGACCATTTGAAGGTCTTTCTTGGCATCACGGTGTTTTTTGACAAGGAGTCTAACAGTTTGAAAGGCGTCTACTGTTGATTTTCCCGATACGAAGCCACACTGGTTGTCATGTATTTCCACCAAATTCCAATTATCTATCTTTTTAATTATCGATGATATTTTGTTATCCTGGAACATTAAAAAAAGAGAATATTAAAATATAACCAATGAAATGATGACTTTTGTGGCCAGTTTGTAAAATGCCTATGTTCTGACTTGGAAGTTGTCGGTTGGATTCCTATTGGAACAATGATTTATTTTTAAAATAAAAACATTTCACTTAAGCTTATCACTTAAGTCATATTTAACATCTTTCTGGTTAGTCACAAGACATCGCCACATGCCAATAAGCCCGTTAGATTGTACTGTGTACTACTTCTTCCCAGTGTCATGTCAGGTCCCCCCAACGTTGAATATCACTTGAGAGTAGGCATCTTTGTCCCCGGCAGCCCGAAAAAGATCCTCAATGCTCCTCATACCAGTCCAATCACGTATATTGCGGAGCTAAGAGATTTGCCTCCTGTCATCACCTCTTCGACCCTCTATTTTGCCTTGGATGATCAGCTGCAGTAATTTGTACTTTGCTCCTCTAAGTACATGACCCAAATAGGACACCTTTCAGATTTTAATATTAGTCAGAAACTCTCTATCAACTTTGGCTCTTTGAAGAACCCTCGTGTTGTTGACCATATCCGTTCAGGGTATCCTAAGCATTCTCCAGTATATCCACATTTCAAATGCTTCCAGTCGGTTCATACTACTAACTTTGAGGGTCCATGATTCTACTCCATGTAATAACACTGACCGTACATAGCATTTGACTAACTGTTGTCGAAGTTTCAAGTTTAGATTATCATCGCAGAATACGCTTCTCATTTTATTAAAAGCCGCACGAGATGATTCAATTCAGTACTACAAAGGATAATAATATTGTTATACAATGCAAAAGAAAGAATATTTTATTTCACATTCTGAATTAACTAAATGCGATGCTTTATAAATATTAGCCAAGCAAGTGTATTGATTATCATTAAATATGTGAATGCATTGAAGCACATGAAAATAAAATATATTTTTGCTTTTTAACATAAGTTAAGAAAAAAGGAAAATGAATATAATTACATTTTTCTATATATTTTCATTGTTTGAGGTAAAAAGAACTAGTCATTGAGTATCGAAAGAACTAGTCTTATCCAGATGTTTTGTTTTCATTAAATAGTGATTTAAAATTGTTCATTGAGTATCGAAAGAACTAGTCTTATCCAGATGTTTTGTTTTCATTAAATAGTGCTTTAAAATGCTTGATCATGTCATATGATTTTTCAATACAATTTTCTATTATGTTAATAACACGTGACGATATCAAATGGATAAGACTGGTTTTTAATAACATGTTTCTTTTTTTCTAGGGATTGTGACACATTGACTCATTTGCTGAAAGCTTCCTTGGGAACCGGAATATTGGCTATGCCTGTCGCTTTCAAAAGTGCGGGTTTAGTTATGGGCATCTTCTTTACAATATTAGTAGCGGTTGTCTGCACTCATTGCTCCTATGTTTTAGTAAGTTCCAGTCATTTTTATTTTACATGTAATAAAAACTTTGTTTTATTTTAATATTTATCATATTTATCTCTCAAAGAACATAAAAATACTAAAAATATTTTTTTGACAGAATGAAGGGCATACTTCATTACCAGAAAACAGACATTTTCCGGTAATGAAGTATGTTCAAGGCTGTATTGCCTATTAAGTTAAAAAGGGATAGTATCAATAACTGCGTCTCCTGGTATACATTGTCAAACTCGTTCGAGGAGTTGTGAGCTGTCCAGCATTACTACAAAGATTAGCGTTAAATGTTCCTAACAATTACACTAGACTGCGCCGGCAAGAACTGTTCTCAATAACATACGCAAGAACGGGTCTTCCAGTCGCTATGCCTGTTGGAAAGGCCTTAACTCTCGCTAACGGGACTGCTTCGGATATTGACATATTTCATATCACAGTACCAAAAGCAAAAGTAAATTTTCTTCTAAGATTGAGCGCGTTAGAAAGCACTCATCAACGTACTTAAGTTACTTTGAATATATGTGTATCATATGTTTGTGTGTATATAACATATGTATGCATATACTTTATTTTTTATTTTAAATATTTTTTTGTTACTCTGTATAATTTTTCTTTATTTTTAATGTTAACACCTCTTGTATTTTTCAAAGTAATTGCGCTAAGCGTGTTTTTAATCGAAAAACCTTAGAAAAATTCATAAATATTTCTTACTATAGTTCGGAAATTCTAAGATGAGTCCTGTGACAGCTCACAAATTTGCCCCAATACAACCTTGTAACGATGTTCAGTAATTTTAATTATTTTATCAACTTTAATATAAGCCTCGATTCTAATAAATAGCAAGTTTTTTAGGTAAATACATTACATAAGGTTGTATTGGGGCAAATTTGTGAGCTGTCACAGGACTCGCCCTAGAATTTCCGAACTATAGTTGCAACCCGTGAAATATTCACGGAAGTAAAACAAATTCTTAATTTATGAAAATATATATTCATAAATATAGAATTTGTTTATATACGAGTATATCATTTATACATCGTCCCCTTTTACACCGGCTCAAAAATTGTTAGTTAGGTATTTAAAATTCCTTCAGTATAGTTTCGACGGACCCACCGAGATTCAAATTTCGAATTACTTTCGGAGAGAATCCAAGTATTCCTCTCTCGTTCTCTTGTATTCAAAATTCAATTCTCGTATTCTTTTTTCGACGACAAACATCGTATGGGTTTACCCTATTTATACTATGATTCGAGAGCTTATATAACTTCTGATATTAAAAAAAGATTCTCTAGAACCTGCACAATTAATCATATTTAAAAAAGCGCTCGGTTCTTGATGGTCATGAAGAAATTATAATTAATGTATGTTAATTAATTATTTTTACTAAACTACAATACTTTAATTGAAGGACTCATTTTTTTTAACATAATAATTTTTACAAACTACAATTAGCATGCGCATTTATAAATCCATATAGATTTTATTTTTCAATAAATAAATTTTATAAAAATGTATATAATATGTTCATAGTTGCTAAACACTTCCTGTTGACTTTATGCAAATTTTGTCATAATAAATATATGATAACATTGTTTTAACTTACTTTTTCCCGACCTGTAATACTTTCAATAAATTATAGTGCTGAGATCACCTCTCAGGTGTCCATACAAATACACGCAGAGTGCGCACGACACACCTGGCATGTTCTCTTGATAATATGTTTGTGTCTGCAAAATTTCTCAGCACAGGATTTGTTTTATGTAAAATTTCATTCGCAGTGAATGTGTTAATTAGTTTTAATTTGATCATCATTTATTTTTTTAATTTGATCATCATTTGTTTTTTAATTTGATCATCATTTGTTTTTTAATTTGATCATCATTTGTTTTTTAATTTGATCATCATTTGTTTTTTAATTTGATCATCATTTGTTCATTAACAATATACATATAGCATAATCAATCAGTTATATAGTGCCAAGTAGGACAAGTCGCTGGAACATAATTTTGGTCAGTTTTTAATTTTGAAATATAAATCAAACATTGACACATTAGCAGGATAACTTCGCAGGAAAAGTTTTGTTTATTAAATATTTAAAAAATGTATTTTTGTTTAATATGTACTTCAAATTTTAGATTTGATATTCCCAAATGAGTCACATTTAAAAAGTATCATCTTAACCTGTACACCGCGTTAAAAATCAAATTCCACGAATCCTGTGCGCGGCACAATTTCGGCGTTTTTTAATTTCTAAGTTTAAACGCGTATTTTGTTTAGAACCACTGTTATTTGATTACAACACCAAGTAAACATGACATTCAAGAAATTTTCTGATAATAAATAATAGTCATTACTCTTAAGGAGACTCATTAAATAAAGAAGATAAACTAAACATTACATAAAATACACAAAGGAATGCTACAGATCAGATCACAGGCGTCTGTGCTTCCGCGAGGAACACGTTAAACAGCATTACAGTTCAAAAAGCATCTTAAAAAGGTTTATACCTCAAAATGCATCTTAACCTCTTGGGCTCTTGGTATCATATGAGGAGGTAATATTAAAAAAATAACATGTCCACCAAATCAGAATGTTGGGAAATCGCAAAAAAAAACTGTTTGCATTAAAAATACATGACATAATAATTCATTGCAAAAATATCTGAAATCCTTAAAATCACTTAAGGTGACTTGATTTGTTGTTTAAAATCGAATCATAATAATTAAAATAGTTATTCTAGTTTAAAATATGGACATGATCCTTTTTGAGTGAACTACTTTAATATTTTTTTATTGGACAGCTCTGGGACATGTTTTTTGTTCCATTTCAAAAATATTATACAGATGTTGCAAAAAAATAATTGGGTAGAGTAATTTATTTTAATTTTAATCAAATAAAATAAGTAAAGTGTTACAAAATAAGAAGAAATATTACTAAAAATATATGTATGTAGATAAAGCTGTATAATGACATTACACTGCACTTACGATTTAAAACTGACAGTTGCTGGTGAACTGATATGAGGCTAGACACAGTCGGAAAGCTCTCTCCGTGGTTGCAGTCCTAAGACTGGTTTGCAGCAATTTCAACTCTTCTCCTCCATTCCTCCCTGTCCTGTGCGGCTCTTTTTAAATCTGTATATGTTGAGCAGTGCACGTCCACCAACAGGTCCTCCAGGTACTCTCGGCGTGGGCGTCCCCTAGAGTTTGTCCCCTCGGTCATACCCTCCATTATGGCATGCAAGAGGCCCTCTTGTCGTATTATATGACCGATCCATCCTGCACGCCTTTCGGACAGGATCCTGAGCAGGTGCCTTCCTCCTTCGATTCGTTGGAGAACCTCTTCATTTGTGATGCGGTCTCTCCAGGAAATTCCTAATTGTCTTCTATAGGACCACATCTCAAAAGCCTCTAGTCTTCGTCTATCTCTTTCGGATAGGCACCATGTCTCACAGCCGTACATCAAGATACTCCATACATAGGTCTTGATGAGGAGTATTCTCAGTTTTAGGTCTATATTATTTGATTCTATTATTTTCGACCTTTTATTAAATGCAAGTCTAGCCTGATTTATACGGCTGTCGACCTCGCTCTCGGACCGACTGTCCCATGTTATTTTGCTCCCGAGGTAGACAAACTCCTCGGTGTTCTTTAGTGGTTTACCCGACATCACTATTCTCATCTGGTATTGCGCTCGGCCTACAGTCAGCAGCTTTGTTTTGTCTTTATTTATCTTCATACTGTAGTTATTTTGAAGAATGCTTTCCATAGTTGTTAAGGCCTCTTGTAGTCGGAAAGCTATGATTGGTCAATTCAGACATGATCTTTTTTGATTGGCTTGAAGCCTGGACAAGATTCTTTTTGAAAAAATACTAGTTTTTTATTATGATTTTAAAATGATTTATGTACTCTTTTCATTTAAATGAAAATGTTAAACAACTCTGTACCATTGATGAGAAAAAATCTGCTTTATCAACTCATTTTTTGTATCCGTTGGACATTATCTTTTTTGAATGTTACCTTCTCATATATTTTATAATACTTTGTGTATTCTATCAATCTTTCTATGAAGTTTGAATTTTTACGATAGAGGACCATATCATTCACATAAGGTAACACTTTTACAACCTAATTAATTTGTGAAATATTCGTGCAAGTCCCATAGTCTTTCTCGGAGAGAAAAGTCGAAAGTTGTATCTTTCAAAATGTCGAGAATAAATTTTGTTCACGAAATATATTTTTTACTTCAAAATTATTTTTTCTGTTTGTTCACAGTGGCTTAAATATTTCCACTTGCTTTAAATTTTATTTAAATAAATACTATTGGTTGGTGACATAAACATCTGATGACAAATGTTTATATTTTCATCTTTTTTGTAATGATCAATAAATTACGGACGTAATGATCAATAAATTACAGATCCAAGAAATTACAGACGATACTTCCCGCCTCCCCCAAACTGAACAAAATTGAAATTGTTAATATATATTTTTTATTTCTTAATATAAATAAAAATACAAAGAAATGATAAAATTCTTAAAAGTATGACTTTTTTTTTAAGGGTTTCAATATACTATTTTTATCATCATCATCATCCTATAAGCTCATAAAAAACATAGAGATATCATAAAATGGCTCCATCTAGCTAGCGTTGTTCTAAATATTAAATCTTAATGCTTTTAAAATAAAGAAATAAACTTGTATGTTTCTGTTCAAAAGTGTATAAAATTTATAAACTTTGGCTTTGTCACCTTTCTGCCTGTAACTAAACATATTGTATTGTGTTATACTTTCGTTATAAACTACAATTTGGCAAGTTTATTGCGATGTGTAATTAATTCTCTTTCAATCAACCAAAAACGTGTTAAACAAGCCTATAAGATATCTGAAGATATGGGTAGAAACTAACTAACTAAAAAAATTAGTCGTTAAAATCTTTAAATATTTTATGTATCAACTATTTTTTACATGTTGTTTATAGTTAAGGCATTAACGTTGTGGAGGTTTAAAGACATTGTAATTTATTTTTAACAAACACTGGAATAAACAGTGTTTGTTAAAAATAAATTACAATTTTTTACATGTGTGACTAGTTGGTAGGATAATTTTCTTCTACCTGGAAGTTTCAATTTGATTCCCAATGTTGCCCAAAAAATTGGCGAAAAATCTTAGTCTGCAAAAGATTATATCAATTGTAATATTTTTACATTTCTTGGCACGTGTTAGTATTGACAATCTGTATGATTAACTCTCTGTTACCTCTGACAGGAAACACTTTTTTAACAAATGATGATTAAAGATTTATAAAAATAATTTATACAAATGTTTCGAAAAGTTTTACAAAATCTAGTAAAACTTGGCTCGAACAAATTAATCAAATTTTGAAAGAAGGAAGAGTGAAAAGCTTTTATGATAGGATATACGTAGAAGCAAAATATGTGTACCAGGATAGAATGAAGGGAGATCTGTTTTCTCTACCTATCCCAATAGAAACATGGTATGTTGACAATGGTGATGATGGGGTACAATACAAAATAGAGCTTTATAAAACTCTATCTATTTTAATACTGCAGCAGATTTAACGTGTTCCCCGCGGGAAGCACAAACGCCTGTGATCTGACGACAATCCAAGTTTCAAATCACAAATACTTAAAAAAATAACACAAAACCGGAATAAAAATTAAACTAAAATTTAAAATAATCTTTATTCTAGCGACATCTCTGAAAACCTTGTCAAATAATATATTAGTTTATGAGATATTGTTGAATAAACAGAGCGCCGAATTTTTTTGGTTTCTCAATATTTCCAGCATTAACGACCTGTCGCGCGGATCGAGTCCTGCGATGAGTCTCTCTTACGTAAATAAACATTACTAGTGCTATATGCATTTGATCGGGTGAGTGTCATGAAGCATCGATTTGATCGTAGCATTCCTTTGTTTATTTTATGTAATGTTTAGTTTATCTCCTTTATTTAATGAGTCTCCTTAAGAGTAATGACTATTATTTATTATCAGAAAATTACTTAAGTGTCATGTTTACTTGGTGTTGTAATCAAATATCAGTGGTTCTAAACAAAATATGTGTTTAAACTTAGATATTAAAAAACGCTGAAATTGTGCCGCGCACAGGATTCGTGGAATTTGATTTTTAACGCGGTGAACAGGTTAAACTGTCAATTATGATGGAAACTTATCTTCTTGCTATCTGAACGTTGGATTTTATCTATCAAAACTAGGTGCTTGTTGAAATTCAACAGCTTGCACACAACAAACCAATACACGCATCTTCTATCATAAGGAATAACCTTTTGTATCGGGAGTTTAATTTAATTTAAAGTGACAAGGTGTTGATTAAGTTGTTTTGTTTGTTAAATCTTCAATGTATTTTTTTTTATTCCAGGTGAAATGCGCACATGTATTATACAAGAAAACTCGTGTGACTACTATGAACTTTGCTGATGTATCAGAAGCAGCCTTCCTTAATGGACCAAGTTGGGGTAGAAAATATGCATATTCTTCCAAGTAAGTTTGATTTCACGAGAAAAAACTTTGTGTCATCTCAACATTTTCAATTCCTAAACTCTTCTAAAATAAAATATATTTAAAAAGTCACGATGTAAATAACTATATAATATGCAGGTTTTTTTTCTTTTTAAATGCTGTAGGCAAAAGCCTCCTCCCTTATGAAGATTAACCTTGTTACATGTTTTCTAAATTTGAAGGAGTTTCATTCTAAAAAATCACTACACTTCTTCATGTTATAAATTCTTAGTGCAAGGAACAGCGTTTCCTTCTTCAACGTGATGTGTGAATATGTTGAGTTGTAATAATAATAATAAAAAGACAATTTATATAGCACTGTTTAAAGACAAGACTCTTCTCAAGGGTGCTCTAACTCTGAATTCGAACTCATTACTATTGACGGATTGAAAACATTTCAGAACAAATATGTATATAAGTCAAGTGCAAAGATAGGGAGGTAGTGACGATACCTACTAGACTAAACACCATCCCGCCACCTGCATACAGTACTGTATTTGCAGAAACGGCACCACTAGCAGTTTGCTTCTTCTTCTTCTTAAACTTTCTGTAGACTCTCAAGGGTCTGTTACTGCAGGATTGTCCTGTGATGCTGAACTCCAGCTATCTCTCCATCGTTTTGGGGGTCTCCCTGGCGAACGCCGTCCATCTGGCACCCCATGCAGAGCTATGTATGGAATTCTTGTGGAATTCATTCTCTGTACATGTTGGTACCAGTATCGTCGACGCTGTCGTCCCCATCTGACCACATCTTGGACCTCACAGACCACTCGGATTGTGGTGTTCCTCACACAAAGTCTTCCCAGCAATAGCGCGTAGAGTTCTCATTTCCGTTGTCCTTAGCATACTTTTTGTCCTGACAGTGTCCGCCCTCGCTTCGATGCCATATGTGAGGATAGGTCGCACACAGGTCTTATAAATGCGGTTTGCAGTTTGCAACTATACTAAAGCAGTTTGCAACTATACTAAAGAAATTGTAGCATGGTCCCAGTGACGTTTCACAAATTTGCCTCAATACAACCTTGTAATGACATTTAGTAATTTAAATTATTTTATCAACTTTAATATAAGCCTCGATTCTAATAAATAGCAAGTTATTTAGGTAAATACATTACATAAAACTAACAATAATGACAAATTAATACATCTTGTTACAAATTAGCAAAAATTTGTCAGTTTGTTAAAATCAAATAATATTTGGCGACGTTTGTCAAAAGTCACTGCGTTAGTCTGCATTGGCTAAAGATGGGGTATACGATAATTGGATTTTCGATTTTTTTATACATAAAATTAAATGTTCGTAATTATGTTAGTATTAATTCATAGTGGATGTTGGCCTATTTAAAGATAGATATAAATCATACAATACATAAGAAAGTCAGTATAATGAAAATTAGGATTTAAAACGTCAGTTTAGAGAAAAACAATTTTTCGATTTATAAAAAAACTATTCGATTTGAAAAAAAAAAAAACGTTTTTACCCCATCCCTTTGAGACATGACATTTCAAACGTCACAAGGACCATGCTACATTTTATTGACTATAGCATTCCCCCCACCTCCAAAAGACATAAGTAAAAAAATGTTTGCCCTTTGTGTTTCGGATAATGAGATATTTCACTTTACAGCAAACTACCACATTTTACATCTTACTTTCTTCTCTGGAAATTCTTCTACGATATCATTGAAGTCCATATTCACCATTATATCTGATTCTATTAATAATATGACTAATGCTTTTAGTCTGTTTTATTTTACCGTTTGTTAATAGTATACATAAATAAAATAATGTAAATATTTGGATAAACAGTTACCATTTTATTGTTAATTATTGGTTTGTTATGTTGTAGTGTTGAACAGTATGGATAGCATTGAACAGAACAGAACATAAAGCATTCATCTAATTCGTTTTTGTACATATTGGATAATCAATCATAAATGTTTGGGCACCCTCTTTAGCTTGACACTACTTGGCAAATATCTAGGTTTATCCGTGGCTCTGCCTGCACATGTTCAGAAATACACCTGGTAAAAAACTCAGAAAACTAACCAAGGAAGACAAATCAAAAAAGAAACCCTTGAAGATCATTTGATATTTGACAGCAATAAACTCGTCATCAGGTGAAGTGCAGTGCACCTATGCAATATTAATATACAATCATAAACTTTGTTAACCTTTCCTTCCCTGTGTTGGGTATCTTCTACACGTTGCTTCTAATAACCATCAATATCTCTATAAATATAATAAATACAAGGTTAAGATTTTAGGTATTCCTCCATAATATATTTACGCATTGATTTAAAAAATAATATTAATAATAATCAGAATTTATCGACTACATCGAGGTGTTTTGTAAAGATCGAAAACAAATTGGCATTTAAACGCTTCGAGTGCCTCGTCTTGACGATAGGTGAATAGTATGCAGGAAGCGCGACACTATATTCGCATCTCACTCTTGCATACTAGACTGAATTGCGAGGAGCTGAATTTTCTCAACCTCGCAAGCAAAGGCGTATGCGCCGGGGTATGCGATTGACGTTCCACGCCACTAGTTGCCTCTAGGCTTCCAAATAGGTTAGACGTACGCCCGTTCCGTGAGCGTTTTTTAATGTTTTCAGATGGTTTTTTAATGTTTTCAGCAAATAAATCTCAATTATTATAATTTTTAACTTCAATTATAATTAATTAAGGGGATTATCTATAAATGTTCTTATTTTTCCGATTTAAAATCGCTAATTTTTGATTGCGTACTCACTACCCAACACCGTAACACGCGTATTATTTTTATCACCGTAAGGGAAGGGTTAAGACCTTAAGTACAAACACAACTTATTCTTCTTCATCAGTTTCAATCCTGGGGATTGGTTAGCAGCAAAGCTCTGCATCTCCTCTTCCACTCCGCTCGGTCTTCAGCGATCCTCTTGTGCTCTGTGTAGGAGGTGCAGTCCATATCGTGGCATATTTGCTCCAGATACTCTCGGCGAGGACGCCTTCTGCCAAGCGATCCCTCAATCATTCCCTTCCAGTATATTGTGCAGGAGATTTTCACGTCGCAGAATATGACCCATCCATTCTGTACGCCTTTTCAATACGGTGTTTGACAGGTGTCTGGTTTCTTCGATCCTGCTGAGAACCTCGTCATTTGTAATGTGGTCTTTCCAGGAAATCCTTAGGATTCGTCTATAGGTCCATATCTCGAAGGCCTCCAATCTTTTTCGATCCCTTTCGCTCATGCACCATGTCTTTCAACTATACATCAAAATACTCCACACATATGTTTTGACCATTTGCTTGCGGAGCTTTAGATCCATGTTGTTGGATTTGAAAATCTTTGATTTCTTATTAAAGGCGTGTTTTTCTTGGTGGATGCGACTGTCAACCTCTCTTTTTGTACGGCCATCCCATGTGATCTTGCTTCCAAGAAAAGCTTCCAAGAAACAACTTATTAATGAAATAAAATAAATAATTCACTTACTCAATAATTTATGGAAATAATAATTTGTCCCTTCATTACGATGTTTTTTTTTTCAGAGTGATTATTTTGATATGTCTCTTTATGACATACTTCGGTACTTGCAGTGTCTACACTGTGATCATCGCAAACAACTTCCTGGAGGTAATATTTATATTGTTTTATATTCATAATTTTGTTTCTAGTTCGGAAATTCTAGGATGAATCCTGTGACAGCTCACAAATTTGCCCCAATTCAACCTTATGTAATGTATTTACTTAAATAACTTGCTTTTTATTAGAATTGAGGCTTATATTAAAGTTGATAAAATAATTAAAATTACTGAACATCGTTACAAGATTAAAATAGGGCAAATTTGTGAGTGTCACAGGACTCATCCTAGAATTTCCGAACTATAGTGTCTTAATTTAAAAATAATTATTATATTGCAGAGATTATATATAGTGCTATTTAGTGAGCCAACCCACCTCAATGGCACTTTATTTAAACTATCTAATTATTAAACTATGTAACTGAAGATTAAAATTTAAAAAAATTGAATGGAATTCATTCTTTATCTATCATGCCAGTTTTTGTCTTGTTTACTGCATCCCAGAACCACTCAGTTGCAACCAAACCACTCCTGCAAGTTCTTAACCCTTCCTTCCCAGTGATGTGTAACTAGTACACGTTGCTTCTAAAAACTTTAATATCTCTATAAATATAATAAATACTGGGTTCAGATTTTAGGTATTCCTCCGTAATACATTTACGCATTGAATGAAAAAATAATATTAATAATAAATAGCACTTATCGGCCACATCAGATATATTTTGTGAAAATCGAGAATACATTTACCAATACAATCAAACGTGTGATATAGGCTTGAAGAAATTTAACACACATTACATATATATTTGTAAAAAAATTTACCGATTACTAAGAGAATCTGCATGTCTTGCCCATCTAACATAGACATTGCAGTATTTTTTGCTATGTGATTATAAATTTGCTAAAATTTATTGAACAATCCTTAATGATTCTCAAAATTGTACGATCTTTAATTTTCGCAACAACATTTATTGCAACATTATCTTAGATAGTTTAAGTGGAAAACTATCTTAGACAATGTTGCAATAAATATGCTTTTTTTTTCCTATATTTATATTTCTGATTTAATTTCTGGCAGGAAATTGGCTGGTTTTTGTATTATTCTTTTTTATTTAAATTAATTTTTGAACTCATATTTTGTGGTTAGTTTATAAAATCTCTGGTTGGTTAAAAAAAACTTAGTTCTCTAGGAGGGAGTGACACGTAATCACCTAATACCAAGTTGTAAGTTAATGTTTTATTTTAACATTCTGAAACTGAAATGTTTACTAATTTTTTATCAAAACATTTTTTATCTAAATCTCCTTGAACTTCTACAAATTTAACAATTGATCCAAAATAGAAATAAGGTATTAAAATATAAATTTAACAAAAATCTTCTAAAAAATTAGGTATTAAGGAATTTATTGTGATTTTTAATGAGGATTTTATTTTAATAGAACTTTTTAGATTGATTCAACATTTTTATTTGAATTTAATTGTGAACAAAGCAAACTGCTAAAGTATTGATATTCTAGTATCGCATGCTCACCTGTATTTGTCTGGACATGTAGTTTACATGCTTGACTCCAAATTTCCTGTTTAGAAATGTCTTTTTGGTAAGCTAATTGAAAACAGAAGAAAGCACAGTGAGTGGAGGAAGAGATATAAGGAGTGGAGGAAGAGATGTGAGGAAGAGATATAACTGTGAGCAAATAGCTACAGAACAATCCATTGGTGTAGAACTGTTGATTGAGGGCTCAATGGAGAAACAAGATGCAGACAAGCTGCAAGTACTGAAGCTTTTTGCCTGTAACATACATGTAACAGGATATCCCAATATCAAATTGTCTTACATAGTCATCTCCTGTGGCATCAGCAATAAGTACCTTCAACCTCACATTTTGTATTTTGTCACCAGTAATTGATATTCATTAATTTATTGATAAAGATTCTAACTTGATTTTTTTTCCAGGTTATTGAACATTATACAAGCGCTAACTTGGATCAGCGTATAGTGATAGCTGGACTGTTGATTCCTCTTATTCTACTCTCGTGGGTACCCAACTTAAAGTATTTAGCTCCAGTTTCCATGATAGCTAATGTATTCATGGGCTTAGGACTTGGAATAACCTTTTATTACTTGATTCGAGACATGCCATCTTCATACGATGATATTCCACTTGTTGCTGATTATTGGATGTGGCCTGACTTCTTCTCTATTACTATTTTCGCAATGGAAGCAATCGGAGTTGTTATGCCATTAGAGAACAGCATGAAAACCCCGCAACATTTCGTTGGAATCTGTGGTGTGTTGAATCAAGGAATGTCTGGTGTGACTCTCATTTATATCTTACTTGGCTTCTTGGGATTTGTTACATATGGAGAGAATGTCAAAGGCGCTGTTACCCTCAGTTTACCTGTTACTGAAATGTAAGTTTATCATATTTTCTTTTTAAATAAATAATAAGTTCTCAAAACTGTTGTGGTTTGAATATTTGTCTATCTAATATAACTATTCATTTATCTGGTCTGTAAATATGAAACCGGATTTTTTTTATAAGAAATACACATTTATTGTATGAAAATGGTAAAAAATATTTTATTCAAAGTATTACCCGTCGCTAGCTATACATTTTTCCCATTTCTCTGGCAATTTGTGGATGTCACGCCAAAAAAACTGTTGCTATTTTGAGGCAAACCGATCATCGAACCATTTTTGTAAGAAGTGAAGCGCTGCTCAGCAAGTGTGTGTGTCCCATCGATGCAAATAAGTAGTAATCGGATGGAGCCAAGTCTGGTGAGTAAGCCGCATGCAAAAGTATTTGCCGACTAAATGCCTCAATCGTTTCCTTGACCGGTTTTGCTGTGTTCGATGGTGCATTAAAATACATCAAAATTGGGAGGCTACGTTGGGCGGGGCATGTAGCAAGAATGGAAGAAGAGAGAATGCCTAACAAGGTACTCTTTTCCAAGCCCCAAGGAAGACGTAGCGTGGGTAGACCAAAGCTCAGGTGGATAGATGGGGTGCAGAGTGATACAAGCGTGATTGGCATCAGGGGCTGGAGAAATGCATCCCAGGATAGAAGGTAATGGCGACGACTGCTGGAGGAGGCCGGGGCCCACAATGGGCTGTAGTGCCATTGATTGATTGATTGATTGATGGTGCATTATCATGAAGCAAAATCACTTTGTAAGCATTCGATGCGATTCTGCAGCAGTTTTCTTCAAATGGTAACAGAAAATCAATGCTGTCCGCAAATCGTAGTTTTCAGGCACAAAATACATGTTCAACGCTATGAAAACATATGTAGTTGTATTAAATTTGTATTGATGTGAGTTAAAAGTCTTTGACAAATGTAAACACAAGAAAAAGGCGCCAATGATGCGGTTTGACAGTCACTACATTGACAACTAGAGCCATCTATGAGCAAATTCCGGTTTCATATTTACAGACCTGGTATTTGTGTATTATGTTGCCCCTTAATACATCCAAATTAGTGTTGGACATATTCTTCACATTTGTAGATGTAATAACACTCATACACATCTAACACAAATGAGTATGGTTACGAGATAAATTATTTAACCAGACTGGGACCTTATTATTTTTCGGGTACCATCAATCATAGAATGGGAAACTCCAGGTGGAATAAGACTACGTTATCTCAGACGCAGCGATGCCTTGAGCAAGGAGCACTCCTTCAGTATAAATTTAAGCTTTAAAATAGTGAATTACTTCAACTCTCCTGACAATACCTTATGTACTCGTATATATGATACCTTTGGGCCAAAAGAAACGTTCATTCTTTTAACACTAAGCATATATTTTCAACTATTGTTCCTAGTTGGATAACCAAGAACTTCAATTATCTCATAAACTTCAGGACCTTTTTGAATCATTAGAATTATTTTCAATATGTCTTATGTTAAAAATTCCAAAATCTTTACAAGACTTTTCAAAATAACCCCGATATAGTTTTTATATCCTCTCAATTCAATTATAGTTAACTCTTTCCCCGCGGGGAGCACAAACGCCTGTGATCTGACGACAATCCAAGTTTCAAATCACAAATACTTAAAAAAAATGAAACAAAACCGGAATAAAAATTGAACTAAAATTTAAAATAATCTTTATTCTAGCGACATCTCTGAAAACCTTGTCAAATAATATATTAGTTTATGAGATATTGTTGAATAAACAGAGCGCCAAATTTTTTTGGTTTCTCAATATTTCCAGCATTAACGACCTGTCGCGCGGATCGAGTCCTGCGATGAGTCTCTCTTACGTAAATAAACATTACTAAGTCTCTTACGTAAATAAACATTACTAGTGCTATATGCATTTGATTGGGTGAGTGTCATGAAGCATTGATTTGATCGTAGCATTCCTTTGTTTATTTTATGTAATGTTAAGTTTATCTCCTTTATTTAATGAGTCTCCTTAAGAGTAATGACTATTATTTATTATCAGAAAATTACTTAAGTGTCATGTTTACTTGGTGTTGTAATCAAATATCAGTGGTTCTAAACAAAATATGTGTTTAAACTTAGAAATTAAAAAACGTTGAAATTGTGCCGCGCACAGGATTCGTGGAATTTGATTTTTAACGCGGTGAACAGGTTAAGGCCAATGTTCCCTCTATTTTTTTCATTGTGTGTGCGGCCCATCAACTTATATGTGCAAGAAAAAAAGAGGAAAGTATGCAAATATGCATATTCATGCATAAATAAAACTAAATAGTCAATATAATGTAACACAAAATCATAAATTACATTTTTCCCTTCACCCTTCTACACTATTCTTTCCTTACGGCGCGTGGACTCTATATGGTGTTTCCATGTTCCGCACACATCTCAAACGAAGGAACCTGAGAACCCATCATAAAATATATAATTGCGCAAAACAAAATATGGTTACAAGTTCCTTTCTTTGAGATGTGTGCGGAAGATGGAAACATGTGTGCGGACAATTTTTAACAGATTTGCGTCCGCACATGCACAAACCTTAGAGGGAACGCTAGTTAAGACCATCATTGTGATCTAAGTGACAATTTAAATTAATCCATATTTTTATTTTACAGCCCTGCTCAAGTTGTGATGATTCTCATTGGAATTGCTGTTTACTGCACATTTGGTCTTCAATTTTATGTTTGCTTGGAAATCGGTTGGGATGGTGTTAAAGACAAGTTCACCAAACACCCTACGATAGCTAACTACGCAATGAGAACAATTCTTGTAATTGCTGCAGTCATCCTTGCAATTGCTGTTCCGACAATATCTCCATTCATCGGCTTGATTGGTGCATTCTGCTTTTCCATTTTGGGCCTTTTGATTCCTGCTATAATTGAAATTGTTACATATTGGGATGAAGGATTTGGTCCTTTTAATTGGGTAGTTTGGAAAAACATCCTCATTGGAATTTTCGGGCTATTTGCACTCGTATTTGGATCCAAGAGTGCTATTGCTGATATTGTTAAAATATACACAGGGAGCAACAAATAAATAAATTCATAACTTTATTTGAAATATTTTGGCTTCAACTATAGAAATTTCATTGCGAATAGTGAACTCCACTTATAAAATGTGATTGATTGCTAAATGTCCATATTAATGGAACAAACAATTGGTATGTTAGTTTAGCAGGATTATACGTCTTTGATAACATTTTGTTCATTTAAAAAAAATAGGATATAGTCTAATGTTTTTTTTTACATGCAGATTAATTTGAACAGGCATAAAGGTGAAGTACATGATTGATTGTTGACAATGTTTATTTTTTTTCATTGTACAACGTGCCTTAATAGAATTGAAATTTAAGACATCATTTGGGTTTTGTTCCGAAATATAATTTGTGCCTTCGAATGGTGATTTTTTTTAGTTTGTCTCCTGTCTTATTCATAATGAGATTGATTAAATTTACTATGCCTTTAAATTTAAATATTGTAAAATAGACTATTTGGATATTACACATATATATGTAGTATAATTTTATATACTTAACTGCAATGAAGTAAACTAAATTATGTAGATTTTTTGATCCAAAAAATATATTTAATTTGTTGTTAACATTTTTTTAATAATAAGTATATCTTAAATCTTCAGGTATGTAATTTAGAGATAATTAGCATTATTTTTAAGAAAGCAAAACTGTCAAATTACAACATTCTGAAATTTGCTTAAAGTACAATACTATATAAATACCATTAAAAATCTGAGTTATAATTGATAAAGGAATATAGGTATATGCACCAACTGTTTAAAATGTTTACGTAAATCATTTATTGTATAGTTCCTTTTAATATATTGTTTGATTTTCAAAATCATTAGTATACTATTCGCATCATTATCTATATTATTTAATTCTTTGAACTAATAAGAAAAGTGAACTATAACATGCATTTTTTATTTCATATATGGTATACATAGATAACATAAAGGTTGGTACAGATATATTTAAGACCAAATTTTGTAGTTTTATAAATCAATTACATAATTTATCAAAGGTTTCGGCATTGACTTTGTTCCGTATTAGAATAAATAATAATAATAACTATTATTCCACTAATTTATAATACATTGATCTCCGTTACAAGTTTTTCTATCTTTTTTCTGGAGGATGTCTTTAGGTGGAATGGTTCCGGCTTGTTACAAGAGCATTGCTTAGGGCTACCTGGTGCCATATTTCTGGAGGATGTCTTTAGGTGGAATGGTTCTGGCTTGTTACAAGAGCATTGTTTAGGGCTAACTGGTGCCATATTTCATCGAAAGATGTGTGGTCTTTTTAACGTGTTCCTCGCGGGAAGCACAAACGCCTGTGATCTGACGACAATCCAAGTTTCAAATCTCCTTAAGAGTAATGATTATTATTTGTTATCAGAAAATTACTTGAATGTCATGTTTACTTGGTGTTGTAATCAAATATCAGTGGTTCTAAACAAAATACGCGTTTAAACTTAGAAATTAAAAAACGCCAAAATTGTGCCGTGCACAGGATTCGTGGAATTTGATTTTTAACGCGGTGTACAAGTTAATGAGATGTGAAATTTTTAGCATCCTTTGGTTAGTTATTACTTTTGTATTTTTGCTCCTGGCTTTATGTATTAATGTTTCTATTTTTTATGAGTTTAACTTTTTACAATAAAATATAAAAAGCATTCCCCTAACTAATTAGACAAGCGCCTTTCCTAAGCCAGGTAAATTTCATAAAACAAAACAAAAAAAAGTAATTAAATATGAGTATATGCATTAAGACTAATTAAAATACATCATAATCACATTTAACCACTGAACAGTTAGATTTTTAACACGCGACGTAACACAATGACCAACTGTGAACGAATAAATTCTATACGAAAATATATTCCGTTCGGAGAAAACAAGTTGAAACCTAGATCTGCCCAAACGACGCTCGGGAGAAACTCTCCCAACAAGTCAAAACAAGATTTGCCCGAACGAGGCTCAGGCTCGTCAGTATAAAAAAAAAATATGAGTATATAAAATACATCATAATCACATTTAACCACTGAACAGTTGGATTTTTAACACGCGACGTAACGCAATGACCAACTGTGAACGAATAATTCCTATACAAAAATATATTCCGTTCGGAGAAAACAAGTCGAAACTAGATTTGCCCGAACGAGGCTCAGGCTCGTCAGTATAAAAAGAAACTTCGTGCCCAAGTCCCGCTCGAGCAAAACTGTCAAGTCAGATACATTCAATTTACAAAGAATTATTCACTGATTTGTAGACACAAAAAAAACTCCGCAGAACTGCGCATAAAATTAATTGTTTTATATAACGTTTGTGGTGTTTCTTTCTCTGAAATTGTGATTGGTCTCTATAATACGGTTTACAAATAAACAAATTTCAATGGAAATATTCAGAACTAATGGATATATGGATAAAATTATATATACCGTACTTAAGAATAAATTAAAGCCACAACTAATAAATAACTATACACATGAATTAATTCCAAAACACTTGTTGCGGGAATTAATGTAATTAGTGGAAAAATAAAGTAATTTATTTATTATGTAAATATGCCTCACATAAATTTGCTATGTATTATGTGTATATTAAGGATAAAAGAATTAAAGGATTGTGAAAAATTTGGTTAATGACACATAAAATTGTCATTAAGGCCACTTTGGTCTATGTACCTTTAGATGATTTACTAAGATCAATTGCCTTTAAATCTTTTATTAAAAGAAATAGATGAACGTAAGATAGTTTTTATAATTTTAAGAATGGTTATTTAAGAGCTCGATTCTACCAGACCCTGGTCATACTGTGAGTTGGTCATAAGCTGACTTTTGGTTAACTGTTACCTGACCATAACATCCCCATGACTAAGATAAGTCAAATAAGATTGTTTTGATCATTTGTGAAGTTTGCGTAATCAAGTTTGTAGTATGAACGCTGTCAAGTGGGAATCCTGCCTATATCATTCGAATGTCGGTTATTTGGAACAGTAATATTCTTAATATATTTCTGTCACAAGCAGTGATGTGTGTTTTCAGTATTTTGATCTCTATGGTCTAGTCGGTATGACACCTGTCTTACATCTCAAGTTTCCTACACGGATAAATGGGGTACTGCTGTATTGATATGATTTAAATGTTTTATTACCGATGATGGATTTGTATGTGAATTTGATGATGAATATCAAAATTTATATACATATACAGTAGAACACTGATTATCTGGGACTCAATTATTTGTGGTCCTCTGTAGTACAAATGTTTTTTTAATAATCCCAAAAAAAATATTTTTCCAAATTTGAAAATTACTAAGTAAGGAGCTAAACTTTATAAAATTTATGTTTTACATTATACCAATCGACTAATGCTTGTAAGTCGGCGGTGTTTATTTTGCTTCAAAGGTTGAAAAGTTACAGTTTGATAGGAAGAATTGATTGATAGGAATTGTTTTTACTAGTAGAATTGAATACAATAAATACATTTACACTAGAAGTATATCAAAGTAATGACATTCACTTTTACACTATCAGTCATGTTTATTTAGTTTCAAAAGTTGAAAAGTTACAGTTTGATAGGAATCGTTTTTACTAGTAGAATTGAATACAATAAATACATTTACACTAAAAGTATATCAAGGTATTGACATTCACTTTTACACTATCAGTCATGTTTATTTAGTTTCAAAGGTTGAAAAGTTACAGCTTGATAGAAATAATTGATTGATAGGAATTGTTTTTACTAGTAGAATTGAATACAATAAATACATTAACACTAGAAGTATATCAAGGTAATGACATTCACTTTTACACTATCAGTCATTTATTAATTTGTTTAGTGCTTTTCAACAAATTCACATTGGAAATATTTGGTAATAATCGTCAGCCCCATTAATTGAAAATTCTGGTTAAGAACCACAGTCCGTAATTAGACATATTGATAATATTACCACGTATTGAAACGTGACAATAACCTAACAGAAACTTTTAACCAGACTAGAACCCATCAGGAATCAAACTTAAAAATCCTGGTTAGCCTACAAATGTTTTACCGACTTTACTACGGAGGTCATAAATTGTAATAAAATATTAATAATTTGTATGAATTCAATATGTATAAAAATATCACTGTAAAGGAGTATGATTAACTATGTAATTTATATGAAATACAATTCAAATGAAAATTAAATCATATACACTGTAATAATCTTTTAGAAAAGTTTATTCATGCAAAATGCTGCTAATATTGGCCGGAATATTTTATAAGAACAGAAAATAAATTTCTTTGTAATGATTTTAATGTTGTAGATGTTTAAATATAGATCTGAACACAAATAATTTACCAGTATGATTCATGTAACAGGTTTCACATTATGTGATTATTTTTTATTCTTATATAAAATTTATCTGTTTAATGAGTGTTGTCAGTTTAGTATTACTCGTATGTAATTTAAGTATGCTAACTAAATATTGGAAATGAAATTAAGTATGCCAACTAAATATTGGAAATGAAATTAAGTATGCTAACTAAATATTGGAAATGAAATTAAGTATGCTAACTAAATATTGGAAATGAAATAAGGAAATATTCGACTATTTATTACATATATTTAACTGAATTGATGATTTTTTTATATTAAGTTACTTTCTATAACAAACATAGTATTCTTGATAAGTTTTCTTTTTTCGTTCAGATTCTTGCTGTCTCATACCATTTTCCCGCTAGTTTCAGCTTTACCAGATATCTTATATTAACCACTTAACAGTCGGATTTTTAACATGCAACGTAACACAATGACGAACTGTGAACGAATAAATTCTATACGAAAATATATTCCGTTCAGCGAAAACAAGTTGAAAGAAGATCTGACAAACGATGCTCGGGAGAAACATTCCCAACAAATCAAAACAAGACTTGCCCGAACAAGTCTCGGGCTTGTCAGAATAAAAAGAAACTTTGTGCCCGAGTCCCACTCGGGAAAAACTGTCAAGTGGTTAAATCCTCTGTGGTAATTTTCTTCCTGAAAATATACATAGTCCATATTAGCAGGGCGAGTGATATTGATGACAAAGATCATTATGTAAGCCTAACAATATGGGAAAAATCATTTAATTGATCTTAAAGGAACACAAATAAATAATAAAGGTAAAAATTATAAAAATATTAATATTGTAACACGCAGGATTTTTTTGTGTATTTTTTTAATTGACATTCTGTTAACATTGTTGCAGTGGGATATACTAACTGATGTTTCTATGCTCAACCTGTTATGTAGTGTTTATTTTTTATATTAATAAATAAGTTAAATATCTTTTTCCTACATATTATTCAATTCACAACTTTTTTTACAACAGTTTATTTATGTTATTTTGTAACAAAAAAAAAAACAAACAACGAAACAAGGGTATTACTCATATAAAAATATTTACATATTTTTATGTGAGAATATTATTTATAAATAATGTTCTAATGGTTTAAATGTCATGTAATTTTTATATACGGCTCATATTCAATGATGGTGATGGAGGCCCTTCCTTTCCTGTGATGTGTAACTAGTACACATTGCTTCTAAAAACTTGAATATCTCTATAAATACAATATAATAAATACTCGGTTCAAATTTTAGGTATTCCTCTGTAATACATTTACGCATAGAATGAAAAAATAATATTAATAATAATTAGCACTTATCGGCCACATCAAAGATATTTTGTAAAAATTGGGAATAAATTCACCGATACAATCAAACGTGTGCCAATGTGTGATATAGGTATATTCATTCTAAAAAAACGCTATGGGTGAGGAAGCGACGCTATTCACGTCTTACTCTCACTCTACTTCGGTATATGGGAATGCAAGAAATAGAATCTCAGTTCGCAGTTGTTTCTTCAAGGTATAATATACACAGTGTTAGTGTTCCGAGTCTTGTCTCAGTAGCCCTGGGACATCCATTTGAAGTGGTCTCTTCGCCCGTTTTGTGAACATCGACTGATGTTTTTTTTCATGTTTTCAGCAATTAAATTTCAATTATTATCACTTTTGACTTCAAATTTAATTAATTTAAGCGATTTGCTATGCATATTCTTATTTTTTCGATTTTAAATAGCTCATTTTTACATGTGTATTGATGTGTATTGAATATACAGCACCGGAACGCACATATTTTTTTTAGCACAGGAAGGGAAAGGTTAAGAATACTATATGGTAGAACTCCTACAGCATCCATTAAATTATGCTGATGAGAAAAGAAATCTTGGCCAAACATATAATTTACAGGCTGACTGACCTGAATACCTGACTTGGTTTTTGTTTCATCCTTGTGTTCCTGATGGAATAAAAAGAGTTTTAGATTACCTAAAGATATTCAAAATGAAAATCATGCATCAATTTTAAAATATAATAAACCTTAACAGTGAACATTTTTTATCAGTTATGTTTTCGTATTTTTTAAACATTTTATTTTAGTATATCAACAGTTTTAAATCAAGTTCCTGTATAGCATACCATATACTAATGGATTTACTTTCAAATAACAAAGTGTATAATTTATAACAAATATTTACACAGATCCATTTAAAATGTCCTTTACTTTTTTCCATTTAATGAGTTTACTAATAATCGTTTTCTACCATAGAGGATAACCAGCATTTTTATTTGTTCATAATCATTGAGCATACAAAATGGTGACCAATCAACAATTTTTGTGAATATTTCGGTAGTAAATCTTTGTAATATTTACATAACGCAATTATACTATCATATCTACTATATAACTATATGAAGTGGACCTATTTTTAAATGTACAATAACTTAAAAAATTCAATTAACTTGGATAAAAACAATTTCACAGTATTCATTCAAAATTGATAAAAATGATTAACTAGATCATGCTGATAATTCAGGATTTTCCATAAAAATGATTAACTAGATCACGCTGATAATTCAGGATTTTCCATAAAAATGATTAACTAGATCACGCTGATAATTCAGGATTTTCCATAAAAATGATAAACTAGATCACGCTGATAATTCAGGATTTTCCATAAAAATGATTAACTAGATCACACTGATAATTCAGGATTTTCCATTTAATCAAACTTAAAGTGAATTTAAAATACAACTATTAAAAATACAGCCTGTTTTACAAAAATGTAGTTTACTTCCCTTTATTGTTGTGGCCACATTCCATTACTTAAGTTAGTTAAAAAGAAAATCTCTGTAAATAACAAAATACGGTGTCCAAATGTTGGATTTTTTTTAAATAGGGAAATATGAATCAATTCTTTGATATTTAGGCTTTCAAAATTTTCAACTGATTAATACATTTGTTTATATTAAAATTAATAGTTACATTTTTGTTCATAATCTTTCAAATATATTAACCCTTCCCTTACGGTGATAAAATTGAAACGCGCGCTCCGGTGTTGGGTAGTGAGTTCGCGATCAAAAATTACCGATTTTAAATTGGAAAACTAAGAACATTCATAGATAATCCCCTTAATTAATTATAATTGAAGTTAAAAATTATAATAATTGAGATTTATTTGCTGAAAACATTAAAAAACCATCTGGCAACGCTCACGGAACGGGCGTAGATCTAGTCTCGTTGCCAGCCCAAAACCAGCCTTACACTTGCGACGTTGAGACAATTGAGCTCCTCGCAATTCAGTGAAGTATGCAAAAGTGAGATGCGAATATAGTGTCGCGCTTCCCGCATACTCTTCACCTATCGTCAAGACCCAAGATCGAGGCACTCACAGCGTTTAAATGCGAATTTGTTTTCGATCTTCACAAAACACCTACGATGTAGTCGATAAATTCTGATTATTATTAAAATTATTTTTTAAATCAATGCGTAAATATATTATGGAGGAATACCTAAAATCTTAACATTGTATTTATTATATTTATAGAGATATTGATGGTTATTAGAAGCAACGTGTAGAAGATACCCAACACAGGGAACGAAAGGTTAATAATAAAATTGTTACTAAAAATATACAAGTTGTCCTTGAAATTTACTAATAAAATAATCACATAATTTACAAGAACGTTGAAATTGCGAATAATAAAAGCCTGTGGTGTAATTATGTCAAGTAGTAAACTGTAAATAAGGATTTATGTTATTATTTGATAATTTAATACTTATATGGAGGGGAGGAAAAGGAGACCTTTAGAATTTATGGAATTATATATGTTGTGGTTGAAACACACATATTATGTTTTTTTAAAATAAGAGGAATAGAAATTGCGGGGAACCAAATCTTCAAACTGATTTGTCTACCGTCCTTTGAAATATATTCATATATATATATTATATATTAACAAAAAATATTATACATATATTATAAATAAAGAATGTGATAAAGAAGTTAAAAACCTTAGATAGACATAAAATGCCCTCCAATGGTATCTAAAAGGCATATAAATAATTAATCAGAAGACTAAGGATGCGTTGGAAGGATGGCCTACAGATATTCTGTGGCATGACATGGCACGAGTAGTGTTACCCAGGACATAAATTAGTGGTTGGATATTGTGAAAGATCTGCACTTGGAATTCAGAACAGATATTATATAACCAGCTGATGTTAATCATGATGATAATACATAATATATATGTTATGTACGTATCTGATAGTTTCAAAATACATATCATTCATTATACAGAATTTATGTAACATGGTACTGGAAATGTGAATTTTCAATTATAAAAATATTGTCATATTATGTATTGATAATTCCTTCTTACAATTAAGTTAGATAATATTTTCTGAAAGTCTTACCTTTTGAAATTATTTGTAAACTATTGTAGTTTGGTCTGTAATGTGCACTTATACGCTAGAATAATGATATTATTAGAAGTGAGCACAAGCTTATAAAATTAAGAATCCCAAATTATACATAGGATTTATTTGGTTTTTTAGGCTTTGTCTCTGCTAATTTTGTCAGGTTAAGACCGATTTATTAAAAGCATAGCTCATGATAGCATTGCCTGTAAAAAAGAAGAATGCAATTCGCCTTCTTAGGGAAGACCACCCCATCATTTATTAATTTGATGTCACATAATGACAAGTTAATATAACAAGGTTAACTTAACCAAAAAAATATGTCAATCTACAGGTCTTGTAAAAGTAATTTAAAACTAGAAGTTGCGATAGTTATATACAATTAATAATAAGTTTCCTTAATTACTTACTGTCCCAAGTAACTGATTTTTCATATTAGTTTAATGATAAAAAAATTAATTTGTAGATCACTTACTATTTTACTTTTGTTTTGACACAAAATTAGTTTAATTTTATTATAAATATTTAAAAAATATATAAACTGAAGTAAAGATTCTTGTTCAGATGAATTCCTAAGATCTGTGAAACTATTTCTATCCTTTATACCGGTGTCTTATTTATCTTTTTTCAAGAAGTGACATTTTTTGACATATTTGCGCTTTAAAGGACCAGGAAGTGGTATTTTTGACACTTTAAGAGCTTTAAGGACCAAGAAGTGGTAAATTTGACCTTTTGCGTTTTTAGGACCAAAAGTGACATTTTTGACACTTGCTTTAAGGACCAACAAATTTTAGACACTTGTGCGCTTTAAAAATCGAGAAGTTTTTTCCTCCCTAAAATGAAATATTTTTGCTTTATAATTTTTTGATACATTATAATGTTATATTATTGATATTCTTTTGTATATTTATTGAACATTAAATCATTTTGTGTCAAACAATATCTGATGTATGGCGAGTCTCAGCCTTCAAAAAAATATTTAATTTTTTTTAAATATATGTTAGCTATAAAATAATTAATGTTTTATGTATCTGTATCCTACATGTATATGTATCAGTGCTTTGTTCTGCACAAACACTCAAAAGTAAACAAGTTGAATACTTTTGGCAGTTTTGCCAATTGTTAGAAAATTCAGATGCCTTGATATTTGCACTATTGCATAATGAATGTACAATAGACACATCTAAGTATACAATTAGCTGTCATCTAAGTAAATACAGATTATGTAAACCAAACATTAAAATAAAATGGAACGTATTAAATAAACACGAATCGGAGAAATAGGTAAATAAATAAATAATAAAATAAATTATTTTGCACATCAGTGGTTTTCAACTGATGATTTTCTAGAACTTAGTAAGATGGGAATCACAATGGACTGGACTTTGATAGTTATGAAGAAAAAAAATTTGAAACGAAACATCAGATACCATTTAAAATAAAATTATCATCATCAACAGATACCTTCTTCTTCTCCCTGGCTTCATCCCAACTCATTGTCTTCAAAGACTGTTGGGGTCAGCTCTCCTCGTCCTCAGGTTGTATTCTCTTCTGTCCCGGACTTTGTCCCCCAGGCCGTGCCTCCGCATCAGGTTATCTTTTTGCACCACCCATGAATTCTTTGGTCTACCTCTGGTTGTTATTCAAGAAAGATCCATGGAGATTGCCTGGTTCACAATGTGATCAGGTGCTCTGCGTCCAACGTGCCCATACCATCTCAATCCATCGGCCTCTCCTCCATCTTGCTGTTGATGTCTGTAACACCTAGGCTTCTACGAATGCGTAAACTTTTTATTTTGTCTCTTAGAGACACACCAGCTGACCATCTTAGCATGCGCATTTTAGCAGTTTCTAGTTGCCTAGAGTAAGAGTTATACATCGTCCAGCATTCGGAGCCATAGAGGAGTGCGGGTCTGACAATCGTTTGGTATACTTTTCCTTTTAACTTTACTGGCATTTTCGGATCACATAGAACTCCCGTCATTGATCTAAACTTCATCCATCCCACACTAATGCTATGTGTTACATCTGCTGCACATCCTCCATCGCTATGGATGAGTGACCCGAGATACTTAAAGGAGTCACAATTTGGTAATGTTTCTTCATCCATTTGCATTATCCATTTGCATCATCACAGATACCATTTAAAATAAAATTATAAAAATAATAACTATTAAGTTTATACACTTGAAAATGAATTATTATCAGGAGAAAGTTCATTTATCTTTTCGATTTAATGACAGTTATTTTAGAGAAAAAAACCACATTGTATTGTACTACACTTTCCTTGTATATAGTACAACCTGGCAGGCTTATTGTGATGTGGCAATATCTTCCAGATATTAAAAAATCTGGGTTCCAACGGGAATCGAACCCGTAACCTTCGGGCTGGGAACAGGCGCCTTACCAACTAGATCACGGAGGTTGTCACATTATAAATAGCTTATTTCGACAATTCATCATATTCACTTTTTGTTTCTATCCAAAACTTATGTCGTAAACTTCAAATGCAGATTTCTTACGCAATAGTTTAAAAATTTAATTTTCATAGCCTCAACAGCTCCATTTAATCGATCATTTAATGCTATAGGTCTAAAGTAGTAAAGCGACATGGATGGCAGTGATACAAGTTTTCTTTTTTATCAAAGGGAGTCGTGAATCCAAAAAGTTTTAGGACCACTGGTGTGTATTAATGAATTTGGAAAAAAAAAACTGTGAATATGAATATTTATATAAATATTGAAAAATGACAAAAATTCATAATACAAACTAGTACTCTAAAAGACAGCTAGTCTTTTATGAAAATAATGTCATAATTTTCTTTATGGCTTGTTTAAAATCATATTCACAATAAAGATTTCATTAAAAGAAAGAACCATTTTATTTTCCTGTTGTTCCCTTACTTTAATTGTAGGCTACATTTATTTGCTTTAGAATTAAGTAACAAACTGAAAAAAAAATGTACAGTTAAACATTTTTGTATCATTTTCATAATTTTTTTTTATTAAATAAAAAGTCATTGCAAAATATTTTTTTTCATTCATACAATATTTTAGTGAGCAGAAATAATATTTTAGTGAGCAGTAATACTTCAAAAAAGTAAAAGATTTTGACAATTTGGTTCATTCGCAATCCTATTATAAAAGTGGAATGAATTTATTATATAGGGTCTATCAAATTGAGCGGTTTTTTTAATTCTAGTTTTTTTAATTCTTGACTAAAACACACAATTTGCTTTGATTTCAAAAAACTTTTTATTGGTCGTTGAAGTGTAATGTATGACACTTAAACACAAAAAACAATATCCGCCAAATGTCCACCTCTTGCAGCTCCACAGATGTCCACTCTTTTGTCAAAATTTTCGATGATGTTTTGGCATAATTGCGGTTCTAACTCACCAATAACGCGAATAATTTTGTTCTTCAGCTCAGGAATTGATCGGGGGATATTCTAATAGACCTGGCTTTTCACGTAACCCCAGAGAAAATAGTCCAACGGTGTCAGATCACATGATCTTGGTAGCCAATTAACATCACCGTTTTCGGAGATTACAACACATAAAATAATTCTCAATTTGAACATGTTGTTGTATTGTATACAACTCCATTTTTATAAATGTCATACATAACACTTCTCAAATGTCACAAGACCCATTCAAGTTCGCGACGCCATCTATGTTTTATCCAAGAATTAAAAAAACCCACTCAATTTGAAAGACCCTTATATAAGGCTAAGAACTTGATTAAAGTTATCAAATGCATAGTAAAATTTCAATAATATAAATGAAAAACAAGATATCCACCTCGACAAATGATAGCGTAAAGTTGTTTTGTTTATTATATACTTTTTAAATTGCGTACGATTGCTCGGGTTGATACATATTAAATTAAAATAAGCTTATTAAGTAAAAAACTGAATTTTAAAGCTAAGTTTTGTCCCTGAAATGGTAAAAAAAATTGTAGTTAAAATATATTTATGTAATTTTTATTATACAATACAAGTTTGAAAAATCTATTGCATTCCAACTAATTGAATTAATAGTTCTAATTTAACTGATATTTAAAAAAAAATAGGGAGTTCTGATTAGAAATGTTTGCGTTTCTTACATCTTATACATTCTACAATACAAAATAGGGAGTTCTGATTAGAAATGTTTGCGTTTCTTACATCTTATACATTCTACAATACAAAATAGGGAGTTCTGATTAGAAATGTTTGCGTTTCTTACATCTTATACATTCTACAATACAAAATAGGGAGTTCTGATTAGAAATGTTTGCATTTCTTACATCTTATACATTCTTCAATACAAAATAGGGAGTTCTGATTAGAAATGTTTGCGTTTCTTACATCTTATACATTCTACAATACAAAATAGGGAGTTCTGATTAGAAATGTTTGCGTTTCTTACATCTTATACATTCTACAATACAAAATAGGGAGTTCTGATTAGAAATGTTTGCGTTTCTTACATCTTATACATTCTACAATACAAAATAGGGAGTTCTGATTAGAAATGTTTGCATTTCTTACATCTTATACATTCTACAATACAAAATAGGGAGTTCTGATTAGAAATGTTTGCGTTTCTTACATCTTATACATTCTACAATACAAAATAGGGAGTTCTGATTAGAAATGTTTGCATTTCTTACATCTTATACATTCTACAATACAAAATAGGGAGTTCTGATTAGAAATGTTTGCGTTTCTTACATCTTATACATTCTACAATACAAAATAGGGAGTTCTGATTAGAAATGTTTGCGTTTCTTACATCTTATACATTCTACAATACAAAATAGGGAGTTCTGATTAGAAATGTTTGCGTTTCTTACATCTTATACATTCTACAATACAAAATAGAGAGTTCTGATTAGAAATGTTTGCGTTTCTTACATCTTATACATTCTACAATACAAAATAGAGTTCTGATTAGAAATGTTTGCGTTTCTTACATCTTATACATTCTACAATACAAAATAGGGAGTACTGATTAGAAATGTTTGCGTTTCTTACATCTTATACATTCTACAATACAAAATAGGGAGTACTGATTAGAAATGTTTGCGTTTCTTACATCTTATACATTCTACAATACAAAATAGGGAGTTCTGATTAGAAATGTTTGCGTTTCTTACATCTTATACATTCTACAATACAAAATAGAGAGTTCTGATTAGAAATGTTTGCGTTTCTTACATCTTATACATTCTACAATACAAAATAGGGAGTACTGATTAGAAATGTTTGCGTTTCTTACATCTTATACATTCTACAATACAAAATTGTGTTGGTCTAAACCATAAAATATTTTCCCAAATTTTTTCGCCCCGTAGACCACTTGCCGATTTTTTTGTTTTCCGTAGACCCCCTGCCTGCCTAATATTGAATTTTCTTAAACTTATTAATCAAATGTATTTTTGACAGCTGACACAGTGCTGTTCACCTTGATAAGGTTTTTTGTAGAGTGGACTATTGTAAAAAAACAAAATAATATACAATTTTTATTCATAGCTTTATTAAAAAGACACAAAATGCAAGTAAATATTTGGCTCTGGAACGAAACAAATCAAAACCTAGTAAAATTGTTACACAAAATTAATACACAAATAATTCTGTTAACGAGAGGGATGAACCTGACGCTCTGATGCAATGGTTCAATATTTGGGTTAAAATTAGTGAGGTATAGTCTTAAATCTCCACGTTCAATGATTTGCATTCGATTTCTTTATATAAGTATTTTCTATGTCTAATATAAGTATTATGTACACACAATCTGTGTTAGGTGTAATAAGACCTTTATAGAACGCCTAAATATTGATAATGATTGCTTAAATGGGATTTGCTCAGTGGACCCCTATTTATATCTTATGCACCCCAATTTATTTTCTCGCTGACATATCATAAACCCCCTGCAAGTTGAAATGGACCCTTGGGGGTCCATATAGACCACTCTGGGAATCTTTGGTCTGAACCAATTTCATTTTAAAGTAAAAATAAAAATTATTTGATACAAGTCTTAATGAAAAACCAATAACCAAAATTTAAGTATACCCTCGTTATAAAAGATGTGTTAACAATTTCGTAAGAAGGAAATTAATAAATTTATTACAAAATCTTTGCTTCTAAGTATTTCTCTTGAAATATGTTGCCATGAATTAAATTTTAGGATATTATATGTTATAATATTTATTGCTTGCTAATATACGCCAAAATAATTTGTGCCAAAATTGGATATTACGTATTAAATTTTATTTATATTCAATCTTTAATATTCAATCTTGAGTGCTTGCTTAGCCTAATTCCCAGCTGGTTCAGAGCTGATTTAAATTGACTTATCTGAATTTGTTATTGGCTTTTTTTGTAGTTGCTTGACAAATAATAGTACTTTTCAATTAAGTTTTTTTTACGAATTATTACTAAGTAGGGGTAAATCGTTGTGATTTTGTCTTTAACCTGTTCACCGCGTTAAAAATCAAATTCCACGAATCCTGTGCGCGGCACAATTTCAGCGTTTTTTAATTTCTAAGTTTAAACACAAATTTTGTTTAGAACCACTGATATTTGATTACAACACCAAGTAAACATGACACTTAAGTAATTTTCTGATAATAAATAACAGTCATTACTCTTAAGGAGACTCATTAAATAAAGGAGATAAACTTAACATTAAGTAAAATAAACAAAGGAATGCTACGATCAAATCAATGCTTCATGACACTCACCCGATCAAATGCATATAGCACTAGTAATGTTTATTTACGTAAGAGAGACTTAGTAATGTTTATTTACGTAAGAGAGACTCATCGCAGGACTCGATCCGCGCGACAGGTCGTTAATGCTGGAAATATTGAGAAACCAAAAAAATTCGGCGCTCTGTTGATTCAACAATATCTCATAAACTAATATATTATTTGACAAGGTTTTCAGAGATGTCGCTAGAATAAAGATTATTTTAAATTTTAGTTCAATTTTTATTCCGGTTTTGTGTCATTTTTTTTAAGTATTTGTGATTTGAAACTTGGATTGTCGTCAGATCACAGGCGTTTGTGCTCCCCGCGGGGAACACGTTAATTATCAATAACTCTGTTTTCATTGAAACAAGTTTTCTCAGCATTTAACCGTATAGGTTATATTATTCCACCTTAAAGTTCACAATTAAATTTGAACTGTTTTGCACAAAATTTTAACCTAACCTAACCTAACCTAACCTAACCTAACCTAACCCAACCTTTTGGAATATAATGGTTTTGGTTGAACTAGAATCCAGATTAGATACAATCCAGATGGCTACTTGAGATTCCTTCAATGTAGAGTGGGATTAAAAAAAGCACAGAATGTGAGCCGTGACTGACAATTTCAGACAAAATATTCAAACCGGTATTTGGGCACAATGAACTTATTCTAAATTTTTTTCAAAAAATCTCATGTCATAAGATCCTAGATATGGAATGGTCAAACTTCAGCCTTCGAGGTCCAATTTTGAGGCCCGTGTAGGCATACAGTTTGATGTCACACGCCATAAATTATATGAACATCGATGCGTCAATTAATGAAATGAAATGAAGATTTTAATGTTTTGGAGAAATTAAAAGCAATTTATCAATCATTCGCAACCCTTTTTCTTCAAATGTTGATTCCGCTAGTAAATATTCAATTTGAATTGATTGATTTTCACTGAGACACAGTTCTACGTGAAAAATAGAGTACAGTAAAGATGTCTACAGTACATGTCGGTAAGTTAACACACATAATTTGTAGAGCGATGTCTCTATCGCACGATGCTCTAACCGCATCGTGACTACGATACCGGACTGTTAGCGCATCGTGCGACAGAGACGACACTTTACAAACAATGTGTTTTACTTCGCGGGGTACTGCAATATATTTGAAAGAATAAGCAATGAAAATGCTTGTGATATTTGGTTCAACTTATATATGTGAACAAACTTTCCCTATAATGAATATCCATAAAAATAATAATAATGAATATGCATGAAAATTTAACAAGGTTATTTGATTAATCCATTTAGAAGGGATATTACGGATATCAACAATAAGTATGCATCCTGACATAGAAAATTGATGGATGATACAAAGTAGTTTAACTTTTCTTACTGAGTATTTTTGAAGTAATTTAAATTAATTTATGTAGTCAAAATTTGAAGTGGAACGATTGATTTATAATAAATATATAAATCATTTCATTTAACTATAGTATTTCTCATTTACTTTGTCCTCTCTGATTTGCGACAAGTTCTGTCAGACTGTGGCCGGCATAGGTAAAAGTTTGTCTATGCCTGCCCCAGACAAACTTGTAGAGGAATCAAAATAATATTTTAAATAAAAACGGAATTCTTTGACTTAGTTTCTTTAAATTAGTCTCCAATTTGACTCGGATTCACTGCATACTTGCATGACTTATATTTTCGAACCATTTTGTATGTTGACATTAAATTTGTAGTTTTCACTAAAAAATTTACTATGCTATCTTTTAATTTAAAAAGTACTTATTCATAAAATAATCTCAACTTGAACCTTGATCATTTCATAAAATAGAAATATAAAATCATTTAAAAACAAATTCTACACTTATCGATATTGATGTTAGATTTGTTTAGTCGAGGTGGACTTCTGTTATAATTTTCATTTTAATTCAATACTTTCAAGTGCATAATTTTTATCAATAGAGGATTCATAACCCTCTCTCATTTAATACTTAGAATTTCTTTATACTCATCTGGTGTGATCTATTGGGTGTACAAATAAGTCACCGCCGTTTGACAAAAGTTGGCGCCACCAGTAAGTTATGGTTAAAATTGTCAGATGTAAAATGTCATTATCGTAAGGTTGGACATCTGTCAACAACATGACCTTGAAATATTAGTGAATTTTTATCAGTATAACATATTTTTTTGTGTTCGAAAATGTCAAGTTTTGAGCCGAATAAGCGTCATTTGCGGGAACTTTTGATTTACTTCTTCAATTTGAAGAAATCTGCAGCTGAGGCGCATCGATTGCTTGTAGAAGCATATGGTGAGGCTGCCTTAAGTGAGAGAAGTTGTCGTGAGTGGTTTCAAAAGTTTAAGAACGGTGAATTTGACATCGAAGACAAAGAACGTAGCGGAAGGCCGAAAGTGTACGAAGACGCGGAATTGGAAGTATTATTGGATCAAGATTCGTGCCAAACGCAAGAAGAACTTGCACTTACATTAGGAGTGACTCAACAAGCAATTTCACATAGGTTGAAATCATTGGGAATGATTCAAAAACAAGGAAATTGGGTTCCATATGAACTGACACCGAGAAACGTTGAACGCCGATTTTCCACATGTGAAATGCTGCTTGCCAGGCATAAACGAAAGGGTTTTCTGCACCGTATAGTCACTGGTGATGAAAAATGGATCCACTATGATAATCCAAAAAGGAAGAAATCATGGGGAACCCCTGGCCATGCTTCAACATCTACAGCTAAGCCAAATATTCATGGAAAAAAACTCTTGTTGTGTATTTGGTGGGATCAGCTTGGTGTCGTGTATTATGAGTTGCTCAAACCGAACGAAACCATTGCTGGGGCTGTCTACCGAGCACAATTGATGAGATTGAGTCGAGCACTCGAGGAAAAGCGCGCCCACTGCTACTCCAGACACGACAAAATTATTCTCCTGCATGATAATGCTCGTCCACATGTTGCGGCGCCGGTCAAAACCTTTTTGGAAACAATCAATTGGGAAGTTTTACCCCACCCGCTGTATTCACCAGACATTGCTCCTTCTGATTTTCACTTGTTTCGATCGATGACGCATGACCTGTCTGAGCAGCACTTCACATCATATGAGACAAACAAGATACCAAAAATTGGGTCGATTCGTGGATAGCCTCAAAAGATGAAGCATTCTTCCGACGCTGTATCCGTATGCTGCCAGAAAGATGGGAAAAGGTAGTGGCAAGCGATGGGCAATACTTCGAATAAAACATGAGGTTCCGTTCTTTCACAATAAATGCCCAATTTTTGATAAAAAACGGCGGAAACTTATTTGTACACCTAATATTATGTTTAATAATATTATTTTTAGACTATTGTGAACCAGGTACCTTTTGCTAACAGTAATGGTTCAAGCTTTCAATTGATTTTTTGCATTGTTTATTATTTTTGAAAATAATGCGAAAAATAAATTTTTAAAAATTATGTTTGTTTTTCATTTAAACATACATACCATATCCCTTATTCATTTACTGGGGTAGACAGAAAAGAGTGAGTGCCAAAATGGTATACACATCAGAACATTGGACTC
The DNA here is from genome assembly GCA_949825065.1 of Odontocerum albicorne. Lineage (NCBI taxonomy): Eukaryota > Metazoa > Arthropoda > Insecta > Trichoptera > Odontoceridae > Odontocerum > Odontocerum albicorne. Next base: position 6,927,616 of record OX463843.1, read on the forward strand.
TGAATTGACCTCCAGGACCTGGAAATCTCTTACCAGGTTCTGAACACGAATTTGGATAACCAAGGACAACATATCAAAATGGGGAATGTTGTGTGATGGATCAACTCTATGTCTGCGGTGAGGAGCAGCGGCGGCTGGTCCCGAGGTGCGCTGGTGCGCTGAACGCAACAAACACCTCGAGACGCTGAGGGAATATGAAATAATAAATATAGGTTTATTAACAGCAACATAGTATGTACAAAATATATTTAAATAACACTTCTAAAACACATAAATTGCAGATAATACATTAAATACAGAAGCTACCAGAAGGTCTGGGCTCATCTAATAACCTCCCCTCGGCCAATATAAACCCCACCAATATAGGGCGAACCCAGTCACGGGGACACCAGATGTTTTTCAGCCCACACCCTTGAACACGTAGAACAAGAATATAAAAAAACACAGAAAATAAATAGATGAAAAAAAAATGCATTCAAGAGAGAAGACATTAAAAGGTCCGGGCTTATCCCACAAACATTCCCCCGGCCGAGATACACCCCACCAATGTAGGGCGACCCCAACCGCAAGGGAATCGGGGGGCTTCCATCCCACACCCTCGCATATCTAGATTAAAAAATAAATAAAAAAATAAACATATGGCAGAAAACAAAATAAAAAGTAAACCCACATACACCACCTCAGGTTAACTGTCAGCAAGAACGAAAAAAAGAAAAGCCTCAAAGGAGTCCAAATTTTACAAAATGACAAATGAGAAATGAAATAGTTGAGACAACATTGAAATAGTTAGGCAGTAAAATATCGCTGTCACGGTTTACTGTCCTCTGTCTGCCCTATATGATGCGAATTGGAGATCGACGGTAGTACGAGTATTGGCAAACTTGGCCGGTAGTACAAGTATTGGCAAACTTGGCCGGTCAATTTGAAAGGAATATTTTTTTAAATTTTACTTAAATTTTTTTTGAATTTTTACTTAAATTAAAATACTCCTACTATTTGAAGGGTTTGCCAGTAAATAATGGTAAGAGACAAAATTACTAAAAGACGAGTTTTAAAATTACAAATCACATAGTTAAGGGTCTAATAAGAAAATCTAATACTCAAACCGAATAGTCTTAGAACATCACACTTTTAAAATTACATTATTTTTTAATAAATGTTTCGTAAATAAATTTTAAGAATTAAAAAAAAAAAGCTTGTTTTCTTAATATCTCAAAATGTGATACATTTACTGTCAGTCCATTCATTTGTCAGTATTCTTATATATATTTAATCTATACAAATATTAACATTTTTGTAAGTCACGTTAGCCAATATATAATTTAATTATTGCGAATTATTTATCCGGTTCAACTCACCTCCAGACCAGGCGCCGCTGGTGAGAAACAGTAGATATTTGCATTTAATGCCTGAAGAGTTCAGTGTCTTGCACCAAGAAGACTCAAGTCATGGAACCCAGTGCTGTCCAGGTGACAGAATTGTGGATTGAAATAATTTAGTGTCTTTGATACATTCAGAAGATGAGGAATTTTGGCATACAAATTCATGTTAAGGAAATTTCAAGAACTTTGCAGAAGAGAACTTTAGAACACAAGAAGGCTTAGATAAGTCTGTATTAGCCAAACTCTACTTTGATATTGGACATAGTTTTTCATTAAACTAATTCTATTGAGTATAATACTAAAGCATTATTCATGTCTCATCAAATAGGCAATTGAAATTTATAAACACTCAAACAACATCAACAGAGGAAGAAATAATATATACTTGACATGAATAGCTTGTGATTTTGGAAAGATAGAAGTAACAACAATGTATGTAGGTGAATTCGAAATAGTCATATAGGGAGTACACTGGTTATCATAAGCATGTTTACATTGCAGTAGTGAAAGCAACTGGTTCAACAGGCCAATATGTGTACACATTGTGGTTGAATGTAGGCAGTCACTGAGCGTTTCTTGCTTGATAACTACCATTTTTTGACGTCACTTTGATGACGAAGGCTGCAATACCTTCGAAATAGCTGCCAACATTTAGTCTTATTTAACAAGGTAACAACTCTGAAAAACACTTTTAATCATTTTACTTCTTTATATCTCTACTCTACAACTTTTGTTTTTCAAATCTGATTCCCTAGGTCTTTTTTTATTCCTTGGTAACTAAATAATTTTAAACTAACCATTTATTTTATTATCACCAATATTTTTGCTGCCAGGTCATTGGTCTGGTGCTGGACAATGCGATAGAACTGGTAGAATATATTGATAACAGAGTCTACTATGATTTTGATCACAAAATTGTGATAGGCAGTAATGTTTTATTAGTTTCTATCTCTTGCTTAAAATAGCTAGAAATGTGAACAAATTGAAAGATTATAATGATTTGATTATTGGTGGAAGAACATTATGATTTCAGTTGTAATTTTTCTATTTATGGTATTTTTAGTAACCTAACAGACATGCTTTGATTACAAAAACATTTAATTATTCTCAGTTTCTCATTCAAATATTGATCATAATTCCCTCCTATGATCTTTTTTTCGTTGGGACCCAGATATTTAAAAAAAAAAGATTCTGAGTCTGGTTTTCACTTCAGGTCTCTTTAACATCTTTCTGGTTGGTTAGAATATATTGCCACATGGCAATAAACCTGCCAGATTGTAATGCATACAACGAAATTGTAATACAATACAATCATCATCAGCCTGTCTCCGTCCAAAATTTAACATAGGCCTCCCCTCTCATCCATTCGTCTCTTTCCTGGTCACATAGTTTCCAGTTGCTCCTGGCCACTTTTCTAATGCAGTCTGACCACCGTGTCTGAGGACGGCCCACACTTTTTCTTCCCTGTTTTGGGCGCCACTCCAGGACTCTCTGTGTCCATCTATCATCTGTGCATCTGGCAATGTGTCCCGCCCAGTTCCACTTCTGAATGGCGACTCTTTCGGCGACATCAGCTACTTTGGTCTGCTGCCTTATCTATTAATTGGTTCTCCTATTCCTTGGATAGATATTTAACATTCTTCTCTCTATGGCCCTCTGCGTCACCATGAGCTTGTGCATAATCTGTTTATTCAGCACCGGTGTTTCCAGCCCATATGTTAGCACAGGAAGGACAAAGGAGTCGAATACGGATTTTTTAAGATGTCTCGCGTGTTTTGGGACAGCTTTCCAAATGCAGCCCAGGCTTGGCCTCGTCTTCTCTCAATTTCAGCATCTTGATTCTCCTTACCCAGTCTTGTTGTATGTCCCAGATATACATTAGAAGAAACCTTCTCTATTATCTTTCCCTTGACTGTAACATGTGTTGTCTGACCTGTGTTGCTCACGATCTTTGTTTAGCTGTAATTTATTTTCAAGCCCACTTGTGATAAAGCCCTACTAATGTCATTGAGCATTTCAGCAATGTCATTTTCATCATTAGCAAGAAGTACAATATCATCTGTAAACCGCAAGTCACTCAAATACTCCCCATTTATATTAACGCCCCTGTCGGTCCATACAATACAATCTGATTATTTAAGTATATACGAGTATTTGACCCAATTATATATAGCCACTTCTTAGAATTTCATAAGATCCTATAGGCTTTTGTAGATATTGCAAGAAATCAGAGGAGAGGGTGTAAAACATTAAGCTCTGTATGGACAGCAAAAGGGACCCTGTATACATACAGTGGCTGAGACACGAGTGCTAGTTTGCCATATAACAATAAATCCACCAGGTTGTAATGTATACAACGAAAGTACATATAATACAATACAATCTGATTATTTGAGTATATATTTGACCCAAGTATATAAAGCATAACTTCTTAGAATCTCATAAAATCCAATAGGCCTTTGTGGACATTGCAAGAAACCAGAGGAGTGGGTGTAAAAAAAATAAGCTCTGTATGGACACTGAAAGGGACCCTGTATATATACAGTGGCTGAAACACGAGCGCTAGTTTGCAGATTGTAAGGTTAACTGTTTGGTACGTTGGAATGAATTTGTCAATATCAAGAACACCATTTGTAGGGCTTAATCAGCTGCTAGTGTTAATGACTCTCCGTTTAAGATAAGTGCGCAATCGGAATAGAAAATGATTTCAATTTAATCCCAAGTTGGTGTAGGAGAGACGGAAGAAATATTTTGAAGTAATCCTATCCTAGGAACAGTTAAAATATTTAGTATACTCTTAAACCTTCCTCCTCAAGAAGGTTTGAAGCTAACAGAAAGTCTGCAAGTATAACGGCATCTGTGCCGAGTTTCTCAAATGTAGAATCAGTGCTTTGATACAATTCTATCTTCTTCATCCTAGTGTCATGTCAGGTCCCCCCCCAACATTGACTATCACCTGAGAGTAAGCATCTTTGTCCCCGGCAGCCTGAAAAAGATCCCCAACGCTCCTTATACCAGTCGAATCATGTATATTGCGGAGCCAGGAGATTTGCCTCCTGTCAATACCTCTTCGACCCTCTATTTTGCCTTAGATGATCAGGTACAGTAATTTGTACTTTTCTCCTCTAAGTACATGACCCAAATAGGACACCTTTCGGATTTTAATATTAGTCAGCAACTCTATCAACTTTGGCTCTTTGAAGAACCCTCGTGTTGCTGACCATATCCGTCCAGAGTATCCTTAGCATTCTCCGGTGCGTCCATATTTCGAATGCTTCCAGTCGGTTCATACTACCAACTTTGAGGGTCCTATTTCTATAAAAATGTATAAAATGAGGAATGCTGTTCAAGGTATTGGTGAATTAACTTTTTTATCACCCATAAAGGACTTGATGAATTGAACGCCAATCATTAACCATACACTGATATTACTCGTATGATAGAGATATTCATAGTTTTAGTCTAACATGAGTGGATGTAGAGAGCCTTGCTGTAAACTGACCTGGATGTAAACATTTTATAGAATTGTTATTTTCTGATAGAACATAAATATAAGTTGGACTTGACGTATAAAAGCTTTTTTTATAAATAATATAATAATATGTCACGGGTTTGACTCCTGAAAAAAAGGAACATCATCATAGACAGTAAGTTTATTTGATTGTTTGAGTATGGATTAAAAGATTATTTGATGAAAGAACGTTTCAGGGGGTTGTTTAGTTCCTAAACTAACAAATGATGATTAACTGCCACAGAAGATCACTACTGAACAGAATATCGGAGTGATCGTTCAGTGCATTTGTCAGTTTTGTATAACATAATTAGAACATTATGAAAAGGAACACATTTTTTAATAAACACTTGTGTCTGACTTAATCTTTGAATCTGGCACAGTAGAGTAGAAGGGGTCGGGGAACAAAAGTAATATTTAATATATTTCTAAAGCTTTATATATTATAATATTTATAGTTAAGGCATTAACCCTTCCTGTCCTGTGATGTGTAACTAGTACACATTGCTTCTAAAAACTTTAATATCTCTATAAATATAATAAATACTGGGTTCAGATTTTAGGTATTCCTCCGTAATACATTTATGCGTTGAATGAAAAAATAATATTAATAATAATTAGCAGTTATCGGCCACATCAGAGATATTTTGTGAAAATCGGGAATAAATTTACCAATACAATCAAACGTGTGCCAGTGTGTGAAGTAGGTATATTAATTCTAAAAAAACTGCTATGGGTGAGAAAGTGACGCCATTCACGTCTCACTCTCACTCTACTGCGGTATATGGGAACGCAAGAAATAGAATCTCAGTTCGTTCGCTTCTCTCGCTGTGTAGGTCGGCGGCTTTCGTTTAAAGTGATCGCTTCGCCCGTTTTGCGAACGTCGGCCGATGTTTTTTTCATGTTTTCAGCAAATAAATTTCAATTATTATTCATTTTGACTTCAAATTTAATTAAGTTAAGCGATTGGCTATGATTATTCTTATTTTTCCGATTTTACATCGCTCATTTTTACATGTGTATTGAATACGCAACACCGGATTGGGCGGATTTTTTTTAGCACAGGAAGGGAAAGGTTAAAAATATTGTAATTTATTTAATCAAACACTGTTTATTTCACTTTATATGACAGTATAACCCAACCGGTTTCAAGGTTTTCACCTCATCATCAGGGCAGCACAGAAAGGATTCTTGTTGAGTGGAAAACCTTGAAACTAGTAGGGTTATACCGTTATATAAAGTGGAGTAAACAGTGTTTGATTAAACAAATTTCAACTTCTCGAGCTTTTTCTTTGTTGTGTCTCACCTTGTTGGAAACCAATTCTTTTTTTATCATAATTAAAAAAAAAAAAGTCTATTGCTTTTGCCTTCACTGGGCATGGAAATTACAGTATACTGACGCTAACACCTTCTTGGCCGATTTCTGGACACGAACTCGCTTCGGAGCCAAAGTGCCTGGTTCACACCACTCCTTAGCCTCTTGTTTTGATTCAGGATCATGGGTGGTAGACCCGAGTCTCATCCATAGTGATGAATCGACGCAGAAAATCCTTTTTATCCTTTCGAAATTGCTCCAAATGTTGCTCAGAAAGTCGCATTCGAACGTGTTTTTGTTGCATTGTTAGCAAATGCGGCACCCATTGTGCACACAGTTTTTTTAAACCCAAAACTTCAGCCAAAATATGCCATGTTGTTCCATGTGAGATGCCTACGGTGTCAGCTATCACATCCACAGTCGATCGATGATCTTTCAAAACCATATCCTGTATTTTCGCTATGATTTCTGGTGTTGATGCACTTTTTGGACGTCCTGAGCGTGGATCGTCTTCAACGCTTGTACGGCCACGCTTAAACTCCAAAACCCATCGGTGAACGGTTGAAAATGAAGGAGAAGACTCCTTTAATACTTTCACCATCTTTGCATGGATCTCAGTAGCCGATAAACCTTCCAAAACAAAGAATTTAATCACTGCACGATATTAGGATTTTTCCATTGTTAAAAAATACACTGAGACGTCAACTTCAAATGGCTTGTAAACAAAGAATGAATTGACAGATCGAAATGAAATTTTGTGTACGTTCTTATGAAAGATGAAATATTAAAATGACGTAGAAATTTTGGTTTTATACTGCTCCATAGATGTCGCTTTCAAAACTTTTTGACTAACCTATTAAACTATTTGAAATTTGTAACCAGAACTGACAAAATATTTTTTTTAGAATATTGTAGCTTTTGTGTCAAGCAAGATGAAGAAAATTGCGTTGCGATGGTTTGGACATATGGAATGAATGAATGAAGAAAGACTAGTAAAACAGTTATATAGTGCAAATGTGAGTGAACGGCGTATGAGAGGAAGACTAAGGAAACTATGGTTGGACAAAATAAATGATTTTCTGAAATAAGGAAACATGGAAAGTCGGTATTAATTGAAGTTGTATGACAAGGTATGTGGATGTAAAAGAGGCTAATTATGTATGTTGAGATAGGATAGTGTGGCACTCTGTCCTCTCTGCCCACCCCGATAGACTCTGAAATATTCGACTTTATAAATTTCTGGCGTTAACTTAAAATAATTAAGTTTTTCCATCTTTTCGCGCAAAAAACAAATGTTAGGACTAAAAGTCTTGGAACGAGAAGAGTCGTGGTCGAAAAGTCTTGGAACGAGAAGAGTCGTGATCGAAAAGTCTTGGAACGAGAAGAGTCGTGGTCGAAAAGTCTTGGAACGAGAAGAGTCGTGGTCGAAAAGTCTTGGAACGAGAAGAGTCGTGGTCGAAAAGTCTTGGAACGAGAAGAGGCGTGGTCGAAAAATAAAAAATAAAGACTGCTAGAAGAAAAATATTAAGATGACTTTGATAAAATAAATCTTTCTTAAGAGCTGCCATGAATGAAATCAATATAGCTAACGTGATTATCTATCTTATATTGTTTTAGTTTTTTTGTATTATACAGTATATCCAGACGGGTTTATTGCCATGTAGTAATCTCTTTCAACCAAACAAAAAGGTATGTATTAATGCTTTCGCGGTCCTTTGTATCAGTTTTATAAGATCTTTCGTTGTGTTTTACCACCTAGTTTAACTTATGATGCCGATGTCTCTTTGTGTTGTACCACCTAGTTTAACTTATGATGCCGATGTCTCTTTGTGTTGTACCACCTAGTTTAACTTATGATGCCGATGTCTCTTTGTGTTGTACCACCTAGTTTAACTTATGATGCCGATGTCTTTTTGTGTTGTACCACCTAGTTTAACTTATGATGCCGATGTCTCTTTGTGTTGTACCACCTAGTTTAACTTATGATGCCGATGTCTGGAAAACGTAGTTTTCATTTTCAGGGATTGTTTAAGATCAACTTCGCCATAAGTGTTAAAACTTAAATCTAAAATACTTATCAAACCCAAGAGTTATCACACCCTATTAACCTTTCCCTTCCTGTGCTAAAAAAATCCGCGCGTTCAGGTGCTGTGCATTCAATACACATCAATACACATGTAAAAATGCACGATTTAAAATCGAAAAAATAAAAATATTCACAGCCAATCGCTTAAATTAATTAAATTTGCAGTCAAAAGTTATAATAATTGAAATTTAATTGATGAAAAAAACATCGGCCGACGTTCACAAAACGGGCGAAGCGACCACCTCAAATGGATGCCCGAAAAAAGCTACTGAAGCTAGAGAAGCGAGCGAACTGAGATTCTATTTCTTGGGTTCCCATATACCAAAGTAGAGTGAGAGTGAGACGTGAATAGCGTCACTTCCTCATCCATAGCGGTTTTTTAGAATGAATATACCTACGTCACACACTGGCACACGTTTGATTGTATGGGTAAATTTATTCCCGATTTTCATAAAATATCTCTGATGTGGCCGATAAGCGCTAATTATCATTAATATTATTTTTTAATTCAATGTGTAAATGTATTACGGAGGAATACCTAAAATCTGAACCCAGTATTTATTATACCCATATTTAAAGTGGTAATAAAGTTTTAGAAGCAAATGTACTAGTTACACATTACAGGAGAGGAAGGGTTAATAACAAACTTAATATATTTTTCCTAAATACTTAAAACACTTGTTGAAATTTTCGACACATAATTTAGATTCTTACTTATACTTAAATCCCAGCTATCACACACACAATTTCATTCATATAATCATCTCTCATACTGACGACCTCCATGTCATAGTTAGTACGATGCCCTTTCTTCCAACCGGAGAGTTACGGGTTTGACTGCTGTTAGTATCCACATTTTTAAAACGAGCTCCATTATGGTTTTAACTTGACGCCTCTTTATTTTACTAACATTTAACTGAAACATTTAAATCTGCATTCTTGAAACGTTTTATAGTTTTCAAGTTATTTTAACCCTTCCCTTACGGTGATAAAATTGAAACGCGCGCTCCGGTGTTGGGTAGTGAGTACGCGATCAAAAATTAGCGATTTTAAATCTGAAAAATAAGAAAATTCATAGATAATCCCCTTAATTAATTATAATTGAAGTTAAAAATTATAATAATTGAGATTTATTTGCTGAAAACATTAAAAAAACATCTGGCAACGCTCACGGAACGGGCGTAGATCTAGTCTCGTTGCCAGCCCAACAGCTATTGCGGCGCGGCAGGGTTGGTGGCTAACCCGGGCGTGGCTTACACTTGCGAGGTTGAGACAATTGAGCTCCTCGCTATTCAGTGAAGTATGCAAGAGTGAGATGCGAATATAGTGTCGCGCTTCCCGTATACTCTTCACCTATCGTCAAGACCCAAGATCGAGGCACTCACAGCGTTTAAATGCGAATTTGTTTCCAATATTCAGAAAATACTTACGATTTAGTCGATAAATTCTGATTATTATTAATATTATTTTTTAAATCAACGCGTTAATATATTATGGAGGAATACCTAAAATCTTAACCTTGTATTTATTATATTTATAGAGATATTGATGGTTATTAGAAGCAACGTGTAGAAGATACCCAACACAGGGAAGGAAAGGTTAAACTCAATTTTAATAGCATCCTAACCTCAAGAACATCATCCAATATTTCCTTATCTCATGATCTAGAATATATTCGCATCAACCATAGTTTGACTACAGTGAGATAATGAAATCAAAAAAACTTATGAAACAAATGTATTGGTCTGAAATTAATGTTAATTGATATTAAAGAAGAGGGTAATCGAAAAACGATTAGAAGGAGCTTGAAAAAATATTAATTAACAGAAAGGCAAGGAGTATAAGAAACAGGAAAGCATGCGTGACAAGATATAAATGTAGCAAGGGACGTGCGCATGGATATAAAATATTGGTTCTCTCCGCCTATCCGAAAAAAGACAGGACGTGATGGTATGTATGTTTTATCGCAGTAGCAAAACGATTAACATTCATGCTAAGCAAGCGGGTGCTCCAGGTTCGGTTCCCTTCTGAACTGGTTTTACACTTAGACCATTTCAAATCTGAATTCACATTTTTCTGTAGTTTGTACGCAAGATTACGCTCTTGTTAGCGACATTGTTGTTTCTCAACTTGTCTTATTTGTTGTCGGGTTAATTAAAAAGCGCCCTTGATGTGATTGTAACGATCGTGAAACAATGTTGTACGAAATAATATAAAAAAACGTATTTTTTGATGCATGATTAAAAATATAACCAATGTCACTTACTTTAACCACTAAGCCCAAACCTTTAAAACTGACCTCCCTAAGATTTCATTTATTTGAACAAATTGTAGCCACGAACCCTCCGAAAGCCACCCTAAAAGCGGCCCGTCCTTTGTCAAGAGGGAGGTAAATACACGGGTGGAATTTTGAAATTCTTACAAACATCATCCGTCCATACCTTTTCCGTTCAATCTCTTGTTCCAATTTGCTTTACCTGACTCACATAGACCTTTTCATTTGCCATTTCTCACTCGTCCTGTTAGCATGCCCTTTTTCAATTTCCGTGACATTTCTAACAGTTCTTGAAAGGTTTTGTGCGTTGTTTGTGTTATAAAATACGTATAGGTAAAAACGAAATATCTAATTTTCTACTTATAAAAGAAACATATTTTTTTTATATAACTATATTTTTCACAAGAAAACTTATGACTAAACCAGGACACACATGGAGGCAAAACTCATTCTTAGCGCAAGTTTAAAACTTATGCGTTAAGTAGGGAGAAAAAGTTGTAATTTATTTCTTATACTGTCACGTATTTCCACCACATTTTCTTGGTTGATAATTATGATAGGTTTTGTCATATTTTTTTCATTTGCAGAAGTTTCTCCCTATGTATTATATTATTGTATGATATTACGATGCCTTTCTCAATTAGAAGAATATTTTGCTATACCATCAAGTGCTTTGGTAAAAATAAAGTAGTCATTTTGTTCATTATGATTTATGGATTCCGGAATATGCGAAAAATGAGAAGTTTACATTGAATCTTTATTTTGAAATTGGATAGATTATCTCTTCCAAGAAAATTCTATTGAAGTTTTAATCGATTAACACTTGCCTTACTGTGCTAAAAATCCGTCAGCCACGGTGCTGGACGCTAAGCGTCCAGTGAAAAATGTATATTTTAAATAAAAAAAATATGCAAAATCTGCTAGGTTATTTTTTTGTAATTAGCTATAAAAATAATTTTATTATGTATAAAAACGTCGAATAATCAAATGCAATATAAGTCCTGGTCACTCGCTATCCATCACAGGGTGGCAAGTGTTAACGAAAGTGTAATACAATACCATTGAAAAAATTGATAAAGCTTCCAAAAAAAATATCGATTGTCTTCTTGGCTTCCTAAAGTTGCTCACGCCACCTATATATCAAACACTTTGAGGCAGAAAAAGATAAATTATGGTGACGATGATGAGAAATTACAACGTTATCGTTCTTCAAGCATCCGAATACTGCCGTCCCTGAAACTCTTATAGTAAACGCCGCCGTTTTATTTAAAGTTAAAAACGCCTTTTGGAATTTCCCGTTTACTAAGTACAGGAAGAAACTAAACAAATTGGAAACTTCAAAACACGCCTTAGCGTTCTCTATAATAATAAACGAGTATAACATATACATCTTCCCTCTAGGGCGGGCGGCGGAAAGTCTTACTTTGTATAAAAAGAATAACGATAAGTGCAACATCACTTACCTACAAAAAGGTCTATTTATCTTTTGGTGTATTGTGCACTATGTACATTTATTATTTTGTATCACAATTATGGCATACGATCGATTAGATAATTATTTGTTCGAGATGGACCTAACGAGCAGGATTAAGTTCTCCCTCCGTTGCCAAGTTGTTTTATATTCAATTTCATTTTTATTTTACACAATGGAACCTGGCGGGGTTATTGACATGTAGCGATCTCTTACAAACTTCAAACGAAAAAAAAACCTAAATATGTATTTATAATCATATGATTATGTCAATGTCTTGATTAACCCTTCCTTCCCTGTGATGTGTAACTAGTACACATTGCTTCTAAAAACTTTAATATCTCCATTAATATAATAAATACTGGCTTCAGATTTTAGATGTTCCTCCGTAATACATTTACGCATTGGATGAAAAAATAATATTAATAATAATTAACACTTTTCGGCCACATCAGTGATATTTTGTTGAAAATCGGAAATAAATTCACCAATACAATCAAACGTGTGCCAGTGTGTGACGTATATTAATTCTAAAAAAACCGCTATGGGTGAGGAAGCGACGCTTTGTTCACATCTCACTCTCACTCTACTTCGGTATATGGGAACGCAAGAAATAGAATCTCAGTTCGGAGTTGTGTTTCTTCCTTCGAGGTATAACATACCATACACAGTTAGTGTTTTCGTCCCGTCAGGAGCTTTGGGGCTTTCGTTCGAGGTGGTCGCCTTGCCCGTTTAGTGACGTCGGACTTTAAGCCCGTCATCGCTATTATTTTTTTCACTCAGGTGTGTCGACAACAGAGGAGTATCTTTGGGCAGTTTCTTCTTCGTCACATTGGTAAAAAAATAAAGAAGATTTCGATCTTTTAGTGTCATCATCATCATCATTTCTGGACCTTATAGTCGAGGATCCCCTCACCATTACAACACCAATAAAATTGGAAAGCGAAGCTGTGGCATGGAGTTTTTTTTTGAGGTGCAGCTTCTATAGGCGCGGTAGAGCAAATTGGTCTGAACGTCACGAAAAGTGAAACGGAGTATTATAGTATTATTTTATTATAATTCAATTATTATTTAATATTAAATGTTTTATTTATTAATAAATTATCATTAATTACTTTAATATTAATAATTATTTATTATAGTGAATGTATTAATTTAGATAGATGGCGTCCAAAACGTTCAAAGTCGATAGTACAGTATTGTTTACTTAATTTGTTACCATCGAGAAAAGAAATATACCACAAGGTTATTTACAAAGTGCATATGTACTCTTTGCCCATTATAATGGACGACAGGTCTGAAGAGGTTAAACTGTACCTGTTATATTTCTATAGTATTTCAGAAGCTTCACGCACTAATGTATGTTCGAGTATATCCATCCTTGTCATACTCATGATTAATGATAGTTCTAGATAGTTAACAAATAAATATTCGCACGTTTTACTAAGTTAATTAGGGAGTTGTGAAGTTAACGTCAAGTTAGCTTTTAAATTAATTGTCAGAATCTCTGACCGACTTGTAATTTACTGTCAAATGTCATATTGCTATTTATCAATATAATCGAATAAGAAGTGTTTCAATCACTAGACATTATGTTATAAGTTCAATGAAAAGCCTGCTTCAGTATTTATAAAATCGAAAACTCGATTCATAGTTGTGAAAACGATTTTATTTATTTATTTTCTCAATACTGGCTTAGCCCAATTACATTGAAAAATTCAAAAATGTTAGCATTAAAAAAAAATTATATGTATATGCATACTATACACACATAACATATATTATATACACATACATACGCACATATATTTAAAGTCACTTAAATACGTTGATGAGTGCTTTCTATCGCCCCCAATCTAAGAAGAAAATTTTCTTTTGATAATTTGATATGAAATATGTCAATATCTGAAGCAGTCCCGTTCAAAAGAGTTAAGGCCCTTCCAGCAGACATAGCAGCTGGAAGACCCGTTCTTGCGCATGTTATTGAGAACAGTTCTTGCCGGCACAGTCTAGTGTAATTGTTACGAACCTTTTACGCTAATCTTTGTAGTAATGCTGGACAGCTCACAACTCCTCGAACGAGTCTGATAACGTATACCAGAAGATGATGTTATCTTTAGGTCATGCGCTTCAACGTATTTAACTCAGTTAATGCAGCCAAATGTTGTGTGTTGGAGCCAACTTTAGAGAGAGAGGCTCAAATGTCCACGAACTATATTTTTTTATATTGGTCTTTACCAGTATTTATACGACATAAGTTTGGTCGCTCAAAAACTGACAATTAAAGATAACCTAAGATGAAATGAACAAAAACATATAATCACCAAAAACACCAAAAACAACTGCCAAATCTTTTCACCTTCACAACGCTAAATCATCGAAAGGGGTGGACATTATATTTACAAATGAACATATAATAATCAGCCATACCCGCTGCTTCAGTGTTATACTAGATAGTTTTTCTCATTTAAACCCCATCTATAATTCCTGAAAGATAAGTTATAGAGCAGACTCAACATCATTAATAAGCTCATCGGAACAACTTGAGAATGTGACGCACACTGTGGATTTCAGTGATGTTTTTGGTTGTTCTCGTGGTCAGTATCTGTTCTTTTGTGTATATGTTATTTGATTGACACGCAAATAGATGAAACGATGCGTATTATCATAGGATCATTTGATTCTTCATCTACAGTTTGACTTCAAGTACTATAAAAAATTCCACCTCCTGATTTAAGCCGTGAAGAAAATCTCAATACAGAGAGAGAAAAAATCTACCAACTGTTTGTTATTAACGAAATAAGAAAACCATCGCCCCTTAATTTCACCTCCCGTTATCCAATTTGGAAGACTCTGAAGCAAATGGACATGTCGATGGCTGATAAATTGTGGTCCTATTATCCGAGTGCAATGTAAAAGAATGGACATCTTGTAGTTGAGTTGCTGGGGTTTTCCTTACCTCAGAAAGGGGTGGTGTACTCTAAATAGGATTAGATGCCACACTGCATATGATATGCACAAGTGGGGCCCAGCGGTCGTTTTTCTGTGAGTGTGGGGAAATCCTAACCATGGATAACATCCTTGTCAGCAGCCTACTGTATGTATTCTTTGGATACTTGTAGGAGCTGCGTAACTTAACACTGAACACTGTGACCAGATCGCAGGAGACCTACATGTGAGGTCCAAACGCAGAAGAATAGTGATTGATCATAACAATTGAATGTCATTGTATTTTATCTGTTTTTATAAAATATATACATCACATTACACCATTTCCCTGTTGGTGTAGGCAGAGAGAACAGATCGCCACATCGTCCTATCTCGACAAACATTCTTCACTTCTTTCAAACCATACGTTTTTCACAAAACTCCTACGATTTTTATGACTTTCTACGTTTATTTTTTTCAAACTTTCACTCACTTGATCCAATCATACTTTCCTTGGTCGTTTCACACATTTCACATACATTTGCATTAGTTTTTTTTTGTCAGTCTTTATTTATTCCTTCATTATACATGCCCAAACCATCTAAGAGTGTTCTTCTTCATCTTACTTAACACTTAAGCCTTAAGTTTACATTCATCCCTAGTCACTTAATTCCATGTGCTGTCACATTTATTTGACTTCTTTCAGTGTTTTTCTATATCTATGATTCACTCCCATGCATCAACGTTGGTACTTAAATATTGTTGTGAGCTTATAATACTGTTCGGTTCTAGTGTATATTTAAGAGCCCTATTTACTTTCTTTCCTATCGCTAGACGTCGTTCGATATTTCTCGTAATTCAAAATAAAAGTAATCAACAATACAAGACTTAATTTAACTAGAAAGAAAATCTCGCAAAGGGATATTACAGGACAAATTGCTAATGTAAATGTATTACGGAGAAATACCTAAAATCTGAAGCCAGTATTTATTATATTTATAGAGATATTAAAGTTTTTAGAAGCAATGTGTGCTACTTACACATCACGGAAGGGTTTATAGATTTACTTGTCATGTAAATAATTATTAATAAATAAAATAGAAATAAATGAAGGTCTTCAACAGAACCTTTAGAAAATTTCTACCAAGAAAGATTTTATTAGAAAAGTAAAGAGAAAAAAGGACATAGTTCACCAAAATACGAAGTGTCAGATTTTCCCCGAGGCCCTCGATGTAAGAGTTATTGTTTGCAGTCTCGGAAGATGACGATAAATCTTAGAGACAGGAGAAAGGGTGGGCTTCCAACCTTCCCTTCAATATCTAGTAACACCTTCATTTTCAATTGAGTCTTCACCCCTGTATTTGAATGAAAAACATGTCATAAAATTTACGCATTTTAAGAGAGATGATATTATATTGATTTTTGAAACGTATTCTGGAAACAATTTAAATAATTTTATTCCTTAAAAACAGCATGCGCTGTACATTTTAGATAAAATAACGTTGTTACAAAAAAAATAGATATAAATCGCATAATTTATGCATAAACTTTGATGCTAATGCAGATCGTGTGATGTGGAGTTGTCGGACATGATTTTAATGTGGTTGCTGAGATTGAATTATGTTTAATACGTTGTTGAATTTATTGTCGTTAAACATGTCTCAACCATAAAGTCGTTAAACATGTCTGAACCATAACTCGTTAAACATGTCTCAACCATAAAGTCGTTAACCTTTCCTTTCCAGTGCTAAAAAAATCGCGAGTTCCGGTGCTGTGTATTCAATACATATCAATACATACGTAAAAACGATTTAAAATCGTAAAAATAAGAATATTCATGTCAAAAGTCATAGTAATTGAAATTTAATTGCTGAAAACATGAAAAAAAACATCAGCCGACATTCGCAAAACAGATGCAGAGACCACCCTTGTGTTGCTGACCATATTCGTTCAGGGTACCAGTAGCATTCTACGGTGTATCCACATTTCGAATGCTTCCAGTCGGTTCATACAACACACTTTAAGGGTCCATGATTCCCCTCCATATAATAATACTGACCAAACGTAGCATTTGACTAACCGTTGACAGGCCGTAATTTGCAGATCCCGGGCTTTGTTGATAAGATGCTCGACTTCTGCTCAGTAGTTTTGGGTTCGAATCCCGATGGAACTAAAAAAATGGTTGCTGAGATTGAATTATATTTAATACGTTGTTGAATTTATTGTCGTTAAACATGTCTCAACCATAAAGTCGTTAAACATGTCTGAACCATAACTCGTTAAACATGTCTCAACCATAAAGTCGTTAACCTTTCCTTTCCGGTGCTAAAAAAATCGCGAGTTCCGGTGCTGTGTATTCAATACATATCAATACATACGTAAAAACGATTTAAAATCGTAAAAATAAGAATATTCATAGCAAATCGCATAAATTAATTAAATTTGATGTCAAAAGTCATAGTAATTGAAATTTAATTGCTGAAAACATGAAAAAAAAACATCAGCCGACATTCGCAAAACAGATGCAGAGACCACCCTTGTGTTGCTGACCATACTCGTTCAGGGTACCCGTAGTATTCTACGGTGTATCCACATTTCGAATGCTTTCAGACGGTTCATACAACCAACTTTGAGGGTCCATGATTCCCCTCCATATAATAACACTGACCAAACGTAGCATTTGACTAACCGTTGTCGAAATTTCATTTTCAGATTTCGCACGCAGGCCGTAATTTGCAGATCCCGGGCCTTGTTGAGAAGATGTTCGACTTCTGCCCAGTAGTTTTGGGTTCGAATCCCGATGGAACTAAAAAAATAAAGGGTCCAAGTCTGCTAATATACTAATAATTTAGTAACATTACACTTGTTGGCAAAACTTTCATGCAGTAACAAGAAGAGAACACGCTGAGTACATGTGCTAGTGTTGTTGTTTCTTCTCGTTACTGCATGGAAGTGTTGCCAACACATCTGTAATGACGAACCGTGAATTTCGTGTGTAGACGAGTAGTAGACCATTGGAGTACTCCAGTGTTGCTTTACTCGAAAGCTCGATTACTGAAGCCGAAGACAATATTATCTCCCAATTACACAAAAGAAGAAGTCAAAATATGCAGAGTTGGTTTGAATTTCAAAGCTGAAACAATTCTGGTTCATTGTATGTTATTTTTATTTTCATTCGTTTGTCTTCTCCTTCTTCCTGGCACGGTCTCAACTCATTGCCTAGGCAGGCTGTTGGGGTCGGCTCTTCTCGTTCTCAGGCTGTACATTCTTCGGTTCTGGGTGTCGTTTTCATCTAGGCCGTCTCTCTGCAGGATTTTGGAGCATTGAGTCATCCAGGAGTTCTTTGGTCTTCCTTTGGACGGCTGTCGAGGAAGATCCACAGACATTGCCTGATTGACCGTATGGTCTGGTGGTCTCCGTCTTATGTGTCCGTACCATCTCAGCTGTCGCTCTTCCCGCTTACTATTTATTTTCATTCTTTTGTATATATGGTAAAACATGGTACATCTGGCGGGCTTATTGATTCATAGCAATTTTTACAACCAACCAACTCATCTTGCATACATTAAACCGTTTTCATAAATGACAGATTTTACAAAAAAAATATACTTTCGTTTAAGTTTAAGCCAAAAATTACTAATTTATGTCAACAATGACATAATTAAACTGGTTTTTACTTAAGTCCTTATTAACATATTTCTGGTTGGAAACACATGCTAATAATTCCACAAGGTTATATACTGTATGCAAAGAAAGTTTTATACATGATTCGCTCGGGCGCTGCTATAGCTACCAGACGTAATTTGTTTAGTATTAGTGGGTTCAAGTCCCGAGTTAGAGCATTCTTGAGGAGAGTTTTCTTTCTTAACGGCACTATATAAAATTATTCTTTGAACTATTGGGGTCCTGGAATATTTCTTATAGGTTCCTGTTTTGTGTACTAATAGTTATATTATATAAAATCAAAACATAATATTTAAGAAAAATTTATCTAAGAAAATATTGAAATCTCCTGTTTTTCAAAAAAAAAAAACCGTTCCATATTTAAATCTGATTTCAACCCGTGGTAAATGTAAGGGGAATCCTTATGAATGGTATAGTGATTACTATCACCATATATCAAGGTTGTATTGCGTGAAGGGTTTATTCCATCAACATCAGTCACCGCTAAGGATATATCATGAAGGCTTTAGGGGCTGGGCAATTTTATGTGCACTGAAAAATTGACTGTAAAGTTAAAGCAGTGCTGTTCAATATTTATTATAAAAAAACAGCACAAAATATGTCTACAGTTCGGAAATTCTAGGATGAGTCCTGTGACAGCTCACAAATTTGCCCCAATACAACCTTGTAACGATGTTCAGTAATTTGAATTATTTTATCAACTTTAATATAAGCCTCAATTCTAATAAATAGCAAGTAATTTAGGTAAATACATTACATAAGGTT
Organism: Odontocerum albicorne; assembly: GCA_949825065.1. Taxonomy (NCBI): domain Eukaryota; kingdom Metazoa; phylum Arthropoda; class Insecta; order Trichoptera; family Odontoceridae; genus Odontocerum; species Odontocerum albicorne. Next base: position 6,947,033 of record OX463843.1, read on the forward strand.
GTATTGGGGCCAATTTGTGAGCTGTCACAGGACTCATCCGAATTTCCGAACTATAGTGACTTTATACTAATCCTTGGTTATTTATTGCAACAATTAGGAAAATAATTTCGTATACATACATATGTACACATATACCATCCCACCATTTCTTTGCCGGGGTAGGCAGAGAGGACCAAGTGCCATATCTTTCTATATCGAAACACATCCTTTGCCTTTTCTACATCTACATTTACACTTTTTCATACAACGCATATGATGTCTCTGACTCTCGGTATTTTTAAATATTAAAGCTGGAACCAAAATATTGTGGACAATCATTTTTGCAGATTTTGATACTGTCCTAAAAATATTGAGTAGCCTGAGTGATATAGCACTTCCTTGCTTTACCCCTTTTGAAATATTAAACTACTCAGTCAAGACACTTTTCACTCTAATATCTGCTCTACTTTCGGTGTATAATGAAGCAATACCATTTTTTTTATTTACATTCAAAACCATATACATTCAATATTTTCTATAGCTTGTCACTTATCACGGGGTCTTATTTTTTTTTCCAATAACACTAACGCACAATGTACCTTTTTATTTTTCGCTTTTCACTCTTTCACTGAAAAATGCACCCTGAGCATCCCACATTTTCCGTATAGTTTACTTACTACACTCAATAAACTAGTGATTCTGTAACTTCCACACTCCGTTCGTGCACCTATACATTTATATAATGGAGCAATTACAGCATTTCAGTATATCAATATGTAGTTAGATTCCCAACATTTGTTGATAAACTGCCCCAGTCACTCGATCATTCGTTAACCCTATACACTATAAGTTCTGCGCTCACTTCATCACAACCTGACGTTCTTTTTTTTTATTGTCTTTTATACTTATTCGTACTTTGTATAGTCTCATTCAGATATTCCAAACGTTTGTCAAATTCAACTGTATCAGACTCACCATTGTTTTTAATATCACCACTCTCGAAGAGTTCTTGAAAATATTCTTTCCATCCCGAATGAACCTCCTCCACTTCTTAAAAAAAATGTAGGAACTACTGTCGTCGCTGAAATATTGTCAACATACACGGTCAACGACCGACGAAACGACCTTTGGATATGTCCAAAGGTCGCATACCAAAACATTGAAATTGTTTACCCACAAATACTATTTACGATACATTCCACAGTAGAAAGAGAACGCACCGCGCTGTCTCGCCGTTTTCGCCAACAAATTGTCTACCCACAATATTATTTGCGATGTCTGCAATATTTCAATCGACCATCTCTGCACGCACAGAAGCGAGATAAAAATATATTGCGGGCGCACTCCCGCACCCATTCTGAAATGTATAAATACCTTCTTACCGATAAATAAAGCATCATTAATTATTATTTATTATTCATTGATTCATTCACTCTCTCTTTTCGCATTGCTAATTGACGTATTTTATTTAAATACCAAACAATCAAAATCATCAGCGCGTCCTTCAAGGACATTCGCTAAAAAAACATCAATTTTTATTTTTTATTTCACTCACATCAACCGTATTATTTTCCCTCGTATTTTATTATACTTACTTCCTTTCAAAATATTTATCCATTTCTCTCCGCATCACTAAACTTTCCGCTTTCTTCATATCTATAAATTGCCCTTTAATAATTATTGTTTTAAAGAGGTTCAGCTAATTATGAAAAAAATATTTCAAAATAATATTTCTTGAAGCTTGTCCGGTTAATGCACTGGTGTTTTATGTAGAAGGTTGTTTGTTCGAAGCATTTGCTGATCTATTATATTATAACAATTGGAAAATAACAATAATTAAATTTTTAAAGATACCATTCGAAGTTATGGTGTAATTCGACAGCTTATGGGAGTATTTTGAATAATTGGTATTTTAATCGTCAAATTTAACATTCCTATGAAATATATTTACATTTGTGAGATTTTCATTACCTATATTGTAATTGGAAAAATACTGCGAGGAACCGAATAAATGCTTCAAATGCGTGCTTTGAGAAGAATACATGGAGTGACAATGTATGATTAGGGATGAATGTGAACTTATTTATTTAACACTTTTATTGCAAATACAATCTGGGGGGATTATTGCCAGGCGGAAATCTCTTCCAACCAACCAGACAAAAGTAAATGAAGCAAGTTACGTGGTCGCATAAATCATTCAAATGACTATCCATCCCAACGAAATTCATAAACATATACGTGAGAACATGCCCACGAGCCCCACAAAGACGGACAATCACCCGAACATTATTTTTCATATAAAGTGAGATATCATCAATCAAAAGGAAAGGAAGGGATGATGGAGAGGAAAGGAAAAGAAAAATCAGGAATGAAACACGTTATTTTACTGACTAGAAATTAATAGGTTTTTCAGTCGCTTCTTAAAGCATGCCAATGACGGAGCGAGTCTTATATTGGTTTGTAACTGATTCCAGAGTCTCACTGCATAGACAGTAAAGGATGAACTTAAGACTGATGTGAGTAGGAATGAATAAAGAAAGACTAACAAAACACATACAAACTGTAAATGTGAGAGGATGGAGTGTGAGAGGAAGACAACCTCTAAGGTCGTCCTCCGTGGTCTAGTTGGTAGGAAGCCTGTCTCCCAACCCGGAGGCTGGGGGTTCAAATCCCGCGGAAACCATTTAAAAAAAAATGGGTTTCAGTCTGGTTTTCACTTATTGCCTCTTCAACATCTTTCTGGTTGGCTGGAAGTGATTACCACATGGTAAAAAGTTTGCTAGGTTGTACTGTATACAACAAAAGTATAATACAATAGTACAAGATAAAGGAAAGTATGGTTATATCAAGTGAATGAAAGGAGGAAACGTAGAAATTCAGAGACGGAGAAAAAGCCAAGAATTTTCGTTGAGATAGGAAAGTCTAGCACTCTGTCATGTCTGCCTACCCCAACAGGGTGATGGTATGTTTGTGCTATTGTATTTAGATACATTATAATTTTAGTTTTATGAAAATATTCAGATAAAATATTTTTTATATAATTTTGGTATGTATAGTATCATCATGGAATGAAAATAAATACAAAAACCATCTTTATGGAAATCTAAAAAGAAAATTTTATTAAGATTGTTTTCAAGCGTAAATTATCGTAGTAAAACATGTTTGTACACATTGAGTTACTTGCGTTGATGTAAAGATTTTTTTTTATAAAAATAAGCACTTAAATGGCTATATTTAGGTAAGGAAAATTATATGATATAATATAAAAAAGTCACATCAGCAGTATGAAGTAGACGCGGACTCATAAACTTGAAAGATCGTAAGATATTTGACTTTTTTAGTACAAAAATTTCAGCTGCAGAATCATCAATTCTGAAACAAAAAGATAAAATCATTTCAGCTTTATCGATTTTAGAGTAGTAAATGGATATTTTTCATAAAAAAGAGAACATTACTAAATACCTTATATTTTTTAATTGTATCCTCGCTTCGTCATTCATATTTCTTAGACGTTTTACAGATTTCTTTCTTTGTAAAAAATCTAAGAATACTGGCTTTACAGTATGAATACATTTTTTATGTAAACCACGATTTTTTTAATACTGCTATCAGTCATTATAATATTGTAATTTGATGACGACCTCCGTGGCTTACTTTGTAAAACGTAAGTCTTCATCCCGGGGATTTCGGGTTCAATATATTTTAGAACTCCGGTAGAAATTAAATGAAATCAGCATCTAAACGACGTTTAATTACTCCAAGGCTATTCTTTCATTTGAAATAATTTTGCCAACTGAATGATTTTCAATTTTTAACATTTCAGAATATGACGAAACAACACGTCTTCTATTGACTATAGTTGATATACTAATGAGGGTAAATATATAAGATTTTACCTGAAACATTGGGTTACCATACGACGGCCATGGCTGTCGAGGCATCCGTCTGCACGCCCTATCATATTCAGGTCTGAAGCTTTTGGACCTTAGTTGTATACAGTGCTATTTTTTTTTTAAAAAAAAAGGTGCCGATGCTCACTTCTTGTCAAGCTTTTTGTAAACTATAAAAAAGGTGGTGGAGCGCCACTCCCCTGCGCTCCACTGCAAAAAAAAACAATGACTGCTTTTAAAAAAAAAAAAGGTGCCGGAGCTCCCTTCTTGTCAAGCTTTTAGTATACCGTAAAAAATGTGGTGGAGCACCGCTGCACTGCGCTCCACCGCAAAAAAAGCACTAGTTGTATATGTTTTAATATTCTAACGTATTTCAAATACATGAAGTTTTATTAAGCTTTCTTTCTTTTTTAACACATATTGTAGTAATGTAGCTTTTTGTTACTATAAATTTAAATTATTCATTAGATTATAATTATAATTAAATGGATGTACTCAGGGAAGTTGTGGTCGCCTCGTCTGACAAGGGTAGTTAGTACCCGGAATGCGCTTTATGGTTACAATACTAATTTAATTGATGGTTTGACATTATTTTGGCACGTACCTAAGAATATACCATAATTTCCAATAATTGGTTCAGATACGAGGTTGAGTCTGTCTGTTTAATACACTTGTTTTCCCATGTTTCTGATTGGAACTAATATATCGTATTGTATTTCATACTGATATGAACTAATATATTGTATTGTATTTCATACTGATTTGAACTAAAAAATATATTTCATTGCATTGAATACTGATCCGAATTAATATATTGTGTTTTAATATATTACACATAATTCGAAATAATCTGTGTAAACATGCGGTTATCTGTCTGTTTCAGGATTTGCACAGGATCGAAAATGATTACGCTGCGGTTTCGGATATATTTGGAGTTACGAATAGTTTGCAGATCTATAAGGAGTTCCTGAAAAGGCACTTCGGAATATGCCTGCACTTCGGAAGTGCCTTTTCAGGAATATGCCGGCACTTCAGAATAGGAACTGAGCCTTGAAGTGGTATCTCGCGGGCTTTCGAGGAATTTTGAAGACCTTTATTGCAATGCTTCGCGCAATTCATCAAAATATCACAACAATATTTAGAAATAGCAACTAACTTTGTGCTCTCCTTTATTAATATACATAACCTAGTAGGTATAAACGAAACATTAAGGACAATACTTCGCTTCTGGAGTTGAGTAACCCTGCATCAACATGTGAAAGGCTTTGATTCGGCAAAGCAACTTGCATCTCGTTCTACAAGTGAGCCCATGTGTTTTCCATATCTCAAGATCTATCCATAAAATTCTAAAAAAAAAAAACAATTTTAGTTCTATGTAAGCGTTGTTCCACTAAAAACAAATCAAAGTTCTTAACCACTATAAAATACGTTTTCGACAATTACGTAAGTCTGCTTGGTGAAGTTTGGTAATATTTTGTGGTAAACATACATATATTAAACTTAAATATTAGGTGTTAACATAAGTTGTGTCCGTTTTTTTTTTAAATTTAAAAATGAGCACCAAAAGTAAAACAACGTTCGACAATTGATTTTTGTTGTTTTCACTCAAAACATGTGGAACCCAAGCGCCGAACTTCTGGACTTTTCCCATTGATTTAAGATGGCGGTATACAGTCATGTGACTACAATTCATCTGCTCAGACAATTTGACGGTGGTTCGAAGGGGATCTTCAAGAATAATATTGTTTAAGCGGTCTTCATCGAAGTCCACTGGTCGTCCGGAACGCTCCATGTCTTTCAGGTCGAAGTTACCGTCATTGAAACGCAAAAACCATCGACGAAATGTCCTTTCATTTATAGCATCTTCACCGTACACTTCGCAAATATCGCGAGTAGATTTGGCCGCTTTATTCCCTCGATTGAACGCGAATAGAAGGAGGTGTCGAAAATGTTCACTTTCGTCTACTTGACATTCCATGTTGAAGGTTTGTAATCAAATAAAATAATAAATGTAACATAAAAGCAAACACAATATCTTTTAGAGCAGAAAATTTGCTTTAGAATGACGTATAACCTTTATCATTTTGTTTTACTTTTGGTTCTCATTTTTAAATTTAAAAAAAAAACGGATACAACTTATGTTAACACCCAATATATACGTTAATATTAATAAATTTAAACAATGACTGTGATATACGAGTATTATCACTACTGCTTTTGTATCTCCATGTCAGTTTAAGATAAAGTTTTGTATTTTTTGTCAATAATTTTAAGTATTTGTATAACTTGTCATATATTCATTTGTATATCAGACACTGTTGTGCCGTTAATTAAATAAAATAAATAAATAAATGATTTTTAATTGATGTGTTTTTTTTATTACTATTTTTGTGATTTTTTCCCCGTTCTTTTTGAGGATTTGTGAAGTCGTACCTGTCTGATTCCATTTTTTATATTTTGTTTTCAATTTGTTATTTGTTTTTCAATGATTTGTCTACTGTGTTTGTATTTTTGGCACAGTGCAAGCTGGGCGCCTGTGGACGCCCCCGTATTGTGTTGGTAACATGTGATTGTGTTGGTAACTTTTATATTAGGTTATTTACACTTGTACATAATATACTTTAGCAACTTAGTTTATATTCACCTGACGAAGAAGACGGTGGTCTTCGAAACTAGTTGTGAACCTAAATTAAACCTGTGGTGAACACAAAATATAAAATAAGTTTTTTATTTTACTTATTTTTTTCCTTTTATGTAAAAAGACTTACATTTATAGAACTTTTATTACCTTCGCAGCTACTCTTTGTTCTCTAGTTTTTGTTCGATTTCAAAAATATTATACAGATGTTGCAAAAAATAATAAAAAAATAATTGGGTAGAGTAATTTATTTTAATTTTAATCAAATTAAATAAGTAAAGTGTTACAAAATAAGACGAAATATTACTGTAAAACTATAAATATATGCTTCTTCTTCATCTTATTTTAGGCCTGTTGGCCTGTTATGGACCAGCATCATTGTTTGCCTCTTGCGACGTCGACTGCCAGCTGTCTTTCCATCTTTTGGGAGGTCGTCCTGGAGGTCTGCTTGCTTAGGGGATACTGTCCCTGACCATTCTTACGGCTCTTGGTTCCGTCTTTCTGGATACGTGTTCGTTCCAGAACCTTCTTCTCTGTCGTCCCCATCTAACAATATCTTAAACTTCGCACGTCCTTCGAATTTCTGTGTTACGTACTCTATCACGAAGGGTTTGCCAGCGATACTCCTGAGTACCTTCATTTCGCTGGTTTGAAGGAGATTTTTGGTTCTGACAGTGTCATTATAGGGCGGACACAGGTCTTGTATATCATCACCTTGTTTTGGATGTTCATATGCTTGTTTTTCCAGATAGTGTTCTTTAAACATCCGGAAATAGCTGCGGCTTTTTGTGATTGTTCAAGCACTTCGCCATAGAGGTCATTATTGCACATTATGCTAGCACCCTTGTATTTAAATTTTGTTACTTGTTCAATCAGTGTGTCGTCGATCGCACATTATACAGCTTTATCTACCTACATATAAATATGCGCAGGTAGATAAAGCTGTATAATGACATTACACTGCACGTACGACTTAAAACTGACAGTTGCTGGTGAACTGGTATGAAGTAAGACACAATCAGAAAACTATGATTGGTCAATTCGGACATGATCTTTTTTGATTGGTTTGAAGCCTGGACAAGATACTTTTTGAAAAAAAAAACACTGGTTTTTTAATATGATTTTAAAATGATTTATATGCTTTTTTCATTGAAATGAAAATGTTAAACGGCTCTGTACCATCGATCAGAAGAAAATCTGCTTTATCAACACATTTTCTGTTTCCGGTGGACATCATCTTTTTTTAATATAAACTCTTCAAATGTCGAATGGAAATGTATGCAATTTGCTGTATGCTGATGAAATGATGGTATTGGCAGAGAGTAAAGATGAATCTTTTGATGGAATATTTATAATAGATGTTGTTTAGCAACAAGCACATCGTGCTACAAGTGAGCATATAGTATGTGTTTGATACATTTTTGATATTACTGTTCATTATATAATCAATTATAGGTTTCCCGAAGTTGACAGAAGAATTCGGTTTTTGCTCTTTGGTGCCATGTGATACTGACATACTTCCTGATTTCATGTATCCAGTGTATTTTTTTTTGTTGGCCTCTTAATGCTTCTTGGGTACCACTTGATTAACCCTTACAGGCACAGGTAAACTTCACTTATTTTTACTCAGGCTGCACAAAAAATAAAAAAGTCAAGTTTCTCATTATTTTTTTAAATTTGTTTGAAAAATGATACATACAAATGCTAAATTAACATATTTCCACTTCCTCGGTAGGTCAAGAAAATCCTGGTGAGGTGGTACAACTTATGTACCACTAGTCCATATTTCCACTGGTACTTCTAATGTACCACTAAATAATGCCGAAATACATCCAAGTAAAATTAGTTTTTAACCTAAATATAAATTTACCACAATTACTGAAATCAATTTTATCACAACACAACTATTTTTTATTAAAATTTAATACAAATATGTAACGTTTTCTTTTATACGCACAAGTCGGCACACCAAGAACAACTAACTGTCAATAATATTATAAGCTAAATGAATTTGAACAGGACCAGACCTGCAGCTGTGCTGATATGAGTCATAAGTATTATATTATACGAAGTGGTACATAATCTGAGCGTTCGTGCAGCAATAGAGAGAGGTTTAATAAGTGGTACATTGCGTGTACCATTGTGCAGTACTGCGTCAAAAAAAGGTGATACATAACGTGGACCACTAAGCCTGTAAGAGTTAAATGAAAATGTTAAACGGCTCCATACCATCGATAAGGAAAAATCTGCTTTAGTATTTGCGTAGAATCTGTTGAAAGGCAAAGCCAAATAAAAAAGGGAATGATGACATTATGAAGATAACATTGAAATGGACCAGCCCGTAAGAAAATAATGAAAAGTCATTATCTTTACAAAAGTAAAGAAATAATGTTTGGGGAACAATGACAAACTTATGACAAATGCGGATTGCACGAATATGAAGTGTTTAAATGAAGAAACGTGAAATAGAAGGTAGAATACATGAGCACTGACGAGATTTCAAGGATGATCATGACTCTCAACATATGTTGGTTACTCCAAAGATCGGAACTATGTATGTACATGCTCTGAGAAGCACCTGACTCATGCTGTTGTCTCCTACTAGAAACACATGTCAGAGTTGATAGCCCAAATACGAAAACAAATGATCAGAAATAAATATAGGTTTATTGATAGTGTGGCGGTCGTCGCACACTCAGTCGCACAGTCGGAACACTGTGGGCATCCATACACACGGTCAATGACCGATGAAGTGACCTTTGCATTCCTCGACAAATATAAATAAACAAGTCCGAAGTTCACCCGCCGGCCATTCAACCCATAGCCCGGAGCGGACCGCATTCCATACTAGAGCGAGAATGCACCACGCTGTCTCGACAGTTCCGTATTTGAATGATACCTACATACAACTATAATCGTTTTGCTAATGCAGAAACGAGACAAAGGATATCTTGCTCGCATTCCCGCACACACGCGGAAATAGTATAAATACCTACGTTTACTAATAAAAACGCTTCTTCCGCATTGCGATCCAAAAGTGTTTTATTTATCAACAAATCATCATCATCTCTTCCCTCTAGGATACATATCCTAAAGTAGCAACATAGTATGTATATCTCAAGGTATCAGAAAATATATTAAATATAGAAGCTATCAAAAGGTCTGGGCTCATTTTATAACATGCCTCCGGTCGAGATACACCTCACCAATAAAGGGCGAGCTAAACCGCGAGGACACCAGATGTGTTTCAGCCCACACATCAGTAACTATCACTGTATTAAGAGTAAGGCGATGAAAAAGGTGAAAGTGTTTTAAAACGTGAAACAAGTTTCACTAGAGAATATGATTATTAGCCGCCACGAAGTCTCCTGATAGAAAGAAAAAAAAAACATAATCTTCTGGGCGAGCAATATTTCTTAGATATTTCAGTTTCTGAGTATTTTATCCCCTAAAAACAAATTTGAATTTGTGTCGTCTGTTTTATTTACACTTCAAACTCATTTTATATTCACCCCCCCCTCTTCAATTTCAATAAATATGTTTTGCTAACATTTTTGAAAAATTACATCGTCGACGAATATACTTAAGGAATATTTATCGTTTTTATATGCGAGCAGTATATGGAGAAATATTGTCTGGTTATCTGTACCAGACAGGTTTTATCAAACTGTGACAATTGTAATGTATTTTTTTTCTAATTATTATTGCAAGTCTCTGTGCCAAAGTTTGTAAGAGGGTTCTCTCTATCTGAGGTTATTGGTTCAATTGCCATTAATACACATTTTTGTAAAAAAATGCTGGTTTAAGGGAGGTTTTTTACTTAAGGCTTCTTTAACATATTTCTTCCCTTTTATAAGATTTTATTACCACTTGGCAATACACCTACTGGATTCTACTTTATATAGTGAAAGGTAAACACAATAAATAGGAAGAAGACAAATCAATCAAACAATAATGGATTGTTTCTATAAACATCATAATTATTGATTATTTTAATGCCCTTGATGAGAGTATGCTCTTGAACGGCGTTACGCAAATTTCAATTTTGTTATTGAAGTGAAACTTCTATAGACGCGGTAGGGCAAATTGGCCTGAACGTCACGAAAAGTGAAACGGTGTATTATATTATTATTATGAAATTATTACTTATTACTATTAAATATTTTATTTATTACTAAATTATTATTAATTATTTGGTATTAATAATAATAAATATTATTAAGTGTATTATACGAGTATTATTATTAAAAATATAGTTTATGATTAAAATTATAATTATTTATTATTAAAAATAAAAAAAATTGTATTTTTGTTAGGTACATATTATTTTTATATTAATAAATTTAATAATTATTAATGTTATTTTATATAAAATTATTTTATTTCACATAATATTCATTTTAATATTTATTTAATATATAATTTATATTTAATATGTATTTATATTAATATATCATATATATGTTATCAAAATATTATTAATTTTATTATTATTATATTATAATTAGTTATAATATAATTAATTTATATTATAATATAATAATATTATTAAAAATATATTATTAATAATATAATAAAAATAATGTAATAATAAATAAATGTTGAATTATACAGTGCATTAGACAAAAATCGCATTCCTAATTTCGACATGGTAGTGCTTTTCTAGTCATCGAGTATTTTAACAACAATACAAATGTGCGCTCTGCGCGAACCAATCGTGTGGCATTCTAAAACCAATACCACTACATAAGTTGTGTAATACAGAGAGTGTTACTCACACTATTGGAAAATGACTCTTCTGGCAGAACGATCTATATATTTACTAGTGACTAATTAAGTTTTGCCCATTTAAATGACTTTTTATTACTCATCACAAGTATTATAATTAAATTTGATTAAACGAAGAACTATTTGACCTACAAGAGATTAATGTGATAAAAAATTTAACAGAATCTAGTAATAAAGAACCCGTTCTTGAGACTTACACAATCAATAAATAATATGAATGGAGTCTTCATACATCCTGACATTTTTAAAAATATCAATGGAGAACGTATATCACAAGAACGTTCATAGATAAAATCGAGTTTATTTTTTTTTAAATAATGTAATACTATTGTAAACAGAAAGACTGTATCACTATAATATAATATATCCATTGAATAAATATTAAAACAATTGAAATAACACAAAACATCAAATAAAGTCGAAACAAAATGATCTTGATAAAAGTTTTTGCATAAATATACAATTAATCTTGTTTTGTTCGGTTCACTGCGCGCTTTGTTTGTACATGACTTTTCTATGAGATATATTAAAGGCACAAGGTTGTGCACGCCTGACGCACGGGATCATACTAGACAAAGAGGTATAAATTCGAATTATTCTTGTCTGCCTGCTAAGACGGTTTCTCCCGAGGGAGGAACAAGTGGGAGACGAATGGAGAAATTCTGAGTATACCGGATTGAAATTCCTTACTTGACTGCATTCGTCTGATATTTAGTAATGATGTATTTATAATATATCTATACACATAACAGTCAAATAAATATACCAAATTATGTAAAACTATAAGAAAAACAGTAAAAGAAGATATAATAAAATATAATTAAAAAATAACATAGGACAGAAACAAAACTAAAAAAGTTTCCCAAATACTAAGCAATGGAAACAATCAAATAACAGCCCTGCTTAAAGGGTACCAGCAAAATCAAAAATCGGGAAAAAATCATAAAACGAGTCTACAAAGTCTACTAAGAACTCTTTAAATATAACATATGCGTGTTATACAATGCAGTAAAACGCACTAGAAATAAGAACATAAGCTAGCAGTTTCATATGAGACGCTCTTACTAGGGTAAAGTAGAACCAACACATCTACAAAAAAAAAACACAATTCATAAAAAACAAGACACTTCGAATTGTGGCTGGAGCTCCTCTGTATAAACGTACAACCGGCACTGGACTGCCGTTAGTGAAAAATTTCAAAGTTTTATGAGTTAAACGTTTTTATACTGACCTATTAAACCATTCAAATCCCCTCTTTACTACCTCTTACCCAACACGATCCACGACCTACATAAAAATCTTATTTTCTCACTTGATAGATAAGAAACACTGCCAACCTCAACACAAGAGACTATATCATAGCATTTGAGTTAAGATTTCTTGGTAATGTTTTGTTTTCTTTTTTTAATGTTTTGAAAAACATCTTCCACATACTCAGCTAGTCACAGAGTGTTTACTATAACTTAGGAAATACGAACTATAAAGAAATTCACTGTAAATCGAACGAATCGAGGAAATACAAATTACAAAGAAATTCACTATAAATCGAACAAATTGAGGAAATACAAACTACGAAGAAATTCACTATAAATCGAACGAATCGAGGAAATTCAAACTACAAAGAAATTCACTATAAATGGAACGAATCGAGGAAATTCAAACTACTAAGAAATTCACTATAAATCGAACGAATCGAGGAAATTCAAACTACAAAGAAATTCACTATAAATCGAACGAATCGAGGAAATACAAACTACAAAGAAATTCACTATAAATCGAACGAATCGAGAAAATACAAACTACAAAAAAAAATCACTATAAATCGAACGAATCGAGGAAATTCAAACTACAAAGAAATTCACTATAAATTGAACGAATCGAGGAAATTCAAACTACAAAGAAATTCACTATAAATCGAACGAATCGAGGAAATACAAACTACAAAGAAATTCACTATAAATCGAACGAATCGAGGAAATCCATACTACAAAAAAAATCACTATAAATCTTACAGTGTATGATTGCGAATCCGGTTTTTGATATAGTCAAGTACATGTGTCTGTGTATTAATTTTAAATTATTTAAAAGAGTGATGAAAGTCGTGAAACTGTTCACGCTTCTTTCGTTTGAATTTTAACCGTTTATATCCCCTCTCACAAAAGGTATTTAAAAACTAGAACAAAGAGTAAATGAATAGTGAAATACAGAGAAGTGAGATCAAAATTCCACCCAGGCAAGTGCATTTATTACTTATTCATTGCTCTAAAACTCCTGTACAGTGGTACTCATTAAATTAAGTTTACGGCGGCGAGGCGCAGCGGGAAATGTAACTTTTCATTTCGGTTCATTACAGAAACTTGAACCTCCATAAAGGACGTTTTTATATTTCTAAGATGAAGTTTAATGTCTGTTAGGGCAGTTTCTGTTGTGGGAACAGGTATTACCCACTTCAGTTGTTCTAAGCCTTTTCTGAGGCATTTTCGAAATATATTTTTCAATTATTTTACACTTTTTTTTTTCTTCATAAATTCAATTTTGGAGTAGTAATGGATTTATATATTGAAAGTTGTTAAATGTAATGAACAGCAATGCCTTAACTAAGCATTACATAGTATATGGTTGTTATAAAATACTACCAGATGCCGTGGATGTTGACCATAGAATAAGTGTGGGATGGATGAAATTCAGATCGGTAACAGGAGTCTTGTGTGACCCAAAAATGCCTATAAAACTGAAAGGAAAAGTATACCAGATTCTCGTTAGACCCGCAATTATATATGGCTCAGAATGCTGGACAATGTACAGCTCCTACTCTAGGCAATTTGAAACAGCAGAAATGCGAATGCTTAGGTGATCGGCAGGAGTATCTGAAATATAAAATTAAGAGCTCACGCATTCGTGGTAGCCTGGGGGTCACTGACATAAATAGTAAGCGGGAAGAGCGACAGCTGAGATGGTACGGGCACATAAGACGGAGACCACCAGACCATACTGTAAATCAGCCAATTTCTATGGATCTTCCTCGACAGCCATCCAGAGGAAGACCAAAGAATTCCTGGATGACTCAATGCTCCAAAATCCTGTAAAGAAACGGCCTAGATGTAAGTGACACCCAGAACCAAAGAATATACAGCCTGAGAACGAGAAGAGCCGACCCCAACAGCCTACCCAGGCAATGAGTTGGAACAGTGCCAGGAAGAAGAAGATAAAATACTACCAGAATAAATCAGTTGTCACAAAGAAAACACTTTGCATTGCTGAAATAACCCGTCTAGTGAAATTTCTATTTTTCTACATAGCACTGTATGGAATGGAAACTGGCTCAATGAGAAAGAAATAAAGACACATGATTGATGCTTTAAAAATGAGATGTTGCAGAAAGATACTTCAGCATCCGATGCACCGCAAGTCGTGCGAAAGTCTCAATCTACAAAAAATATCTACAAATGAAAGGCTTTCGACAATAGGCAAGAAAAGATCTTAACACATTTTGATCTGAAAATTTGGTGGTTACCGGGACAGTTGAGGGAAAGCGAGCAAAATGTAGATCTTTTAAGAAAAGGATAAACTATGAAAAGGAATTAACCGGATCATCTTTAAACTCTGTATTTAACCGGGAAGATTGGAGATCGAGGGGTGCACCAAGCTGCAGAAATAACAAAAAACGATAATGGAGATCTTTAAACGCTGTATTTAACCGGGAAGATTGGAGATCGAATGGTTCACCAAGTTGCAGAAGTAACAAAGAACGATAATGGAGACCTTTAAACGCTGTATTTAACCGGGAAGATTGGAGATCGCATGGTGCACCAAGTTGCAGAAGTAACAAAGAACGATAATGGAGACCTTTAAATGCTGTATTTAACCGGGAAGATTGGCGATCGAATGGTGCACCAAGTGGCAGAAGTTACAAAGAACGATAATGGAGACCTTTAAACGCTGTATTTAACCGGGAAGATTGGAGATCGAATGGTGCACCAAGTTGCAGAAGTAACAAAGAACGATAATGGAGACCTTTAAACGTTGTATTTAACCGGGAAAATTGGAGATCGAATGGTGCACCAAGTCGCAGAAGTAACAAAGAACGATAATGGAGACCTTTAAATGCTGTATTTAACCGGGAAGATTGGCGATCGAATGGTGCACCAAGTGGCAGAAGTTACAAAGAACGATAATGGAGACCTTTAAACGCTGTATTTAACCGGGAAGATTGGAGATCGAATGGTGCACCAAGTTGCAGAAGTAACAAAGAACGATAATGGAGACCTTTAAATGCTGTATTTAACCGGGAAGATTGGCGATCGAATGGTGCACCAAGTTGCAGAAGTAACAAAGAACGATAATGGAGACCTTTAAACGCTGTATTTAACCGGGAAGATTGGCGATCGAATGGTGCACCAAGTTGCAGAAGTAACAAAGAACGATAATGGAGACCTTTAAACGCTGTATTTAACCGGGAAGATTGGCGATCGAGTGGTGCACCAAGTTGCAGAAGTAACAAAGAACGATAATGGAGACCTTTAAACGCTGTATTTAACCGGGAAGATTGGAGATCGAGTGGTGCACCAAGTTGCAGAAGTTACAAAGAACGATAATGGAGACCTTTAAATGCTGTATTTAACCGGGAAGATTGGAGATCGAGTGGTGCACCAAGTTGCAGAAGTTACAAAGAACGATAATGGAGACCTTTAAACGCTGTATTTAACCGGGAAGATTGGAGATCGAATGGTGCACCAAGTTGCAGAAGTAACAAAGAACGATAATGGAGACCTTTAAATGCTGTATTTAACCGGGAAGATTGGCGATCGAATGGTGCACCAAGTGGCAGAAGTTACAAAGAACGATAATGGAGACCTTTAAATGCTGTATTTAACCGGGAAGATTGGCGATCGAATGGTGCACCAAGTTGCAGAAGTAACAAAGAACGATAATGGAGACCTTTAAACGCTGTATTTAACCGGGAAGATTGGAGATCGAGTGGTGCACCAAGTTGCAGAAGTTACAAAGAACGATAATGGAGACCTTTAAATGCTGTATTTAACCGGGAAGATTGGAGATCGAGTGGTGCACCAAGTTGCAGAAGTTACAAAGAACGATAATGGAGACCTTTAAACGCTGTATTTAACCGGGAAGATTGGAGATCGAATGGTGCACCAAGTTGCAGAAGTAACAAAGAACGATAATGGAGACCTTTAAACGTTGTATTTAACCGGGAAAATTGGAGATCGAATGGTGCACCAAGTCGCAGAAGTAACAAAGAACGATAATGGAGACCTTTAAATGCTGTATTTAACCGGGAAGATTGGCGATCGAATGGTGCACCAAGTGGCAGAAGTTACAAAGAACGATAATGGAGACCTTTAAACGCTGTATTTAACCGGGAAGATTGGAGATCGAATGGTGCACCAAGTTGCAGAAGTAACAAAGAACGATAATGGAGACCTTTAAACGCTGTA
Organism: Odontocerum albicorne; assembly: GCA_949825065.1. Classification (NCBI taxonomy): domain Eukaryota; kingdom Metazoa; phylum Arthropoda; class Insecta; order Trichoptera; family Odontoceridae; genus Odontocerum; species Odontocerum albicorne. The sequence continues at coordinate 6,963,784 of OX463843.1, forward strand.
TTTAACCGAGAAGATTGGCGATCGAATGGTGCACCAAGTTGCAGAAGTTACAAAGAACGATAATGGAGACCTTTAAACGCTGTATTTGACCGGGAAGATTGGCGATCGAATGGTGCACCAAGTTGCAGAAGTAACAAAGAACGATAATGGAGACCTTTAAACGCTGTATTTAACCGGGAAAATTGGAGATCGAATGGTGCACCAAGTTGCAGAAGTAACAAAGAACGATAATGGAAACCTTTAAATGCTGTATTTAACCGGGAAGATTGGCGATCGAATGGTGCACCAAGTTGCAGAAGTTACAAATAACGATAATGGAGACCTTTAAACGCTGTATTTAACCGGGAAGATTGGAGATCGAATGGTGCACCAAGTTGCAGAAGTAACAAATAACGATAATGGAGACCTTTAAACGCTGTATTTAACCGGGAAGATTGGAGATCGAATGGTGCACCAAGTTGCAGAAGTAACAAATAACGATAATGGAGACCTTTAAACGCTGTATTTAACCGGGAAGATTGGAGATCGAATGGTGCACCAAGTTGCAGAAGTAACAAAGAACGATAATGGAGATTTTTTTTACAGTGTGTGAAAATATTTTAACAATAAATCAAAAACGCCATAAAGATAATTACTATCCCTCATTTCGAATATTTCCACATATCTTCTTCCATTCTTTTAACATTTTTCACATAATCCATATACAGGCAAGTCAATATACATCACTATACAAATCCAGCAACACGAATGAAGGCTACTTGGCAAACTAAGACAATATTTTAAGATATGTTAGCATGAAGAAAGATTTTTAGAAACCGGGAGTCAACGACAAATGCTAGATGGCAACAAATAGCCATTCTACATGTAGAATGGCTATTTGTTGCCATCACATGCCAGAGAAAAAAAGAAGCATTCCGCAAGCTCAAAAGAAACTTCTTGAGAAGTTATAGGCTATGGATAGCTAACAATGGTGTCCATTTTGAACATTTGATCTAAAAAAATGTAAAAAAATCACGACCGTGTTTTGATTAGCTATTTTTGTCAACGTCAATCAGCGGCTGCTACCTGATAACTCTGATAAGTAGCGCAGTTACATTAGAACATCTATTTTCACCTTTTAAAGTAGTCTTTGACTTATAGAAAAAATATCGATTTTTGGGACTTGTATGATTTGAGTAAATTTTTCAACATGATATTCTAGTACTAGCCAAATGAAATTTAAAGGGTTAATTTTTCATGAACGTGAGTAATTTTTAATATAAGTTGTAGAAAAAAAAAGAAGTGTGATTTTTTTTAATCTAGAGCTCATGAAAGTTAGAGGATAAATTAGACTTGCAAAAATTTTTAAGATAATTTTTTTTTACTCCAAATTTAGAGGGTTGCGATGGTAAATGGTATTGTTGTACGTAAGGCTCACTATTAAACTACTTCCAAAAAAAATCACGATCGCAGAGCAAATAGTTAAGTCACACTTACGAATTTTAGTTTAAAATCGAGTTTTTACTTAAATTTCACAAAAATCCAAATTACTTGAAAACTACTGAATATCGCGGAACATACATAGGGGTTAGATCGATAGGTATTGAGGTCCCCTATCACCCTGCTTCCAATGATCGTCACCGGGTGTTACACCCTGTATAATGTAAATAAACAGACGATTGAAAAATAAATGTTTTGTTTAATTTAATATTATACCTAATTGATTCGCTTGATAAACACCAGTTGAGAATCACTGAGAGAACTTTTCGCTCTTTTATTTGAATGCAGGCCAAGATGTTGGAAGTTATTTACATTGTTATGTTGCTGTTGCACAGTATTCTGACGCTGGACTACATTGAACAACCTAAGAATGCAGGAATATTACGATTTTCTTTTCATTATCACCATAAACGTTCTATTAGAAACACTGGAATACCATGAAATATAAATACCTGAGTGTGAAAATAATAGTAGTGACAATATACTAAAAGTCACATCACGGGAGAAAGAAATGACTCGCAGAGCGGTAAATAAACGTATAAAGGCTTAAAGGTTTCTGTCAAAGTACTGGTTTCTTGCAGGGCTGTGTGAATTCTAATTCAAATAGATCAGGAACTTGCTAGTACTTTTACAAAAAGTTTCGAATGCTGTAATACCATCCTTTGACGCCACTAGATCGATCAAGTAGCCAACAGGTACGATGATCAACCGATGTAAAACTGAATGGAGTTCCCTTTGGAAATTATTGACTCGATTATTATCGCAGTTTCACAGAATGTGCTCTGCGAATTTATCCAGATGGCAACAAAAATCGCAACAGGGTGAAAGGACAATATTGAAGCTAAATATTTTCCCATTAAAACTCCCATGGCCAGAGAGAAAATTCAATTTGAATATTGTTGACAGTCTTTCTTTAAACTGTAAATTCTGGAAATTGGACACGTTGGTGTATTTCGCAGTTCATGAGATGTGAAGTATTTGGTGCCAACATCACATCTCGATAAATGTTTAATGTCAAATTTGGTGCCAACGTCACATCTCGATAAATGTTCAATGTCAAATTTGGTGCCAACATCACATCTCGATAAATGTTTAATGTCAAATTTGATACTTTTAAAATACTTATTCCGACTTTAGCAGATTTAATTGGAAATTGAATATCTTTAGATACATACCAAGCTGTGTCCTTTGAGGGGTAGGCAGAGAGAGAGTAGATTTCCAAACTTTTCCATCCAATCCCACAACTTTCGCCTCTTCCACATTACTACATCTCGTCGTGGAAAATCTTCTATTATTCATACTTCTCACTTAATTTTCTTTCAAAAACTGGTACACTTGATCCTGCTATGTTTTCTTCGGTTTACCATGCACTTCTGATTTGTATATTCGATTAGTCACTCTTTCATTAATTCTCTCCACATGTCCAAATGATCTAGAAGCTCCTTCTTTATTTTACTTAAAACATCCATTTAATCCATACATTCACTTCGAATGTCTTCATTCACCCTTTTTTCAAACATTGGTACAACAAATTTTCCTAAGTGCATGCATCTCCTTATGGGGGACTAATCATACTCCTATCCTGCTTCTACAAGTCCAAGTTTCCCTTCCATACATCAAAGTGGGCATACATAATACACGCTATTATGTAATTTCATTTTTCCTAAGTGCATGTATCTCCTTATGGGGGACTAATCATACTCCTATCCTGCTTCTACAAGTCCAAGTTTCCCTTCCATACATCAAAGTGGGCATACATAATACACGCTATTATGTAATTTCATTTTTCCTAAGTGCATGTATCTCCTTATGGGGGACTAATCATACTCCTATCCTGCTTCTACAAGTCCAAGTTTCCCTTCCATACATCAAAGTGGGCATACATAATACACGCTATTATGTAATGACATTTTTCCTAAGTGCATGCATCTCCTTATGGGGGACTAATCATACTCCTATGCTGCTTCTACAAGTCCAAGTTTCCCTTCCATACATCAAAGTGGGCATACATAATACACGCTATTATGTAATTTCATTTTTCCTAAGTGCATGCATCTCCTTATGGGGGACTAATCATACTCCTATCCTGCTTCTACAAGTCCAAGTTTCCCTTCCATACATCAAAGTGTGCATACATAATACACGCTATTATGTAATGTAATTTTTCCTAAGTGCATGCATCTCCTTATGGGGGACTAATCATACTCCTATCCTGCTTCTACAAGTCCAAGTTTCCCTTCCATACATCAAAGTGGGCATACAAAATACACGCTATTATGTAATTTCATTTTTCCTAAGTGCATGTATCTCCTTATGGGGGACTAATCATACTCCTATCCTGCTTCTACAAGTCCAAGTTTCCCTTCCATACATCAAAGTGGGCATACATAATACACGCTATTATGTAATGACATTTTTCCTAAGTGCATGCATCTCCTTATGGGGGACTAATCATACTCCTATGCTGCTTCTACAAGTCCAAGTTTCCCTTCCATACATCAAAGTGGGCATACATAATACACGCTATTATGTAATTTCATTTTTCCTAAGTGCATGCATCTCCTTATGGGGGACTAATCATACTCCTATCCTGCTTCTACAAGTCCAAGTTTCCCTTCCATACATCAAAGTGTGCATACATAATACACGCTATTATGTAATGTAATTTTTCCTAAGTGCATGCATCTCCTTATGGGGGACTAATCATACTCCTATCCTGCTTCTACAAGTCCAAGTTTCCCTTCCATACATCAAAGTGGGCATACAAAATACACGCTATTATGTAATTTCATTTTTCCTAAGTGCATGTATCTCCTTATGGGGGACTAATCATACTCCTATCCTGCTTCTACAAGTCCAAGTTTCCCTTCCATACATCAAAGTGGGCATACATAATACACGCTATTATGTAATTTCATTTTTCCTAAGTGCATGTATCTCCTTATGGGGGACTAATCATACTCCTATCCTGCTTCTACAAGTCCAAGTTTCCCTTCCATACATCAAAGTGGGCATACATAATACACGCTATTATGTAATTTCATTTTTCCTAAGTGCATGTATCTCCTTATGGGGGACTAATCATACTCCTATCCTGCTTCTACAAGTCCAAGTTTCCCTTCCATACATCAAAGTGGGCATACATAATACACGCTATTATGTAATTTCATTTTTCCTAAGTGCACGTATCTCCTTATGGGGGACTAATCATACTCCTATCCTGCTTCTACAAGTCCAAGTTTCCCTTCCATACATCAAAGTGGGCATACATAATACACGCTATTATGTAATTTCATTTTTCCTAAGTGCATGTATCTCCTTATGGGGGACTAATCATACTCCTATCCTGCTTCTACAAGTCCAAGTTTCCCTTCCATACATCAAAGTGGGCATACATAATACACGCTATTATGTAATGACATTTTTCCTAAGTGCATGCATCTCCTTATGGGGGACTAATCATACTCCTATGCTGCTTCTACAAGTCCAAGTTTCCCTTCCATACATCAAAGTGGGCATACATAATACACGCTATTATGTAATGACATTTTTCCTAAGTGCATGCATCTCCTTATGGGGGACTAATCATACTCCTATGCTGCTTCTACAAGTCCAAGTTTCCCTTCCATACATCAAAGTGGGCATACATAATACACGCTATTATGTAATTTCATTTTTCCTAAGTGCATGTATCTCCTTATGGGGGACTAATCATACTCCTATCCTGCTTCTACAAGTCCAAGTTTCCCTTCCATACATCAAAGTGGGCATACATAATACACGCTATTATGTAATGACATTTTTCCTAAGTGCATGCATCTCCTTATGGGGGACTAATCATACTCCTATGCTGCTTCTACAAGTCCAAGTTTCCCTTCCATACATCAAAGTGGGCATACATAATACACGCTATTATGTAATTTCATTTTTCCTAAGTGCATGTATCTCCTTATGGGGGACTAATCATACTCCTATCCTGCTTCTACAAGTCCAAGTTTCCCTTCCATACATCAAAGTGGGCATACATAATACACGCTATTATGTAATTTCATTTTTCCTAAGTGCATGTATCTCCTTATGGGGGACTAATCATACTCCTATCCTGCTTCTACAAGTCCAAGTTTCCCTTCCATACATCAAAGTGGGCATACATAATACACGCTATTATGTAATTTCATTTTTCCTAAGTGCATGTATCTCCTTATGGGGGACTAATCATACTCCTATCCTGCTTCTACAAGTCCAAGTTTCCCTTCCATACATCAAAGTGTGCATACATAATACACGCTATTATGTAATGTAATTTTTCCTAAGTGCATGCATCTCCTTATGGGGGACTAATCATACTCCTATCCTGCTTCTACAAGTCCAAGTTTCCCTTCCATACATCAAAGTGGGCATACATAATACACGCTATTATGTAATGTCATTTTTGTACCATTGATAATGAGCGCTTGATGTATATAACATTAAGTGCTTCGTTCACCTTGTTTCCTGTCGCTACCCTTCTTTCAATGTCTCTTTCAACTTTTCAATGACACATAAACAAACTGCTCAGATAACAAAACTTTTCAACTTCCTCGAGTTTTCTGAGTTAATTAATACATCGCATACACATTTCACCACACTTCTTTATATAACCATAACCTTTGATTTCGCTACATTCCCTATCAAACCTTTTATTAGAGATCTCTCGTATAGCTTTCAAATAATCTTTTCTATGAGAGATTTATAACAAATCTGTAAAAAAAACCACTGTCATCAACACAATTTTTTTGATCACGAGAATTTACCCTCACTTGATGGTAGCAAAACCAAGCGAGAAAAACGTTTATGAATTTGAACATTCATCTAATTTAATTTCATTACTTATCAGGCTTTTTAGTATTTTCAAGTATAGAAAATATGTAAAAAGATATCGCGGATTTAAAATTGACCACTTTTTTTAGCCTTGTGGTGGGTTCTTATAAACTCGAAACATATTTTTATTCTATGATTTTACCCTTTGTGTAATGTAATACAAAGGAAACAAAGGGAATAAGTGATTTCATAAATAAGTAACTCTAAATTTAGTTTCCCCAGATTTAAAGAAGTTTTATGCATATAGTGGACGTTTTTTTTGTATTTTTTGTGTGTGTATTGAAATATTTCCTGTAACGTTTAGATTGAAACCAAAATGCAAAGAAATTTTTCGGGCCCCATTCCGTAACTCTTACAATACGTTAAACGAAACTAAACCAAATCTGGAAAATAATGAAAATAATACAAATAAAGTTTTTTTAACCTTTATTGCCATGTGGCAATCTCTTCCAACCAACCAGAAAGATGCTTTATAGGCCCTAAGTGTTAACCAGACTGGAATCCTATTTAAAAAAAATCTGGGTTCCAGCGGGGATCTAACCCACAACCTCCAGATCGGTAGACAAGTGTCTTACCACCAGGCCACGGAGGTCGTCACGAAAGTTTTGTATAGTTATTAAATATAATAATCGAGGATTCAATGCAACACCTAAAGGAATATGCCCTGAAAGGACTGTACGAAGACTGGCGTCAGCTGGATTTAGAGATTATTCCCAAAAGGGCTCAGGACAACCCAGCTTTTGGAAGAATACTAGAACACTGCTGCAGCCCCAACCTTGTTAGATAAGAGATGCAGAAGATAAAGTTATACCAAATATAAAACATTTACTATAATTAAATGATGTAAACCTGGTTTTATTATAAACCTTGTTAATTAGTTTATCACCTGTTTATGATACATATATGATATATATGTTATTCAATGGCGTGCCGACTTCAATAAAGGTAGGAAAACCATTTAAACAGTCGATCGGAGCGTGGTTGTTATTGCGACAGGATTTTGAGTACTTGGGCTTTCAGGATGAATGACGAGTGGAAGGGATTTATGTAAGCTCGTGAGTGTGGGTTTCTTCTTGTTGTTTTAATTTTGGTTGTTTTTGTATTTGTGTTTCTGTGTATTTTTTGTTTTAATTTTGTTTTAATTTTAATTTTTATTCTTATGATTGTGTGCGGTATATTGTGGGATGAATATTTTTGATCTTTTGGAGTGATGATGTGCGAGGAGTTGAATTTCGCAAGATGTTTCCAGTTGTTGAGTGTCACTGTTTGTCAGGTTGATGAGAGCGTGCAACGGGGTTTTGTTTTTTTTGTAATAAAAAATCGGAAAGAAGGATCGATTTTTTTTTCATGCTAAATATCCTCAGTGAGATACAGGCAAATGCCTAGGTTACTGGGGATACGACAAGTGAAAGGCAGCAAGCCCAGATCCATTAAAATTGTATGTCCAAATCAAATTACCTGTTGCTTTTTCGCAAATTGTGTATATTTCTTGTCATGTGTAATAATAAATAAAATATGTAAACAGGCGACATACCAATCACAGACCAATACATAAGTTACACGCTTTAAAAAAATACTATGCTGCTTGGTATTCTTGAATAAATTATTAAATGAAAAATTTTAAATCATTGAAATATGTCTTCTGCATTGCTATGCAGTTCTGCGCAAAACTTTAAAAAGCTGCATATTTTTCAAACGAACTGAAGTCCTTTGGGGATTAGCGGAGAATATTCCATATTCAGTATTTAGATTCATCTCTACCGCTACTGAAGCTTTGAGTCTATAAACTACTCGGTCTTAAAACTACATTTCAAGTACGTTCAGGATTTTAAGCTATTAACCCGAAATTTGGTTAATGTTGAGGATTTTTCAAATATCATATAAAATTAGTCGAAACACTTAAATTTGGTTCGTAATTAAATAACAAGCAAAAATTAACGATACTATTTAATTACAGCTATAGAGAGAAGCTATAGAACCCTTAACTTCAGAAAAATAATTACAGCTATAGAACACTCAACTTCAGAAAAAAAGTATTTTGTTCTTAAAATTTAATTTTCACTTTTGAGAACGGTAAATTTGATATTACGAGATTTAAAATAAAAAAAAAATAAATGAACGTTTTGCTCTTTTGACAACGATCAGCTTTGAAATCTCAAAATTTTCGTAGCGTTTTTTAAACATTATTCTGAAGAAAAATGTCTAAATATTTTATTTTTTTCTATAAATACTCGTATATTAAAAAGAGTGAATTTCGTTAAGGTTTTATATTTTCGTCAATTTATTTATATAATTTACATTCCTGTGAATTAATGTATAGAAATTGAAGAACCAACAAGCATGTCAAATACAATGTTTCGTGTTACAATAAGAACAACGTGGCAGTATATTTTGTTTCATTTCCCGTCCTGACATGCCCAGCACTCTTTACTATCTCCTTAAAAAATAACAAAGAAGAGTTTCGATGATTTTCATACAAATTAGGCAATGCGAAGATTTCGTTAGAATCAATATTAATGATAATTTATTTTCGAGCTATTTTTGAAGTGAGACTTTTCGATAGGCGCGGTAGGGCAAATTGGCCTGAATGTCACGAAAAGTGAAACGGTGCATTACATCATATTATTATTAAATTATTATTTATTGTTATTAAATATTTTATTTATTAATAAATTATTATTAATTATTTTAATATTAATTATTATTTATTATTAATAATAATTAATATTATTTTAATATTATTAAGTGTATTATATAATCATTATAATTATTATTTATTATTAAAATTATTATTATTTATTATACAATACAAAATAATATTTTTTGTTTTACATTATTTTTATATTAATACATTTAATAATTATTATTTTATATTAAATTATTTTATTTAATTTAATATTTATTTAATATATATAATTCATATTTAATATATAATAAAAATAATATATATATATATACTCGTATATACTATATATGTTATTATTAGCTCATTTGGACGTTTGAAAAACATCTTCAAAAATAATCTCCCAATATCCTTGAAGCGAAGGGTTTACAAGCAGCGCATTCTTCCAGTACTTACGTATGGCTGCGAGACATGGACGCTCACAGTAAAGAACACACAAAAGCTCCAGACCGCACAAACGGGCATGAAGAGATGCATGTTAGGATATACTAAAAGAGACCGTAAAGGAAACACTTTGATTCGCAATATAACAAAGGTAGAAGACGTTATAAAGGTGTGCAAAAGAATGAAGTGGCAATAGGCCGGACACGTAGCCAGAATGTCAGACTCCCGATGGACATCCGAAATAATCCAATGGAACCTAAGAGGCATAAAGAGGCCCAGAAGAAGACCGAAGGTATGCTGGATAGATGAAATCAGGAAGCATGGCAGCATCACATGGCATCCACGAGCAAAAAACCGAACTATTTGGAGTCAATTTGGGGAGACCTTCATCCAGCAGTGGATCGACCCTGGTGGACAATGATTATATTAATAATTATGTTATTACTATATTATTATTAATTATAATATAATTAATTAATAATATAATACAATAATATTATTAATAATATAATAATAAATAAATAATTATTTAAAAATAATTAATAATAACATAAAAATATTAATATTTTTAATATTAAAAAAAGTCTTACATTATTATTAAAATTATTATGATTTAGTATTAAAATATTTTTTAAATTTAATCATGAAAGATTTTCTTGAATTAAATTCCACATAACCATTTTTTTATGTAATTAAGAGAGATTTTCTTGAATTAAATTCCACATAACCCTTTCCTAATCCTATAAAAAAAGAATAATTGTTAACAAATGGAAAAAAAAGCAATGCATAAAATCAACTTTTCCTAGGAGCTAAGAAGTTTCACTTCTACCGCGCGAGAGTCTCACGCATCTGTTTTTTTGTAATTACGATATTTTCTTTTAATTTTGTATCTCAGTCCTAAGCATAGAAAAACAATTTTTTGATTTATTTGAAACTTATAAACAAAAATATCAATGAACTTTTTTTCCTTCAACACAATTGGTATCCTCAACCTAATTTCCCTTGGGTGTCGTCATTAATTTAAAAATATATATTTTACTATTGCTCGTATAACTAATCATTGCATTGTTTTAAACACTAGTCATGGATACTAATAATCGATTATGAAAGAAAGACGGATTATTGTAATTTATTTTTATCAAACACTGTTTATTCCACTTTTTTTTTACATTAATTGGATTTTTTTTCAAAGCACTTTATTTATTTTTATTTATTATTACACATGACAAGAAATATACATAATTTGTGAAAAAACAACAGGTAATTAAATCTGGACATACAATTTTAATGGATGTGGGTTTATTGCCTTTCATTTGTCGTATCCCCAGTAATCAAGGCTTTTGCCTGTATCTCACTGAGGATATTTAGCATGAAAAAATAAATCGATATTTCTTTCCAATTTTCGATTACATAAAAACAAAACCCCGTTGCACGTTCTCATCAACCTGATAAACAGTGACACTCAATTACAACTGGAAACATCATGAGAAATTAAACTCCTCACACATCATCACTCCAGAAAGACCAAAAATATTCATCCCACAATATACCTCACACAATCATAAGAATAAAAATAATAAACATACAGAAACACAAAATTTAAAACAACAAGAAGAAACCTACACTCACGAGCCTACACAAATATTTTCCACACGTCATTCATCCTGAAAGCCCAAGTACTCAAAATCCTGTTGCAATAACAACCACGCTCCGATCGACTGTCTAAATGGTTTTCCTACCTTTACCTTTATTGAATTCGGCACGCCATTGTATGTAATGGGAGTCAAATTAGGATATTGCCTTTGGGCAAAAGAGGTTTTAACTCTAGGGATGGTGAACATTTGATTAGTTGCCATGCGTGTCATGTGTGTCTGCTGAGTCTGCATCTTCCCTTCCTCTCGATGGTAGTGCCATAGAATGGATTTGAGATGCAAATTGGCTATGTTCAGGACCTGATACTCTCTGAAAAGCTCCGCCGTGGCATAACGGGCAGGAAGTTTTTTTAATTATTTTCACAATCAATTTTTGGGAAACCTACAATATGTGTTTTTGATGAATTCGATTTATGTATTTGCATAAAAGCACAATATTAAATAATAAATTATAATAACTCTTTGCAAACATTCAAATAAATTTGTGGTGTATAGTAAACTAACATTATTAAAGAAAGGTTTTACTTTGAAGTACATTCTCTTCGGAATTTCCTCTAGCTTTAAATATTCAAAACTTCATATCAATTTAACAAAATAAAGATATTGAAGGTGTTGTACTTTTTTCATCCAAAAACGTTGTTAATCAGTTTCACCTGGTTTAAGCATTGTTTATTTATTCCAATTCTTTTGTGAACATGGGGGTAAACTTTGAACAAATGACGGGGTAATTGTTATTTAGTAATTTTAACTTACTAATTAGCTCATCCTGGATACACCAAACTATGACAGATTTAACAAAAAAACTATTAATTTAAATTCAAGTAAAAAGACAAACATAGGGAAAGAGAGGTCATTCAAGGATGAGAAAGGAAAACAAAGTAAAATTAGGTTTAAAATGTTTTCTTAGTAATGCATTTAAGTATTTTTTCGATTCTCTCTTAAACAGAAAAAAGGATTTAAACTCCATTTATTAAACTCCGTTTATTCATTTATTTTTCAGATCCTTTGCACATTACAGATTTCCTAATTCGTACAAGGATCAAACATAACAAGTACATAAAAAAACATGTATTAAACTATTCAAAATTTTAAGACTTATTTGATAAGGAGAATAGTAAAAATGTAGGTGTTACACTAAAACATTGTGACAAATTGTAGCATATTAAATAGAAAAAAAAAAAATTTTTCAAGTATTACAATGAATTCAAGAGACTTTTCCAAAGAAGGTGAATGACTGTCACAACTGATTCTAGATTTAAACTTATTTAATTGAGTTTACGTAAATTAATACAAACACTCAATAAATATTAAATTTATTAGTCATGACTCGAGGTTAGCTCAGCGGTAAACGAAAATGAACAAGCACTCTTTTTATCTCAGGATTCGATAGGTAAATTAAAAGATATTCTCACGAAGCTGATACCAGGAAGGAAAATGATAATAATTAAAACACATGTAATTGATTGAATAAAAAAATATTTATAATTGTTATCGGATCAATGACCTCGATAGAAGTAGGTAGATTTCGAATAAGTAAATGATCTTTCCTTTTGACCATGAAAATTATTTGAGAATGAACGTTACAAAATGGAAATGTATGCGGGTTGCTGTAGATATTGTAGTGTGAACGGAGAATGAAGATGAATTACAGAGTGTGATAAGTAAATTGTATAAGATATGCGAATAGAACGATATGAGAATGAACGTTACAAAATGGAAATGTATGCGGGTTGCTGTAGATATTGTAGTGTGAACGGAGAATGAAGATGAATTACAGAGTGTGATAAGTAAATTGTATAAGATATGCGAATAGAACGATATGAGAATGAACGTTACAAAATGGAAATGTATGCGGGTTGCTGTAGATATTGTAGTGTGAACGGAGAATGAAGATGAATTACAGAGTGTGATAAGTAAATTGTATAAGAGATACGAATAGAACGATTCGAGAATGAATGTTACAAAATTCTTTCATGTTAATAGAAAAGTGGGAAAGATAAATGTGGCAGATGGGTAAACAACGAAATGTTGGAGCAAGTTGAGGAATTCCGCAATTTGGATATTATTTTATCAAATGATAGAAGAGTTAAATGGGTCATCGGATGGCGTGTAACGATAGGAAACAAAAATAATGAAGCACTGAAACATATACGAGGATAGTATCAAAATCTGCTAAGGCCATAGTCCGCAACAGAGTTTTAGTATAGACCATTCAGCCGGAAGACTTATTTTGTAATAGTGTGAGTAACAGTGCGTTTACAAAAACTTGTCACTTTATTTTTTTAAATATAAAAAAAACATTTTATATTCAAACATTGAAATGAACATATACGGTTTGTAAATTAAAAATACTGTCAACTTAAATTGTAATAATCATAAAAATAAAATGAAAGTAAGTTTATTTAACATATTAATTGCTTAGGCATGGCAGATTCTAGGAAACATTAAATAACAAGAATGAAATTTTTTAAGATTAAAAATAAATATAAGTACAAGTATTATGAAGTAATAATGTTCGTCAGCTTTCATTAGATTGCACATAAAAATAAAATGAAAGTAAGATAATTTAACATATTAATGTATCATAATTACAATGCCAAATAATAAAGTTTCAAAATAATAGTGGACGGAGTGATACTAAATTGTAGGAAACTTTAAGTTATAACAAAGTACACTCATATTTTTATTATTATTGTATTACATTAGACAAAAATCGTAATATATTATTAATAATATACTATTAATAATATAATAAAAATAATAAATACATTTTGAATTATACATTACATTAGACAAAAATCGCATTCCTAATTTCGACATGGTAGTGTTTTTCTAATCACCGAGTATTTTAACAATACAAACTTACGTTCTGCGCGAGCCAATCGTGTGGCATTCTAAAACCAATACCACTACATAAGTTGTGAAATACAGAGAGTGTTACTCACACTATTACAAAATTATTCTTCTGGCTGAATGATTTATACCAACTTTAATGTATGGAAGTGAAACATGGACGTGGATAAATAGCGAAAAGAGTCTAATAAATGGTGTAGAAATGCGTGAATAGAGAAAAATACATGGGGTGACATTTTATGACAGAATATGGAATGAAGTGATAAGGGGTGAAAATGAACTTAAGACAGATGTGATGAGTAAGGTGAAGAATATCACTCTCAGAAGGGTTTGGGCATGGACAACGAATGAATGAAGAAATACTAACGAAACATATAACATATGCAGTGTAAATGTGAATTGAATGCCTTGTGGAGGAAGATCATGGAGAGTATATCATAAAGGAACATAAACTGAAAGATAGAGAGTTGTATGAGAATGTGTATGGATGTGTGTTGAGGCGAATTATGTGTGTTGAGATAGGAAAGAAAGGTCCTTTTCTTTTCCGCCTATCCCGACAGGCAAATTGTTTGATGATATATATGTGTGTGTAATATAATATGATGTAAAATAAGAGCGAGTGAATGATATAGAAGAATGAAGAGAGAAGGGCAGAGACAAAGAGAAAATAAAATATTTTTAACGCTGTTAAACTAAAATCAGCAGAATATCTTCGCCACAATCCGAGGGAATATCATAAGCCGGTCCCTCATAATCCTTTGAAGATTATTTCTCTGTAATGTGTAACCCTAGAGGCGTAGAGTCTCTGCTAAATGATAAGGGTCAGGAGTGATCTTCACAAGACAACGTGATGATATCAAGCGGAGTGACATAGGAATAGCAAATGTATGTTCGCAACATGATAATATTTGTGTGAGCTGGATTAAATATCTTTGTTCTCCCGCTGTAATATATTACGATGAAATTAAATTGCTAAGACCCGACGTTAAAGGAGCACTTTAGAACATTTTCGAAGATTTTCACGGCTGTTTTCCATTAGATTAAATGTTTTTCGAAGTTGTTGACGTGATGAGTTGGCTTCAAGGTGGCTTCTTTCACCACCAAAAGCAGGTGGCTGAGCGGGCTAAACACGTGTCACGTTGCGGTTGCGAGTGCTGGTGGTGCAGTGGGTACTTTTTACGTGCTTAACATATTATGACTGACATGTGATTTGTTCAATGATAGCTGACGTTCTCACAATACAGCTGTATTGATTCTTATGCTACCCATACCGGAAGACTTAAGAATTTTGCCTTTGTAACTCACAGTTCGCTATCTTACATGTTAGAAACACTACTCTATATGGATAGGAAACAACACTTACACACGTACAATGCAGGAGCATTATTATCACATGATTTTTTTATCCAGACTGGGACCTTTTTTATTAAAATTTTGGGTACTATCGGGAAACGAAGCTAAAATCTCCCAGATGAGGGATGAGTAGTATCTTACCAATTGGGCCACAGATGTCGTAAATATACTATTCTAAATATTATTTTGAAATGTGACTTTCCACTCTGCCTCTGAAATAAAGTGTTTAGAAAGAGTAGTTTATATATTATATAGCAGCGGGACGTCTACTAGACTGGCAACTAGAAACTGCTGAAATGCGCATGCTAAGATGGTCAACTGGTGTGTCCCTAAGAGACAAAATAAAAAATTCACGCATTCGTGTAAGTCTAGGTGTTACAGACATCAACAGTTAGATGGAGGAGAGGCGGATGGATTGAGATGGTGTGGGCACGTTGGACGCAGAGCACTCTATTACATTGTGAACCAGGCAATCTCCATGGATCTTTCTCGAATAACAACCAGAGGAAGACCAAAGAACTCGTAAGTGGTGCAAAAAGATAACATGATGCAGAGGCACGGCCTAGTGGACGTAGTCCGGGACATAAGAGCATACAACCTGAGGACGAGGAGAGCTGACTCCAACAGTCTTCGCAGACAGTGAGTTGGGATGGAGCCAGGGAGATGAAGATATAGCAGCGAGACGTGGAGTTTGATGCGCTAGAATACACAATGTTCAGAGTTGCGCTGCAGACACGAAGATACAAAATAGGAGACTCTTGGGTTCGTTTAGTGAGGATGATTCTCGGTATACTGATGTTGGACAATTGTGGATAAGCACTGGTATTATGATATCTCGCTATGGCAGGAGACCAAGAAGTCACAGATTATGGTGATTTCTCTCTCAACCTAAATAATATATAAAAAAATCTCGAAGTGAATAACAATATTTAATAATTCATTCTTTGTTTATAGTTCAATAAAAATATTATTATAAGTTAATAAGGTAAAATATATTTTTAAATATCCCACCAATTTAACAGTTAACAGTAATTTCTACAGTTCAACCTAAAAAAACAACATTTAAAGGCCTTATGTAAAATAAACCTACTTTAAATAACATTCGTTGTACAGAGTATGGACAACGAATGTTATACATAAACCCTCAAAGTTAGTAGTATGAACAGACTGGAAGCATTCGAAATGTGGATACACCGGAGAATGCTACGGATACCCTGGACGGATATGGTCAGCAACACGAGGGTTCTTCAAAGAGCCAAAGTTGATAGAGAGTTGCTGACTAATATTAAAATCCGATAGGTGTTCTACTTGGGTCATGTACTTAGAGGAGCAAAGTACAAATTACTGCACCTGATCATCCAAAGCAAAATAGAAGGCCTAAGCAGGAGGCAAATCTCCTGGCTCCGCAATACACGAGATTGGACTGTCATAAGGGGCGTTTGAGATCTTTTTCGGGTTGCCGGGGACAAAGATGACTACTTCAAGTGATATTCAACGTTGGGGGGATCTGACATGACACTGAGAAGAAGAACAAGTACAGAGTATGAAAGAATTGATTAAAATTATTATGGCAAAATAAATTTTTGAATTTTACTTTTATTTTATATGTATGGTAATTTTACCAAAGCAACTAAAATATACAACCTTGATCAAAAAGTTTTAGGACTTCATTCATAAAATCGAAAATACAAGTTTATTCATCAAAATCGACATGGTCCCCTTCAAAGTACTCCCCATCGACTGCAACGCACTTACGCCAGCGCTTGATCCAATCCTCGAAATACCGCTAGTACTCAATTTTCGGTATGTTCATCTGAGCCGTCTTCGATTTTTTCATGACATCCTCTCGGGTGCTGTAACGCGTTCCGCGAAGCGGTTTTTTAAGTCGGTTGAACAGGAAAAAGTCACAGGGAGCCAGATCAGCTGAATTCGAAGGCTGCTGGATAGTAGTCGTGTTGATTTTGGTCAAAAACTCATGGAAATCATGTCTTTCGCGATTTCAACGCGGTTTCAACACAGTTTTGCAGCGACACGTCTGAGGCCTAAATCACTAATCAAAATGTCTTGAGCGGATCCATAAGCGATGTTCAAGTCCTCTGCTAGTTCTCTAATGGTCAATTTTCGGCCAACATTTCTTTGATTTTATCGATGTTTTCATCGATTTTCGACTGTCACTGCGTTCGTCATCCTCGATTTACTCACGATCACTTCAGAAGCATTCGTGCCACCGAAAAACACTTCTCCAACATTTCCATGGTCTGCGGACCTTTTAAATCCGTTTTTCACACAAAATTTAATCCAAACTCGTTGATGCACAGTTGATGCCATTTTCAAATTTGTAAAAAATCGAAAACACGCACAAAGGTAGATGTACTCAGTACAGCGTAACTTTTACAAATGTCAAGCTATGACGCTGAAATTTTGAGGGAAGTGTCAATGATAGATGTGGTAACCTAACAAAAAAAAAAAAAAGAATTACAATCAGGTGACTGACAGCGCCACACGATGGCCGGTCCTAAAACTTTTTGACCAAGGTAGTAATTTAAAAAGGCCTTATGTGTAATAAAGCTGTTTTGAATAACACATTCGTTATACGCAGTAAAACAGGATTGTTAATAAAATATTGTACTGTATATATTTGAATATCCCTCCTGTTTTACAGTACATGGCAATTATTCCAATCAACTAAAAAAATAAGAAAAGGCGTAATGTGAAAAATAGGGCATCTACTATATCTGAGAGCAAACGAGATAAGTAAAATAGATGCATTTGAAATGTAGTGTTGAATAAGGGTATTACGAATTCCATGGACAGCGAGTTTAACAAATACATCAATTCTCGAAGAACTGAGAGTCCCCGACAGATTGTCGACAATATGTCTATGACAAGTCCTCCGATTCTTTGGACACATTCTTCGTAACCAAGGAGACAGCTTTGAGAGACTTGTGTTCACTGAAAACGTGGAAGAACGATGGGGAAGAGGAAAAGTCTCAATGCGTTGAACTGACTAAGTGAGAGAAGCAACAGGACTGACCTAAATAACTAACTCTTCAAACTGTAAAGGGCAGGAATGAATGGAAAGGGGTCGTCAAGTGCTATACTGGAGTCACGAAACTCAGTCATAAGTTACACGATAGAAAGAATGGAATGTAAAAATATTCAAGGAGAGATATTTTTTTTCGGGGTTCATCAGGCAATAAACACAACGAACCGGATTTAAATTCCAAAGTTCTACCGCGGAGATTGTCTTTCCCTGTCTATAATTTCAAGTTTTTAAATATGTGAATATTGGGTTGAACAAATCCAAAAATAAACGTCTTCTTCTTCTTCTTAAACTTTCTATAGACTCAAGAGTCTGTTACTGCAGGATTATCCTCCTGTGATGCTGAGTTCCAGCTATCTCTCTATCGTTTCGGGGGTCTTCCTGGTGGACGCCGTCTATCCAGCACCCCATGCAGAGATATGTATGGAATTCATTCTCTGTACATATTGGTACCAGTATCGTCGACGCTGTCGTCCCCATCTGAACACATTGTGGCGGTCGCATGCGCGGTCACTGAACCCACGAGACGACCTTTGCACAGCTTCACAAAGCCGAGACAAGCAATGAACAAAGTCCATGCATCGGTCATTCAACTCACTATCAATCGGAGAGCGCATTCCATGTTAAAACGAGAAAGCAACACATCTGTCGCGCCGGTTCCCAAAACAGAATGAATACCTACGCGACAAGAATCGTATTGTAAATGCAGAAACGAGACAGCGGTATATCGTGCGTGCATTCTCGCACACATTCAAGAATATTATAAATACCCACGTCTATCACTAAAATTCCTCTTTACACATTCCGATTTCGCCGAGTATTTTATTTATCAACAAATCATCCTCATCAT